>CM046373.1:12954117-13001103 GCA_025413025.1 Ficus hispida
TTTGAAAAATTATTTTGAACATAAATATAATAACAAAATAAAATATATATCTTATTTCATGAGTTAAAAAAAAAACCAAAACCAAAAAAACAAAAAAGGAAAATTTTTTGGTTAATATAGAAAAAAAAAAATAGAAGAAAAAATTGCATATGGAATGATAAGAAAAAAAAAGGAGTGTTTAAAAAATAAAATAAAAGAAACAAATGAAAAATAAGGAAGATAATATATTATAATAATTTTCAGAATTAAGTTTGTTTTTTTTCGATATTTATATTTACATTAAGATGTCTGAATTATATATTAGTATAGACATATATTACATTATACATAGAAGAAGTCTTGAGTAGCAAATTTTTTTCTTGTCGAATAACGAAGTGTCACTCGTGTTTAATTTTCTTCATCTTCTCCTCCGATCTGTTATAATAAAAATATTTCTATGTGTTAGAAAGATGATGTTTATATTTAATATATAAATTGAAATAAAATATTAATTTATTGTGTAATTATATAGAAAAAATAATATTACCTGGTTTCTTTTCGTTTTTTTGTTGGGTCGCTTGGGGATACAATTTCATGATGCGATGGGAGAGGTTGATGTTGAGGACTAAAACAACAATATATAAAATTATATAATAAATAATAATATTAAAATATATATATTAAATTAATAATAAAAAAATCAATATTAAAATATAAATAATAATATACCTTGATTCAACTTCTTCGATGATAGGTTCGGTAAAGATCAGTTGTTTTTTTACTGTTTTTTCCTGCCTAACTGAGGTGTTTCTGGATCAATAGAAATGAATGATGGCGGAAGTTCTTTGAACGACGTTGTCATCGGTGCAGCTAACAACATTGGTTGTATATCATTATCAAATGTTTTTACAATGACTGCATCGATGAACGCACCTCATAGACGAAATTGGATGACAAATATTTTGATATGCTTTTCAATTGGTTCAAAATAGAAGGAATAACGGTTCGATCAGTGTATCCTCTTGGATCGTCGGTATGGAGCAAGGTTTATTAATTAATGATTGAACTGTTTTTTCAAACATGACGATATTCATTCCTCCGGTGTTGTCTTCAATCCGTACATTAAATTTTGTACCTATTAAAAAATTTAATATCTATTTAATTTTTAAATATTTTGATATTCACGCATGAAAAAAAGGGAAATTTTTTTTTAATAGAGATAAAGTATATTATCAAGTGATTGGCATAGTAGTCAAATGTCCATGACTATCGCACCACCATGATGTCCCTGATTGTTTTAGTTGTCTGTAACATCTTGGACATGCATTGTAGAACCAACCTTGACGAATATCAAGCTCCGTAAGTCGCTTTAACAGTGAATTTTATTTCCTGTTTGATAAAATTATATTAATAATGTTGAGTAAATGATTTATGATAATTTATAGATAATAATTTAATATTTACCTGATTTTGAAATGGATTAAAGCTTGAAGTTCAGCGACTGTTGTCGGTTGGCAATCTTTTGTTCTTCTAATGATACCATTTATTGTTGATCCATCAATAAAGTCGATTCATTGAATAGAATGACTGAATCTATAGAAATCAATATATTAAATAAAGTTAGTGTTTTTTAAATTAATATATAAAATAAATAAAATAATTTATGAATGACAATTATAATATCTTTTTTTGATTTTTTTTGGTTTCAGCAATGTCTGGATCAAGATAATATGAAGAACCACTGGTACTAGCGACATAAAGTCCACCTGTATATGTATGATTAAATAGTTGGTGATTAATAGTATAAAGTTTGTAATTTTTTAAGTTAAGAGAACGGGATTTTTTTCTTAATTGTTGTATATATACTTACCCATATATTGTTGGCTGTCATTGCTGAAAATGCTACAACAACTGGTTCAGGCATTGTTTGAATTGCATTTTCATGAAAAATTTCTGCAAGTTCTCCCCAGAGAGTGACACTAAGCGTTTTCTTCTCTGTGGAATAAAATGAATACAAACAAATAATATATTAAGAATAAAAAATGAAAATTTTAGAAATATATTTTAATAATATATTATTTTAATTACCTGATATTTTGAATGGCGACACTTCGTCTTTTTACTAATATATCATTTATAATAGATTCTTCATACTCTTGATGGAGATAATGCGACAAATTACATCTAACACAATATAATAATTGGGAAGTCATTAGTTATTATTTTATATAGAAATAATTTACTAATTACTAATTATAATTAACAACTATAGATTTTAAATATGATTTACCTGATAGAATATATTAATGTCGACTTTTGGTGTAAGTTGGTCGAATTCCACAAAGTTGAATTTGAGCTGAGGTATTTCTGGTATATCGTCATCAACATTTTTGAAAAATAATGGATCTTGCAAATTGCAACATCACAACGTGAGGGATGATCTTATACCTCGGTTTGTTGTTCGGATGAAGAAGTTACTGATTTATATATGCTACCTACTTGTATTTTATTTGTTATGAAATCAGCATCTTTCGCACGAATAAAACCGTGTATTGCCTCATCCTGTATTAAAAATATACATTAGTTATATATTAAACAATAAGTAAACATATTTTTTAAACAACATGATAATATTATGAGAAATAAAATGAATTACCTGTTTGTCAACTAATAAACAATCAAGGCTTATTAGTTTTCCGATTTGTAATCTGTGTTTCTCCATAACAGGCATACTCGAGCGCATATTGCTTGATGTGTTTCTCCTGGTTTTAGCACTCTTATTGGACTGAACATTTTCTATAACAGAAATGATATATATAATACAAATGTTATTACGTTGTAAAGTTCATTGAAATAAAATCAGATAAACTCTATTTTTTAATAGATATTTATATTTTTGATGAATATTGTGTAAGATTTCTTTATAAACAATGTTTTTGACATGGTTTGGATATTTATTAATTGAATCATGTATTAAAATATGTAATCCTTTTGGTGAAGTCACTCTAGATAAAGCAACATATAATTGACCACAACTAAAAATTTCATCTTCTAAATATAATCCGACTTTATTCAAAGATTGGCCTTGACTTTTATTTATTGTCATTGCATAACAAATTTTTAAAGGAAATTGTCGTCTTTTTAAAGTAAATGGTCATTTTGATTCACGAACTGTCATTTCTATCCTTGGTATATAAACTTTTTCATTTGTATTATTAGAGTTAATTATACGTCCTCGACAATTCTATTTGTTAATTGTGTAATAATCATTCTAGTACCATTACATAAATTCATTGATTGATTAAGATTTCACATTAACATAATAGGAATTTCAATCTTAAATTTTAATTTATGTGGAGGTAAACCATTGAAATTAAGAGTGTGTAAAAATTCAGTGGAATATAAGAGATTTAATTTTTCGATATTTCCAAATGATGAAAAAGTAGTATTGCAACTGTAATAAATTTTTGTATCTAGGTACTAATGATAATATATATTTATTTATTTCATCAGTTGTTTTATTTTTAGGTGTAATAATCGCTCATTGTTTTAAATAATTAATATCTTGAAAATTATTAGAAAATTATCATATATTATTGTGTAGATTTGTTCAATAGAATTTGAATTATATTGTATTAAATATTTTTCAGGTATTAATTTAATCCAGGTAGCATCTTCATTTTCTAGATCTTTTATTCCATTAGCTATTCCATCACCAATATTAAAATCCATTCTGAAAAATTGATTATTTCTATTTGTTTTCAATAGAGTAATTATTTCTTTTTAATCGCATATTTTCTGTTAAAGTAAGTATTCGAAAATATGGCCAAAGATAAGAATTGTTTATAGTTACATCAATAATATTTCTTTTATGCCATTTGGGACAACAAGTAATATTTGTCTGAAATTACCACCTAAAATAACTGTCATTCTCCAAAAGGATGATCAAAATTATTTTTTAAATCTGCATTGTTTTATCTAAAGCTTCAAAACAATATTTATTAGTCATAGGTGCTTCATCCATAAAATTAATGTAGTTTTTTCTATTAATTTTGCTAATTGAGTAGATTTTTTTATTTGGCAAGTTGAAAATTCATCGATTAAAGAGGTATACGAAATCTTGAATGTGCAGTTCGACCTTTTGGTAACAATAATGGTGTTATTCCAGATGATGCTACAACTAATACTATTTCACCGTTTGATCTAATTTTACTAATAATAGTATTCCATAAATATGTTTTTCCTGTACCTCCATAACCATATATAAAAATAGATTATTATGTTTATCTTTATCGCTTTTAAGATTTCGTTATAAATAAAATATTGTTCTTATTTAAATTTTGTATTAAATTGATGTTTTCTTCTTTTAATATATATATATATTATATATATATCATAATTGAGTTCTTCTCTTAAAAGATTATTGTTTAGATCATCAAGTAATGATCCAGTTGGAAGTGGAAGATTATAATGTGATAAAGAAGATGAATTTAAATTTAATAACTTTTCTAATTCATATAATACATAATTATATAATTTATTTTCTGGAATTTCAAAATTTGGATTATTAAATAATTGTCTTATTTTGTGTAAAATATCTTCACACATTAATTTCCAATGTTTTTCAAGAAATTTTGTTGGATCAGAAATATTATAAAATAATAATATAATAATAAAGAGTTGTCGAAGTTGAGTAGATGTTGACCAAAACGATGCTTCTTTTATTGATTCATCCCATTCTTTATCATCTACTAACAAACCTAATGCATAGCAAGCCATTTGATTTGTAGGATAAACTATATCATTTATTGTTCTAAGTGATTCAAAACTTGTTGCTCCTTTTTGATGATTCAATAATAATTTTAAGTAATACAATTCACCTGAACCTGGATGAATATAAAATGTTATTCCTATAGTATGAACATTTTGTCGATGAGTCCAAATTTTATTTTTATTATTCCATACCCATTTTATTGGAAATTCTGTATAAGTAAGTTCTTGAGCATCTTTATTAGTTTTATTAATTTCTATCAATTCTGTTAATGTTGTTTTTTGAATTTGTGATTGACATATTATATTTTCAAGTTGTTGATTTTTATTAAATGTGATATTTTGCATATTTGGTAATGAATAGATAGTCGTTGAACAACAGGATTTCTATAATGGATTGAATATTCAAATATTCTCCAAATTGCTTCATAAGGTGTGATATATCTGTAATTAAGATAAGTTTTTATTTCATCAACTTCTTTATAAACTGTTGTTTCGTTATTTTCAGTAATAACATTATTTTCAATTACAGCACGTATTCTATCTGGACCTTTTGTAAGATATTTAAATAAATATTTAATTAACATAGATTGAGAACATATTTCAACATTAATGTGAGCACTATATTTTAAGCATAATGTTCGATTATACGGAACAACATATCTATTATCAAGTTTAATACCTTCTTTTATAACATTAAATTCTGTATCTCTACGACGATAAATAACAAAACCATTTTCTTCTATAGTTGTTTCATTTTTTATTTGTTTTGGAAATTTTTTTGAACATTTGGAGTTTTTCATACATGGTGCATTTGTTTTTGCATATCCACATAGTCCATGTATCATATATTCTGTTATAATTTTATAACCTAAAGGATCTTTTATTAGATCTGGTATTTCAGCCGAAATAAATTTGTCTATTTCTATACCATTATGATATTTATGTTCAGGATATAACCAAAATAGCATATGACAATTAGGCAAACCATGTTTTTGAAACTCCACAACATATAGATCTAGAAAAGGACAAAAGGTCAAAAAAAAATTGTTAGTTCTTTTAATTTATTATGAAAAAAATAATAATAAATAATTCTTTTTTTTTAAATAAATTAACTCACCTATTATTATAGTTATAAAAATATCACCTGATTTTATTATAGTTAACAAATGATTTAATTTTATTTTAAATATTCTACTTATAATATCTGGTCTATCTTCGGATTTTTTTCCTGGAATTATATTTAAACTTCTTTTGATTTCTGGCCATTTAGGATTACATGTAAATGTTAAAAATATATCAGGATTTTCATAATGTCTGCAAATCGCCATTGCATCTTGATAATTTTGAATCATATATCTTGGACTTCCAATATAAGATGATGATAAAATAATTCTTTTTCCTATCGCTTCTGCATTTGTATCACCTCTAATTATAGCATCTTGAATACCTTTGTAAATTTCAGATCTTAAATTATTCTGATTTTGTCTAACATAATCTAAATGATCTTCTTCAATAGAAGCATAACTATCTACAATATATTGTTGAAAAAATCATCCAGCTCTAAGTTATGTATTTCCTTCATGTAATCTTTGTTGAAATTGAAAAGCATAAAAGGATCTCATTGATATTCGATTTCTACGTGGCTGTTTTTCAGTAAAATTTGGATTCCATTCTATATCAGCTCTATATCCATCTTCTCCATAAGAAAATAATAAGGGATATTGTAATGCCATATAAGATGGATGAAGTTTGTTGATTCTTTGTAATTCTCCAGTTTGACTATGAATAATAATATCTCTACCATTCTCATATAAACCAAAATCTCCAACAATTAAACCACCTATATCTGTTGAAGTTGGAAGATCATATTGTGTACTATCTCCTTGTCTTCTTCCAATCAATCTTAATTTCATTGATGGTGTTTCATTATTTTTACAAACATCTCTAGCGCTTCTAAAAAGTTGGACTAACTTATTTGTTTCATCTAACATCAAAATTAATTTTTTTACAATAATCTCATTTAAATTATTTTGATCATTATTATTTGAGAAGGTTGCTATTTGTTTTGAATTTCATTATCTGTATCGTAAATATATAATTGAGCAAATTTTGGAGGATTATTGTCAATTGGAAGTAAACATCCAATTAAATGATGAATTTGTCCACTGATCTTAAAAATATATGGTCCAGATGATTTATTAATATCTGATTGAATATTTGCTCCAAATGAAGTAAAGGCAAACATAGAATTATAAACTCTAATATTTTTTCTGAAATTTGCACTCAAAGGTCCTTTAGAATAATTTAAAAGTTGATCTACAATTGCAGGTGTTTTTTTTTCTTAAAGGTATCATAATTTTTCTATTTTGACAACATAAAGAAAATTTTGGTGGATATGTATTTTGTCTTTGTTCATTTTTCCAAAATAATGCTCCACAGTATTGACATATACAATTACAATCTCCAATGTCAATATATTCATTATTTAAATCTATATAAAAAATATGTGTTAAAAAAACAGAAAAAAAAAAGGTTAGTAAAAAAATTTTCTATAATTTTGTAAAAGGGAAAAAAAAAAAAGGGAATTTGAGGTGAAAAAATTACTTTCTTCAATTGATGATAAGGTATGACCTTCCGAAGATGAATTTGATGTTCCTTCGTCGTTGCTATAAGTTGAACATAATTGAATAAATATATTTCGAACACCAGTAATAATATCTGTATTTAATTCTTCAAATTGATTCGTTACAAAATGTATATTTGTCGATGTGTATGCCTCATTATCATTTGCATACTTTTAGTTTTTAGAACGTTTTGAACGTTTTAAACAATTGTTATTACTATTCGTTTTTCTTTTCATTTTGCTTTATTTAAATTTTTAATATAAATTATCAAAAAAAATATTGTAAAATATTGTTAACAGATAAATATTATCAATAAGAAAAAAAAATGCATACACAACTTATTTAGTGCCAATAAAAAAAAAAGAAATAGTAATATAATAATAATATTAAATATTAAAATTTAAAGAAAACATTCAGTAATAAAAAATTTTTTATTGTAAGAAAATGTATTAATACATTCTAAATAAAAGACTATAAATAATAAATTAAATAAAAAATTCGAACATTTAACAACAAAAAAATTTTAACAACTTAAATGATTATAACTAAAAAAATAGGAAAAATTATTTAACTTTCTAAATAAATATAAAAATATGTTTCATATTTAATAAGTTTAATTTTAAAGTACAACATTAACATACAATATTTATAAGAATCTAGTTAATAAATAGATGTAAA
Source organism: Ficus hispida (assembly GCA_025413025.1). Lineage (NCBI taxonomy): Eukaryota > Viridiplantae > Streptophyta > Magnoliopsida > Rosales > Moraceae > Ficus > Ficus hispida. The sequence goes on from CM046373.1 coordinate 12,962,172, forward strand.
AATATATTACATATTTAATAAATCTATTTTTAAAAAATATTTATGTACGACATTTGTAATAATTTGCGTACAATTATTATAAGTAAATATTTTATATCATAAGATTTATCACAGGGAGGAAAAAAATTTATTTTATCTGTCCATCTTGTTCTAAATTTATATCTAATTACTATCTGATTTTCTGATATTATAACTTAATTGTGTTAAATCAATTTTTAAATAAGTTAATTTAGTTCCAAATATTTATTTTTTCATGTAAATTTCTTGAAAATTTAATATGTTATAATTTCTAGATATTATTTTATTTCTGCAATTTTATTTTATATAAAATTAATTGAATAGGATATTAGTATTTACTTTATAGTTTAATTTATTTACTTTTTATTTTGTTGGAATATATTTCATTATTATTTGATTTTTTGATATTATAATTTATTTATATTAATTTAATTTTTTAAATTAAGTAATTTAATTTTATTTTATTTATGTAGTTTTTTTTAATTTAACATTTTATAATTTCTAAGAATTATTTCATTTCTGCAATTTTGTTTTACATAAAATTGAATGAATAAAATATTACTCTTTACTTTATACTTGAATTTATTTAGCTTTTTTTTTTTTTTGTTGGTATGTATGATATTGTTTTATTAAAAAATTTTATGTACTTGTTAAATTAAATTCTTTTATTATGTTAACTATTGTTTAATTTCTTAACTCATTAAATTTGTCTTAATATAGTAATTTGTAATTCCTATATGTTAAATTTGTTTTTTTGGTCTCTATAATTTTTTCAATCGACTATTTTGTAATTTCTATGTATTGTTATATTTATATAATGTTATTTTATTTAAAATTAATTGGAATAAGTTATTTAACCTTCTTAATATATATGTTTGTAATTACAAACTTTCTAATATTTGTTTTGACCGTATAGTTCCGTCCGGCTGATGAAAAAATTTGTGTTCAAAGTTTTTTTATTGCCATTATATAATAATTTATGAAATGTTATTTTGTAACCTAGGTGGTTATTTTTTTTATATCAAAACTTACATTTATTTGATTAAATAATGAGTAAATTATGTTTAATTATGTTCTATAACAAAATATGAATTTGTACTAGAAAATTTTTTTCATATAGATTAATAAAAAAACCTAATTTACCAAATTGTTAAGTAATGCAACCTCTTTTTTTTTCCCCCGAAAACTTCAACTCCTATTTTGTTTGGTAAAAATTTGCATTAACTAAATCAAATAATGAATAAATTAAGTCATGCTAATTAACCATTACATATCTTATAAGAAAAAAAAAATTATCCATACAAATAAAAACTATACAATTCCATAATAAAAAAACTTAAACCATATAATTAAAATTACAATAATTTCTAATTACAAAACTATTTAAATATAGAAATTCTTATAATAAATTGAAATATTACAACAATCTACTGCCAAAAAAAAAAAAAGAAAAGCTCCCGGGTAATAGAGGAAAAAAGGGGGGGGGGGGGAAGGAAAAAATTAAACAACACAACAACAAATCAAATAAGGATAATAATAGTAATAAAACATCATCAAAACACAGATACTTAAATATGCATTATACTATGATATACACTAATATAAATACATAACTAAATATACAAAAATACATAAATATATATACTGTAAAAAATGACAAAAAAAATATTTATAATATATTTTATATTACGCTCAGATCTCATTAATATTATGTATCAATGCTAATCATAATACAATTCAACATCATCTTTCACGGCTACCAAGTGTGATATTTGGGAATATGTCGAAAAGAAAAGAAGAAAGAATGGAAACAGAATATAAAGAGACAAAATGGACGACAATAATCGGTGGTAAAAGGCAAAAACCAAAGGGAGAAAAAGGGTTTTACAGAGCAAAGCTTCGAAGAATGAGAAACAGAAAGAGAAAACGGGAGAGAGAGGAAAAACCGATAAGTTTAAAATAGAGAGAGCAAACAAAAGAGAAAATGAGCGATAGAAGAGAGAGGATGAGAAAAACAAATCCAAAACAAAGTCTCAAACACTCACGGCAACCCAAAAGATGGTCAAATAGTATAGGCAACATATACAATCGATAATACCATATTCAACATCATATACCAAATTAAAAAAGAAATTTGGTATATGCATCAATTTACAGTTAAATAGAGATCATCATAGCATATAAAAACTGTGATCCAAGCCTTTTTTTAAAAAAATATTTATACCAACAAAAGACGGCAATCAAAGAAGGAAGAAAAGAAAAGAAAAAGCAAAAAAAAAAAAAAGTAGGAACACAATAGAAAACAGTCAGATTGTCACATAAAACGGTAAACTAAAAAAAAAAACACCCAGGAAAACAAAAAACAGAGAGGGGGAAAAAACCACAATGGAAAAAAAAATCAATCTGTTCACAATATTATTATCATCATAATACACATATTCACATAATATATAAATCAATAGAAAAACCGGCAAACAAACTATCAACAATTTACAAAATGAAAACAGCAATCAAGACTCATTAAAGTCTTAAATAAACATAGTATCTGGATAACAGAACAGAGGAGGCTTGGACAGAAGTCAATTAAGATCCAGAACAAACCACTTAAGGAGGATTTTACATAAGCGTTAATAGTGAAGGGAACAGATGAAGCAATAAATGAACAAAGGTTGTTTATAAAAGAGAGCTAATTAAATGAAAAGAATCGGTGCAAGAGACAGAGACGGTAAAGAATGGTATATGGAGATAACAGATAAACCAAAAAAAAATTAGCATAATGACTTGCATTAATGATAGAAGACCAGCCGGAAAAAAAGTTCAGTCAAGGTTATGATGAACAATAACCAACAGAACCCTAACAAATCAGAAAATTACAACAGGGAAAAAAAAACCAGATAACATAAAAGCATTAAACGTCAAAGACAGAATTTGCAAACAGTAATCATAAGCATATAACTAAACAGTAGAAAAATTTAGGAATTGGTTTGAATCTAACTATATCATCACATACCACAATTACTAAATTTCTCACTAATTACTTAAAACAGGGTAAAAAATTTTGATAACAAAACATCAGACACACTAAGACAAATATATCAGAAATGCAAAATATTTAGAAAAATATTACCCGGGGAGGAAAAAGGGAAAAAAAATTACATATTTAAAAATCAACAGAGAAATTATCCTCAGTGTTCCTCTCCATATGTCCATTTGTCCATTCTCTCAACAGAGTCATCCCAATCTGCAGAAACCATTCAGAAAAAATAAACAAAAAGAAAAAATGGGAAACAATACTGAAATCAAATAAACCAAAAAAAAAAAAATTTCAACATACCCAATATTTTCTTTACATTTTTCACTCTACCTTTGGTTTTCAAATATGACAAAAATAGATCAGAGAAAACTCATAATAAAAAAAGCAAAAAATGTTTCAAAAGTAGAAAGACAAACTAAAATATGATAAAAATTGGAAAGAGTGAAACAAAAGCAACAATGAAACAAAAAACTCAAATTCTAAAAACATAAAACACAATCATCCACAGCATGCATGTTGCCTTAATATGATATCCAAGACTCTTAACGCCTCTTAGGAGTTCTCAGATTCTTGACGTCACGGAGCATTTGTTTCGTCAAACACAACAGTAAATAAGCTATTCTCACCATCATACGCAAAGTCCTTATCAGCTAAACAACAATGAAACACAAAACAACACAATAAACGCTACAATGTACACCTTCAAGACCCCTCCCCCACCAGAGGGAAAAAAAAAAATACCAACATTCAAAATTTAGGGTTTGGAGATAGGAAAAAAAAATCCAAAATCTAAACTTACCAATCCGACAAAATGAAATAAAGAGAACGCAAGAGAAAAATTCATTCAAAAGTCCCCCTCCCCCCCCCCCCCCCCCCCGAAAGAAGAAAATTTCAGAAATTAGGGTTCGGAAATAGGAAAAAAAAAACATAAATCAAAACTTACCATGTCGAAAAACCCAGTGGCAAAACTCATTCAAAAATTTCCAGAACAAAAAAGATTTGAGAAAGGGTAAAAAAAATAATAAATAAAGAGCAAGAACAGTAGGCAAAAATTAAACTTCCAACTAAACGAAAGAAACCATAAACAATACAAACCCAAACAAAAAAAAAAAAAAAACAGAACGATCGGCCAACACTACAAAACAACCCCAAAATCTAGCGTTTGAACAACAAAAACCCAAAGAAAAAAAAAAGACAGAGAGAGATAGAGCAATAGAGAGAGAGAGAAATAAAACATAAAATATAAAGAGACAAAATGGACGACCATAATCGGCAGTGAAAGGCAAAAACCAAAGGGGGAAATAGGGTTTTAGAGAGCAAAGCTTCGAAGAAGGAGAAACAGAAAGAGAAAACGGGAGAGAGAGAGGAAAAACCAAGAAGTTTAAAATAGAGAGAGAAAACAGAAGAGAAAATGAGCAGCAGAAGAGAGAGGAAGAGAGGGGTTTCCAAGGCGGTAACCAAGGGGAAAATAGGGTTTTGCAGAGCAAAGCTTCGAAGAAGGAGAAAGCGAGAGACAGAAACAGTAGAGAGAGAAAAAGCCAGAGAAGGAAACAGTAGAGAGAGAAAATGGAGAAGAGAATGGGTGGCAGAAGAGATAAGGAGAAGGAGGCAAATAGGGTTTGGGGGGCATTTTGGGCCATTCACTGTAGAAACAGTGCCCGGTAGGTAAGGAACCAAGGGCAAAAATGTCTTCACAGCATTTTGAGGGCAAAGTTGTCCATTTACTGTGAGATTCCAACCGGTAGGCAAAGGCAGGAGGGTAAGGCAGTAATTTTACTGTACAGTATTATTGGGTACTATAGCAGTAACGTGGAAAGCAAAAAAAAAAAAAAAGTAAAAAACCACTGTTGAATACTGTTCAAAGAACAGTAAATCCCACTTCTCCTTTAGTATATAGTAATAATATATGTGAGAGGAACTATAGTAATGCAAGAGGTATAATAGTCCATTTACTGTAGAAAAACAGTAAACTCTCCCCTCTCTTTTAGTATACACGAGTTTAATACTCGTGCATAAAGGAACAAAAAAATAAATAAATAATTAAGTATTATATAATAAAAATAGTTAGTTAAGATAAATATTATAATTATAATAAGTATAATTCTTCTTAAAATCTCTCCCAATAGTAAAGATGCAAAATCAAAATGACAATTGTACTAACAATAATTAAAATGAAAACAAAAGCAAAAAAAATAAAAAAAAAATTATGTAGTCATACTCATTTAAAGAACAAAAATTAAAACAAAAATAAAACAAAAAACAAATATAAAAACAAAAACAAAAATCTTTAGAATAAAAAGAACAGGAAAAAATTAACCCTAACAAAAAAAAAAAATAACAAAATAAAATATATATCTTATTTTCTCCTTTTTTTTACTGTTAAAAAAATAAATTTTTATCAGGTTATATACATGTAAAAATGTAAAAAAAAAAAGGGATTTTTTAAATATAAAACAAAACAAACAAAAATGACAAAAAAAAAAAAAAAAAATTTGCATGCAGAATCCTAAAAAAAAGTGTCTTTTAAAAATAGAATAAAAGAAACAAAAAAGACACAAAAAACAAAAACCCAGAAAAAAAAAATCCGAAATAAAGATAAAAAATTTAAAGTAAAAAATCGTTTAAAAAAAAAAAAGCAAAGTGAGCAAAAACACAATACAACAATAATTCGGAATCTAATGTCTAAAATTTAGCGTAAAAAAAAAAAAGCAAAAACAATATTAAGGAAAAAAAACTCTAAATAGGGGTAAAACTGGCAACACACTATATGAAAAAGAAAAGAAACTAAAAAAGAATGGTAAAACCAGAATAACACTGTATCAAAGGAAAAAAACAACTACAAACGAAGGGTAAAATTATCCATTAATAATTTTAGAAGGACAAAGTTGTCCGAGCACTGTATCAAATAATAAAAATAACTAAAAGCTAAAGGTAAAATTGTCAATTGACCAAAAAAATGAAGGGTAAAACCGGCATAACACTGTAGCGGATGAAAAAAGAGTTAGTGATGAAGGGTAAAAAAGTAATTTTTCTGTATAAAAAGGTAAAAAATTATGCACATGTTATTGTATCACTGTTCATTCATGCACTGTAGCAAGTACTGTATAATACTGGGTAGGTAAAAAAAATTTGAAAAGTGTCAATTCCTTTAGTCCATTTACTGTAGAAAAAACAGTAAACTCCCCCGTCTCTTTTAGTATATATAGAAAATAGTCCATTTACTGCGATATTGTTGAAACGATAAAATGTTGCAAGACGGAGCTGTAAACATACCGGCAACCAACAGCACATTAATGTTGAACCCAGAGCAAAGATCGATTTCACCAAGCAAGGTAAGAGGTAAGGAAATCTGAATTCCACAAGTTTCAAAAGTAAAAAAATGAGATCTGAAAAGAAGAATGGATGAGACAATGAACCATAAAACAAGAATGACAATAAAGCTGAATGACACCTTCTTACCTCCCAAATAAAGATTCTTTAGAAAATATTTCTGGAAACTTCTCCGCAGGCTACGAGAAAAATTAATCAAAGCAAAATAAGAAATGACGTTATGTGCAGAGGTATGAAAAAAGTGATGAAATAGAAAAAGCTGGATCCGTAAGTTATCAAAAGACTTGTTTCCATAATTCTAGCTTGAAATGTGGCAAAGTAATGCTAAATATTGGGAAGAGGTATCAATAGGTTAAATAGAAAGGTGATTAAAGGATGCCTAGTTCCTTTCAGTAGGAGGAATATTCTTTATAGCATTCTGTTGTTGTTACATAGTGTTGATGCCAGAAATGGTTCCGGCAACAACACCCAAAGTGGTCGGGTGGTCGGGTTAGGACCGGCCAATCGCTCCGCCGTCGGTCACCTGTAAAACGAAAAGCACATCGGAATGATGGGGACACCGGTGTGGTGTCTGCCGCGGGCACTCCGATGCTTAAGTCAGTTGGAGAACTGATGAGCGAAGGGAGTGGCAGAACTTTGGCGAGGTAAGAATGATCATACCTGAAATCAGGGGTTTCTTCCCTATTTATAGGTGTTTACAGGATCAGGCGCCCGGTTCGACCTTGCTAGGGCGGCCGTTTTGGACCTCTAGGGCCTAGGCACCTCATAGGTTAGCATGAATTGGGATGCTGATCAATCTGAGGCTACCTACTCCTGACACGGTACTGTGTAGTGGATAAATGTCCCATCGCTGCAGATGTCAGAATAGACAGTGGCAGGTGATGCGACTGGCGTCAGTCGTAGGTAGGGCGGCGCAGGCAGTTGTGCAATGATGACGCTCCGTGCTAGGGAGGGCTTCCCTTGGCACGCGAATGGGAGCAACAGGACGGCTGATATCCTGGTCGAACTTCCCGGCTACCGTGATAAGGCCGAATGCGTGCTGCAATGGAGAAAGAATTCCGAGAACCATAGGGGTGATCGGCTGGTCGGGAGATTCCGTTGGCGGAATTCCTTGTTCAGCCTTCTCGGCAGGCATAGCTGCCCTTCCCGGCAGCGTCCGTACGGTGGGACTGATTTGGTCATCAACATAAGCCCCCCAGCAACTCTGGCCGGACGTCGGTCAGGGGTGCTGCGAGTACCGCCCTTACAACAGTGGTCCCAAGCGCCTCGGGATACTCGGCTATTCGGCTACTGAGGATGGTCGGGCAGGTTTGCCAGCTGTCATGCTGACGTGGCGTAATCTGCTAACGTGGGTATCATTGGACAAGTGGCGTGCGTGGCGGGAAGGCGAGGCGGCAAAGTGAATTTTGAAATTTGAAATTCGAACTAAGGGCGGGGTTGGCGGGAGACCGACAGGTTGCCCTGGGAGTTGCGCCCATTCAAATTCCCGAGCCTCCAGCTATAAATAGAAGAGGGGGGTGCGAGACATTCACAAATTTCACGAGCGATCCAGTGCCGAGAGCTGCCGAGAACAACCGACACGTTTTGCTGCGGAGACAAGACGAGAACGCCCGAGAAGGTATAATTTTTTTTGCTTTATTTTTATCATGAGTAGCCTGTCGGATTCCGAGAACCCTTCCCTATCGGGGGACGCGGACATTACGGGGAGCTCAGGCTCAGATTCGTCCGAGACGACACCCGACAACCTGTCCGGATTCACGGATCCCTCCCCCAGTGAGCCGACCACGCCGACCAACCGGCAACAAGAGGGGGCGGCTCGGCTGCAGGAGATTCTGTAGGTGGGTCCGGGCACCCGCCCGGACAGCCAATTCATTGAAGAGCTTGGCCAGGCTTCAGCAGGCGCCCCGCCAACCGAGAAAGGGGGCCCTTCGGAAAGGTCGACCGGCCAGGCTAGTACGTCAAGCCGGGACGGGTCTGAGAGCTCGGCGAGCTCGGGGCCTGCTGGGGAACCACTCCATGGTCGGAACAGGCCAGTTTGTCGGCCGACGCGCGTTAATGATTGTCGGGTATACCGTCGATCCCACCAAGAGATGGCCCGTCTGGCGGGAGGTTTGCCTGTTTACTCGGCAGACTACTACACCTCTGCCGTGACGCCGAAATATCTCGCCGCCCTCCGCCGAGACTTCCAGATCCCAGATGACGTTGACCTGAGGGCCCCAGGCGAGGATGAACTGCCATCCCGAGCCCCGCCTGGGTATGTCACCCTACTGGCCGAGTACTTCCGAGCCGGGCTGCGACTGCCCCTCAACCAGTTTATGTGGAGGGTATTGACGCGGCTGAATATGGCTCCGGCGCAACTGAACGCCAACGCCTACCGTGTGTTGGTCAGCTGTTATATCCTCTGGGCCAAGAACTATGCTGCGGTGATGCCCTTCCGGGCCTTTCAGAACCTCTATAGGATGAAGTCGGCGCCTTCTTCCACGGGGTTCTACTATTTTCAGGGATTTAAGGGGACATTCATCGGCATGTGCCCGGACTCGGATAAACAGTTCAAACATTTGTGGTTCTATGCCGGTGGCCGATGGTTGCACGAACAGCTTGCCCGGAATCAGCTGCCCCGTGCCGAGAGGGTTCCAGTCGTTTTCAGAAGAGGCTATGTGTGGACCAGGGCCTCGCACATCCCCGAGGCGCAGCGAACTATGGTAGAATCGCTGTACGACCTGGCCGAGTCCGAGCATAGTCAGAATTGGTTGCTACGCCCGTGTAGCCTAAGTGAGTTCGGCTGGGTTGGTTCGTCATCAGCTGCCGCTCAGCCGAGTACGTCCCGCGAAGCCCCCGGGCAGGTGACCATCGCTCGCATGCCCGAGCCTAAAGTCCACTACCGTGCTCGGACGGATGGGGCAGTCGAGGCGACTTCTGAAACACCGGCGCAACCCCCGTCCGACGATCCGTCCTCCGAGACTTGGGGTCCGAGAATTGCCGACGAGGATCTCGGATTAGTCATTCGCGGGTTGTACCCCGCTAGGGGTTTGCGGATAGAAGGTCGGCGACAGAGCCCAGCCGAGTATTAATGAACTTCTTACTCAGGTAACTAATTGATGATTTTTTTTTTTTTTTTTTTTTTTTTTTTTTTTTTTTTTTTTTTTTTTTTTTGCAGAGCCAATGGCAGATAGGCGGGGCACGAAGCGGCCGACTAATGAGGAGAGGATCGCCCGTCTCCAGAAGATGGCGAAGAAGGGCGACCGAGGTAAGGGCAGGGCCGAGACCTCCGCAGGTCCTGTGCCGAGTAGGCCGCCTCCTGCGGCAGTGGTACAGGCATTGCCGAGGAGCGCACAGACTGCTTTAACTAGCAGGCCAGCTGAGAGGACGGAGTCTCGTGTTGTCCGGCCCGAAGAGCGACCATCTTCACAGTCCGATCCGCGCCCTGACGCGCGCTCCGACCCACGGCCAGATTCTCGTTCCGGCCCGCGGCACGATCCTCACTCCACACGCCCCCGCGAGGACCGACTGCCTCCTCTGCCTGCGTCCCGTGTGCGCCGGGAAGACTCTCCGGCTCATAAGGCCTTTGTGTCGAAATTTTTTACCGGGCTGTCTGTCGATGTGGCAGAGTCGTCTAAGCATTCTGACGCCGCGGAGGCGACCGGAGATTGTGTTGCGAAGCTGATAGAGGTGAGTTGCGTCGCCAAAAATCTTAGTTTTATTTTTATTTTTATTTAGTTACTAACTTCCAACTTGGCAGGCGTTATGTCTGGCCTTCGCTGGAAATTCCGCCGCTAGGGCACTTTCCATCCGGGCGTAAGACGAGATCAAGCTTGCGGAGTTGGTTGCTGAGAACGCTTGGAACGTCGAGAAGGAGGCGAAAGCTGCCCGGGACACAGCGGTGGCAGCCGCGAAGGCAGCAGAGGAGAAGGTCCGGACCGCAGAGGAGAAAGCCAGAGCTTCGGAAAATCGCGCAATTATAGCGGAATCTGCTCGGCAGGGACTGGAATCGGCTTTGCAGCGATTGCAAGGCGAGCTTGATGCTGCGCGGTCCGAGCACGCCCACTACCTAGAGGTGGCATTGCCCGCTGCCCTTGATGAGGTAAGGGCTCAGGCCATCGAAGACTTCCTTGGTTCGGAGGACTTCAACTCTCGCCTTGTGGCCGAGTACCAAGAGGGAATGAGGGATATGAAGGCCGGTTTTCGGGCGGCCAACCCTGAACTGGTTGACGTGAACTGGGGGTTCATTCCCGAAGAGTCGGGGGAGACGGCTGCCGAGAATGCGCCCGAAGAAGGTGAAGTGTCCGGTGCTGCAACGGTTCTCGAGCAGCCCGAACCTAATGTTGTGATCCTTGACGACCCCGATCAGTCCGACCAAGCCCCTCCTGAGCGGACAGTCGCGGTGCCTCCAGAGGAAGCTCAGTCAGCCGCGCCCAGTGGTGATTCTACCTTGCCCGGGCAATTGGACTGAATGGCGGCTTCTCTCTTTTTTTTTTTTTTTGGGTCCGGGGGTGCCCACTTTGTACCCCCCTTCTTTTGACAATCAATAGACATTGACAAGATTAATTTTTGCAAAATTATCGCCTTTGTTTCATTATCGCCTTTGTTTCCTTGAATGTCCTCCCCCCCTGGTTGGTTTGGGCGTGATTTGCCCAATTCCAACCTTGGTTCTAGTCGGCTTCAGTCGAGGAATCCTTTGATCAGTGTTTGATCTCGTCTCGGGTCCTGGTCGGGCACGCCTGTTGGTGAGTGCCCGGTCTTGGGACGTGGCTCCGTAGTCCGAGAACCACGGGAGTTGTAATTTGTTGGGTCCTGGTCGGGCACGCCTGTTGGTGAGTGCCCGGTCATGGGACCTGACTCCGTGGTCCGAGAACCACGGGAGTTGTAATTTGTTGGGTCCTGATCGGGCACGCCTGTTGGTGAGTGCCCGGTCATGGGACCTGACTCTGTCGAAGTTGCGAAACATTATATTCGTAAAAAGAGTCGGATAATAAAGAATCGGGCTTTTACAGGAACTCAATCGAGTCTTAAAAATAAAACAATCTAAAGCTACTGGTAGAAGCGCTTCAGGTGGTCGGCATTCCATGAATGACCGAGCGGCTTGTCCTCGTGGTCGGCTAGATGGTACATCCCTGGCCGAACGACCTCCGTGATTCGGTAGAGTCCATCCCATTTAGGGCCAAAAGACCCGAGACCGGGCTCCTGGACGAGCACTTTCTTCATCACCAGATCTCCTACTCGGAACGTTCTCGGCCGGTACTTCTTGTTGTAATATCTGGCAACGACCTGGTTGCGAGCCGCAGTTCGAATCAATGCCTGCTCGCGCTTCTCCTCCACCAGGTCTAGCTCAGACAGCATTTGATTGGCGCTGGCCTCTTCGTCGTAGTTCTCGGTCCTGAAGCTCGGCAACCCGATCTCGACATGAATTACGACCTCCACCCCGAAGGCCATTGCGAAGGGAGTCTCGCCGGTAGCCGTGCGCCTAGTGGTGCGGTACGCCCAGAGTACTCGGGGCAATTCATCAATCCAGGCTCCCTTGTGTCGCTCGAGGTTCTTTTTTAGGTTTTGCTTTATGGTTTTGTTGGCCGCTTCCACCTGCCCGTTGGACTGAGGGTGCCCGGGAGAAGAGAACACTTTCTTGATCCCGTACTCCTCACAGAGCGCGTCGAATTTGTTCCCAAATTGCTTCCCATTGTCCGTCACCACGGTGTGGGGGAGTCCAAACCGGCAGATTATATTCTTCCATAAGAAGCTTGTGCATTTTGCCTCAGTCTGTTGGGCCAAGGGTTCCACTTCGATCCACTTCGTGAGGTAATCTATTGCTATGATGCAGTATCGAAGCTGCGATCGGGCCATGGGGAGTGGTCCGATTAGGTCGATGGCCCACTTGGCGAATGGCCACGCACACACCACCGAGGTGAGCTTTTCAGGGTGAGACTTGATGGAGTGGGCGAACTGCTGGCACTTCAAGCATTTTCGGGAAAATTCCTCCGCGTCTTTGCCCATGGTCGGCCAGTAGTACCCTTGCCGAAGGCACTTGAACGCCAAGGCTCGTCCCCCCGAGTGATTCCCGCACACCCCGCTGTGTATCTCCTTCATGATGTAATCGGCCTCGGATGGCCCCACACAGGGTTGGTATGGCGCGGAGTGTCCTCGGCGATAGAGCTTCCCATTCATCAGCATGTATCGGGCGGACATGTTCCTCACCCTTCGGGCTTCTTCTCGGCTGTCGGGGAGTTCGGCATTTGCTAGGAACTTGATGATCGGATCCATCCAGGTCGTTGAGTTCTCGGCATAGAGAATCCGCTCCTCCCGTTTGGTGCTCGGCCTGTCCAACCTTAAGATTGGGAAGGATACTGTCCCCTCAAGATCGCCTCCGGAGGCTAGTTGGGCGAGGGCATCCGCCTCAACGTTCTCGACGCGCGGGATTCTCGTCAGGCGATGGCTCGTGAATTGGGCAAGAAGGGTCTTGACCTTCCTCAAATAATCTGTCATTCGCTCCTCCTTTGCTTGGAACTCCCCCACGATCTGGTTGACTACTAGCAGGGAGTCGCTGAATATTTCAACATCCTGCACCCCGAGCTCTCGGGCTAGCCCGAGTCCAGCTATGACCGCCTCGTACTCCGCTTCGTTGTTTGACGCTTTGAAATTGAAGCGCAATGCCTGACTAGTCTTGTATTTGTCCGGGCTCACCAGCACGAGGCCTGCTCTGGAGCCCCCCGAGCAGGAGGAGCCGTCTACAAACAGCTTCCAACTCTTGCATGGTTCCGGAGCTGCCGAGAACTTCTCGGCTGGGATGATATCTATGCACTCCGAGAACGAATGGACAACTTCGGGGGGTGCCGTGAACTCGGCCACGAAGTCAGCCAATGCTTGGGCCTTGATTGCGGTTCGGGGGACGTACTCTATGTCGAATTCTCCGAGCTCTATCGCCCATTTCGCGGTCCGCCCCGATAACTCGGGGTTCTGCAAAACTTGGCGGAGCGGATAGCTGGTCGGGACACGGATCGGATGTCCTTGGAAGTAGGGGCGCAGTTTGCGGGCCGAAGAAACCAATGCTAGAGCGAGCTTCTCCAGAGGGGGATACCTCTCCTCGGCTCCCTGGAACGCCTTACTACAGTAGTAGACTGGCTGCTGTGTCTTATCTTCTTCTCGGACCAAGACGGCGCTCACGGCCTTATCCGAGACAGCAAGGTAAACGTACAGCGTTTCGCCGGGGAGTGGCTTCGACAGCAGTGGCGGAGTTGCTAAGTACTCTTTCAGACCCATGAAGGCAGCTTGGCACTTATTGTCCCAGGCAGGCCTGCCCCTGGCCTTCAGCGTCTGGAAGAAAGGGTTGCACTTGTCCGTGGACTTGGATACGAACCGGGAGAGGGCCGCAATCATCCCCGCGAGTCTTTGAATCTCCTTGGTCGTCCGAGGGGGTTGCAGGTCTAGCACGGCTTGGACCTTCGCGGGGTTTATCTCAATTCCCCGATGGTTCACCATGAACCCGAGGAATTTTCCAGATCCTACGCCGAATGCGCACTTCGCGGGGTTAAGCTTCATCCTATACTGGCGAAGGATGGCGAAGCAGTCTTGCAGGTCCTTGACATGGTCGCCGATCAGCCGGCTCTTTACCAGCATGTCGTCCACGTATACTTCCATGGACCTCCCTATCAGCGGAGCGAACATTTTGTTCATTAGCCGCTGGTAGGTTGCTCCGGCATTCTTCAATCCGAACGGCATGACCTGGTAGCAATACAGCCCTCGATCGGTGGTGAATGCTGTCTTCGCTTAGTCGGCTCTGCTCATGGGTATTTGGTTGTATCCTGAATACGCGTCCATGAAGCTTAGCAACTCGTGTCCCGCGGTTGCGTCAACAAGTTGGTCTACCCTAGGGAGAGGGAAGCAATCCTTCGGGCATGCTTTGTTCAAGTCCGTGTAGTCTATGCACACGCGCCACTTCCCCGAAGCCTTCTTGACCAGGACAACATTGGCCAACCACTTTGGGTAGGCTACCTCCCGAATGAACTTGGCTGCCAACAGCTGCTGCACCTCTGTGTTTATGGCCTCATAACGCTCTGGGTTGAAGGCTCTTCTTCGCTGAATCACCGGCTTGTGCCGTGGGTCAACGTTTAATTGGTGGCACATGACGGCCGGGTCAATCCCTGGCATGTCCCCGTGCGACCAGGCAAATACGTCATTGTGCTCCCGGAGTACGCTTTCCAGCACCTCCCGGGAGTTCGGGTCCAGCCCAAATCCGAGCATCACAACCTTCTCGGGGTTTTCGGGGTCCAAAGGGAATGGGACTAGCTCCTCACCAGGATGAGCTCGGGTTTCCTCTTCCGGCAGTCGGGGGTCAAGGTCTGCTAAGCACCTATCTGCCTCAACGGGTGCGTCGGCCTCATCGATTTCAACAATGGTGGCGACCACGGCCGGGGCGGCGGTGCGGCACACCTTGTTTACGGCTTCCATGTAGCACTTCCGTGCACCCTCTTGGCTTCCCCGGAAGACGCCGATTCCTTTGCCAACAGGGAACTTCATGGCAAGGTGGTAGGTCGAAACTACCGCTTTTAGCCCGTTGAGGGTGGGGCGACCTAGGATGACGTTGTAGACCGATGGTCGATCCACAACAATAAACTCCACCATCCGGGTAGCCCGCTCCGGACCATCTCCGATCATGACAGGGAGGCGGACCGTGCCGGCCGCGTGGACGCAGTCACCGGCGAATCCATAAAGAGGTGTCTGGGCGGGCGTAAGGTGAGCCCCGTCAATCCTTAGTTTCGCAAACGCGTCCATAAACATTACATCTGCGGAACTCCCGTTGTCGATGAGGACAAGTTGAATGACGTTGTCGGCTACACGGATCTCGCCGACCAGCGCGTCATTATGGGGGTGGAGCAATCGGTCTGCTTCATCATCCGTAAAGGTGATGGGGGTGTTACTCTGGCGGCATATCTTCGAGATGTGCTCTGCCATGTTAATATGTTCCCCGCGGGCTAGCTGCCTGGCTTGTCGGGCCAGGCATACGCCCTCCGGTTGCTGGCGGTATCTCCTGTAGCTGTTCCATCGAAGATTGTGTGGATGATATGCTCCTCGCCGTGCTCGCCAGGCCGGCTGCTCGGCTCTGGGTTCTGCCGTGTGCTCGAGCCGGCTGGTGTGATTATTCTTTCCACAAACTCCCGTAAATGGCCATCACGTATCAGCGACTCGATCTGGTCTTGTAGCTGAATGCAATTCCTCGTGTCGTGGCCGACATCCTTATGGAAGTGGCAATACCGTTGCTGATTTCTCCGGGCGCGATCGGTCCTAATGGGCGGCGGGTCCCGGAGTAGTCCCTTGCCGGAAACTTGGCTCAGGACGTGGTCGATGGTTGTAACCAACGGGGTGTATTGGTGGAACTTCCGCGCTGGTGGCTTCGGGCCGAGGGGGACTTCAGTGCGGTTTTCCCTGCCAGGTGTTTTCCCTCTATCTGGTCGGCTGCGGTCGGTAGTGTTTCTCTCCGCCCTCCTCCCGGTGGACCTGGGTCGCTCTTGGTCACCTGATCCTCGCCCTTGGACATCCGATCCTCGTCCTCGGACATCCAAGCCTTGTCCTTGGACATACTCATCGGCTTCCGCATGTCTCCAGGCGATATTTCTCAGGTGGGCGAAGGTAGCCGGCCTATCGTAAGCCAACGTCCAGACGAGGCGGGAGTCTTTGAGACCTTCCCTGAATGCCTGGATCAACGTGTCGTCAGTGCAGTCCTCGACCTGCACAACGGCCTTATCGAAACGTTCCAGGAACTTCTTCAATCTTTCGCCCTCTCCCTGTTTGATGCTGAACAGGTGAGAGGCACCTAGCTTCCTGGCTCTAGAGCCTAAAAACGCTCCCGAGAATAGATTAGACAGCTGCCGGAAGCTGCTGATCGAGCCTGGAGGAAGTCTTCGATACCACTGACGGGCTGGTCCGGTGAGGGTGAGGCAAAAGGACTTACAGAGGGCAGCCTCGTTGGCGCTCTGGATGAGCATATGTGCCTGATAATTCTCGAGGTGCTCGTTTGCGTCGGTAGACCCATCATAGGAAGGCACAGCCGGCATCTTAAATCTGGCCGGGTATGGGGTCTCCATGATGCCTGTGGTAAACGGCGGGTCGGCTACCCCCGTCGGCTCAAATCCATGTTGTTGACCGACCAGCCTGTCAAGCTGCCGCTGGATGTGATCCAGACGGCTCTGACCTCGTTCATCTACTCGGGGGGGTTCCGCAGAGGGGTCTCGTCCTAGGCGGCGGTAAATATCCGTGCGTCCCAAGCGGTCGAAGACGGACGGGTTTCCCCGGGCAGCGATGGTGTCTTCGAAGTCCTGGTCAATATATTCTCCTGCCCTAACAGTCTGCTCGGTTGCTCCGGTGCGGGTGTCCCGCGTGTGGCGGCTCCTAGAGCGTACCCTGCTGGGCTCGCCACCTTCTCCCCGCCCCCTATCACCGCTCTCCTGCCGCAGTTGGTCACTCTCCCAGTCACCAGATTGCACCGGGTTACGCTGCCTGCGCGGCGGTCTGGGAGGCCTGCTCGGCGTGGATTCCGCCTCCTCCGTCTGCGCCTGGGGCAACTGGACATTGTGAGATTCTCGGATGGCTTCCATAAGTCCTTGTACGTTGTGGGTCAGCGCCTGGACGTTCCCGGTCAGGACTTCAGTTGGGGTTGGTCGCCGCTATGCTCGGGATCCACCGCGAAGCTGGGTCTGTCGGGTGCCCCGCGAGTTTGACAGGATCGCGTTGTCAAGTTCCTGGATCTCTTGGTTCTCATGTTTGTCCATGGCGTACGAGGTGAGTAAGTGTTGGGACGTTAAATGCTGGAAAGGCAGCGAGGGCCCTCCTTCTAGCGCCAAAATGTTGATGCCAGAAATGGTTCCGGCAACAACACCCAAAGTGGTCGGGTGGTCGGGTTAGGACAATCGCTCCGCCGTCGGTCACTTGCAAAACGAAAAGCACCTCGGAATGATGGGGACACCGGTGTGGTGTCTGCCGCGGGCACTCCGATGCTTAAGTCAGTTGGAGAATTGATGAGCGAAGGGAGAGGCAGAGCTTTGGCGAGGTAAGAATGATCATACCTGAAATCAGGGGTTTCTTCCCTATTTATAGGTGTTTTACTGGATCAGGCGCCCGGTTCGACCTTGCTAGGGCGGCCGTTTTGGACCTCTAGGGCCTAGGCACCTCATAGGTTAGCATGAATTGGGATGCTGATCAATCTGAGGCTACCTACTCCTGACACGGTACTGTGTAGTGGATAAATGTCACATCGCTGCAGATGTCAGAATAGACAGTGACAGGTGATGCGACTGGCGTCAGTCGTAGGTAGGGCGGCGCAGGCAGTTGTGGAATGATGACGCTCCGTGCTAGGGAGGGCTTCCCTTGGCACGCGAATGGGAGCAACAGGACGGCTGATATCCTGGTTGGACTTCCTGACTACCGTGATAAGGCTGAATGCGTGCTGCAATGGAGAAAGAATTCCGAGAACCATAGGGGTGATGGGCTGGTCGGGAGATTCCGTTGGCGGAATTCCTTGTTCAGCCTTCTCGGCAGGCGTAGCTGCCCTTCCCGGCAGCGTCCGTACGGTAGGACTGATTTGGTCATCAACACATAGTTATGGTGAATTTCCCACCCAGGCAAGGGCAAAAAAAATTTCAATGTAATTTCAATCCATTTTCCACCAGCTACTGCAAAGTGGGATAAATCTTCTCACGCATAAACCACGCGAAGTTATTTTTCTTTAACAATTAGTTAGACATAGTATCACAGATACATGATATCGAGAAATAAAGCCACTACTGTTTAACTCATTAAGGAATAAATTACCGCATGATTAGATAACAACAGTACCTGTGAAAGGTAACCTCCAACGGCAGGACCAATGACCAATCCAAGTCCCCACGATGTGCTGATCTAAACAATTACTCTTTCTTTAATCGCATGAACCACAATATAAGCATCAAAATTTACACAAGGGAGGTTCTCACCAATGACATTCCAAAAGCTTGGTGCTCTTTGCGGCAAATTTCTGAAGCATATGCCTGAAAAAAAAAAAAAAAAAAGGTATAATTAATCGATTTAACTGAGTTTCTGAAGCAAAGCATCTGAAATTTGAAAGTTGCGAGCCATATATTTAAAACATATATATCATTGATAGACTGAGTTCAACTAGCACAAGCTCAGCCAAACCAAAACATCATGGCTTCCTGCTATAGCTAACATGTAACAGTTAGCATAAAGCTCATTGTCAAGGGCCAGTCGTTTGTGTATCTAAAGAAGAGGCAGAAGGGACCGAAGGTAAAGAAGTTCAGAGGCGACCAAATTCCTTTTACTCCATAAGAAGAGCCTATTTCAAGTTTCAAGTTTAATCACTTCTTGTTTTTCTCTTATCTAGACCTTCGCTACAGCTTCATTTGAAGCATCAGTTCCCAGCTTCAAGATCTGGCTTTCGCTTTGACCATGAAGCGGCTTGCTGAGATCCAATGAGGTATCCCAACCTTTGATTGTCATACTTGCACTTCCCATCAACGGAAGATGGCATGGAATGAAATCACAAACTAAAATTAAGAATCAGTGTAGGTGCTGACTCATAAGCCATTTGGCCTCCCCCAATTGACACACTATCCTTTCCTAAACACACAATTGATTTTCTCTTATTATTTTTGTTTTTGCTGCACTGAAGCTAGTGATGGCTACCACACTATGATAATGGGCAAATTCCTTATCTACGGACACGTGTTCTAACTTTTTTTGTTCTACAACTGTGGTTTACACATCTTCTTAAACACGCATTTAAATTACAGCCAAAAAGAAAATTTAATCTATAATCAAACTATACAAATTGAAATTTGTTTCTGTACAAAACTAAATTCATAGTAAGGCCTACCTTGATTGGACCAAGTATGACACACAAACTACCAAGCAGAAACCTTGTACAAACTGCCATCCAAAATTTTGTACTAGGTCCAAAAAGTGTATTGAAAATTACCCTGAGATAATTAACCATTTGCATCATCATAATCACCATCAATAAAAAACAAAAATGGAAGAGAGAGAGAGAGGTGGAAATCTAATAGGAGTGAGAAATTTTCATCCTCAAAATGTATAAACTCGTCAAAGTACAACAGAGGTAACAGTTGTCAAAAGTACTAACACTGTAATTGTGCCAAACATTATCACAGGTTTACGGCCATATCGATAAGCTATCATTCCCCAAAAAATAGAAGTCAAAAATCTTCCAAACATGAAAGCAGATCCTTCAAGGAATAAATGATATCGTTATTGTAAGGACCAAAATCTCAGAAAGGATTTTTTTTTTAATTATTTATATTTAAAAACAATAGATGCAGGCATTGTGCGGAAAACAAGCTCACCCACAAAACCAGCATAATAACCGATATCCTCCTCCCTTTCTGCAATATGGAAATCCCTTATCTGCGGTAATCTGAAAATGCACCAACACAGCAAAGACCACAGACAATGGTATCAGCAGCAATAGAAGCAGCTCAAAGTCATTTACTAAATAGCATCTAAACAGAAAGAAGATTCATTCAAAACAAAAGGGAAATGCATACTTAAAAGTACTAGTCAAATACAGCATGTAGAAAAGGAGCTTAATCACTAATTCAGAAAATCAGCCCATCAAAAATCGTATCATGAGATAAAAAGCCGATGATGAGTCTTACCCAGCTTGAGTGCTAATTCTAAGGAAAACAAATCAAGACTAAGGATTTGTATAATTCACCCCAAAATATATCAGATCTAGAATACTTGAAAGTTTCGTCAAGTGACATACTCACCATGAAATACAGGAAAGGGAAAAGAGATGACATCGGCAAAGCTGCAAAATTTTAACCACAAAAGAAGGCATATCATAGGTAAAAATTGTGATGAAAATAATCATGGACGGAAGAAGGGAATAGTTGTGTCTAAAATGTGGACGAATTTAAAACTAGAGAAAATATAAATAGAAGAATAATAAAGATATTTAGTATTAATTAAAGTGGTCATGTCCACTCACAAAGAGAGAGATATGTCCTGCATCAACAGGACAGGAAGATCAAATCTACGAACAAGAAATTACATGATAATGAAACTCTCAATCTTGCACCAACATAACCCATTATCCCCCTCAAAGCACCAAATGAAACAGATCAAAAATTGACTTCGTTTTCTAGCCATGAAGTTCAGCGCACCTAGAAAAATAGGAGACCTCTACCATCCTATTTAAAAGAACTAAAGCGTATTTCTTCACTCGAAGCTATGGTGGTGCGACTACTACAGAGAAACTTATTCTCAAAAAACAGAAAATACATTTTATAGCAAAGTAACTTACATATAGTTATAAAATGAAACATTGATTGTTAAATGAAACATTTGTTGCGCAGTGTGAAACAAGCTCCTTGCACATAGCCAAATCTAAGTGAATTTCACAGTTTTGAATTCCAATGCTTTATGACATGAATTACAATAAGAGCACAAATTTTCTTATTTGATTTTGGCACACAAGTCAAAATTCAGTTTCCTTCAGAAAATGGAGTTATTAGTTAAAAATGTAAATAAAACTGCAGTAAAGATTTTTCTAAACGGGCAAATTTTGGTGTAAAACAATTAATCAAGAAAGTGAACCTTTTGTTCATACGGTCTTTATTTCTTCTTTGCCTGCATGCAAGTTTGTTGGGGTTTTTGGCACCAATGCGTGCGCCATTATTTTGGCTTGCATTTTTAAGAACCTTCTCTTTTTATTTCTTATTTTGATTAATTAGAGTCAGTAGCTTGGTAAAATATGAGTGATTAAAAAGATGTCAACATAGTTAGGATGTCCTCAGTCGCTCTGATGCCAGTTGTCGCTTCTCATCATTTATTTGTAAAGAACTCTGTTTGAAAAAGAGCAACATTGAAAACAATTGCACTAATGTGCACACTCATAAGGTCCACATGTGTTCTTTGTTTTTCCTTATCGAAGTGCACAAGTACAATCAAAATATGGCCTTGACTGATCCCACCATTTTTATACTTGCTTATTAATATCATTCCCTACTACCCAATACCATCAAACCCCACTAGATAATAAAATAAAACTTCAACAAAATAGAAATATTAATTTAATAAATATGGTGGCATGAGTATGACACAGACAGAATGATTTTAATTTTGTATTTTAAAAAAGCCCCAAAATAGTGTATGTTGTGACCATTTGCTAACAAACCCACAAGCCAGCTTTTTCGGTGTAGCAAAACAAAATAGAAAAATGCATTGAAAAGGACGCGATTGACCAAAATAGAACAGGAAAAAAAAAAAATCCAAATCAGCAATAAACTACACTAAAGTTCCATGGTTTACACATGTATTTGAATAGTCACATTCATAAATATTCGATTTTTAAACAGAATAATTTGCAAGAGACCAAGTATATCAAGAAGGGTGGATTTATTCACACTACTCATTTTGCGTTTCTCACACAGCTTTTTAAAACGATTTACTAAATTAATTTTAAAATTAAAAAATTACTTATTACATCCCTTAGTTTTCTAAAAAAAAACCCTTACAACAAAATTATTTGTTTTCTTCTGTTCTTTTTTTTTTTTCTCCACATACTAAATCTAAATCAATTACAGATTTTTTTTTATTGTTTGTGTTGCTTGTTTTAGTTTCTTTTCATTAAAATATGATCCTCTTTTGAGGTAGTATTCATTCAAAAAAAAAAAAATCTAAATCACTGCATGTTTTTTTTAAAAGATGTTTTGTTTTATTTTATTTTTAAATTCTTTCTCACAAGATTTTTTTTCTATTTTTTTTATTTATCTAATAAAAATTATTCATCAGTTTATATATAGAGATAAAAATCTATGAACTTATTATTTGGTATACTTCTTCTTCAAACGATAAAACTTGACAATAATATACTAATGAAGCTGAATATTCTACAAGTATGGTTAAAATGTTATGGCTTTGCACTACCATAAAATGTAGATTCGATAACAGCACTTCCACGACCGTTTTTAAAAAAACCGTCATGGAAAATGAGTAAAAACATGGAGTGGAATAGAGTATCCGAAAACCGTCATGGAAGCCGAAGCTTCCGCGATGGTTTTTTTAATAACCGTTACATGTTTACATGTTTAAGTTTGGGGTTGTTATTAGGAGTGTTAAGAAAGCTCCACAAAAGATCCTAGAATGGTTACATGTTTAGGGTGATTTGAGCTTCATTATTATCACTACTAGAAAATATGGATACCACAACGGAAATTTAACGACTGTTTTTAAAAAAATCATCGTCGTAAATTCGAAAAAACACGGAGCCGAAAAGCAACAAAAAAACCGTCGTGGAACTACGGGCTTCCACGACGGTTTTAAATAACCATCGTGGAAGCTCCGAACTTCCACGATGGTTAAAATTTTGGCGCCAAAACCGTCGTGGATTCCAAGTATTCGACGATGGTTTTTTTTAAACTGCCGTGTAATATACAATATTACATGATGGTATTTTAAAAGCCGTC
The DNA here is from genome assembly GCA_025413025.1 of Ficus hispida. Lineage (NCBI taxonomy): Eukaryota > Viridiplantae > Streptophyta > Magnoliopsida > Rosales > Moraceae > Ficus > Ficus hispida. The sequence goes on from CM046373.1 coordinate 12,985,020, forward strand.
GTGTAAGCTTTACCAAAATTTTATAAAAAACGCCGAATGTTTGTCGTCCTTTATTTTTTCACATCAACGTACAACTCTCTGCTTATCCCAAAATAAGATCAGATCATTCCGAATACAGTTAGTATACTATTGGACGTCACAAGTTACTCTTTGTAAGTGATAACTAATTAACATCTTCCTTGTTGTTGCTTTTCTTAGTACGTAGAATATTGATGCTGAAGATTTTATGGAGTGCATGTTATATATTTATATATATATATATATATATATGTTTGGGATCAATTTTATTAGAGTTAAATTGTGCAATAGGTATTTAATAAATGTTATTTTTAGACATTATTCATTATGGTTCTGGATGTTTTTGTTACGTTCTATCGAATTTTTATTACTGACCAATTAATGGGCCGGTGTTAGTGATTTGACTTGTAAGTGTTTTAAATTTTTTTGTATAGGATTTGTAAATCATGGATAGGAAATGGATGTGGTTTGACCGATTGTCTAAAGCATATGAAGATGGTGTTAAAGAATTTTTGTCATTTGCCAAAGCTCAAATACAAGATGATAAGATTCCGTGTCCGTGTCAACTTTGTAGTAATCATAGATCTCATTCCATCGATAATGTTAGAGGGCATTTGCGCGCTTATGGGATTATTTGTTCTTACCAAACATGGTATTTACATGGAGAAGATTTTTTCGATATTAATTATACATCGACGAATTGTAAAGGTAAAGAGCCTATTGTGGAGGAAGACGTTGGTGATAATATGTTCAATATGATAAATTATTTGGAAGAAAACTTTGTACATCGGCCAGAGTTATTTGAGGCAATGATTAATGATGTCGAAACACCGTTGTATGTCGGGTGTACAAAATATACAAAATTAGGGGCATTGGTTAAATTATGGAATATGAAAGCGTCAGGAGAGTGGATGAATTCTAGTTTCACAACTCTTTTAGAATTTCTAAAAGATGTTCTTCTGGAGGATAACAAGGTGCCACCTAGTATGTACGAGGCGAAGAAGACATTGAGTACTTTGGGAATGGAATATAAAAAGATACATGCTTGTCCAAATGATTGTGTCCTTTACCGTAAAGCATATGAAGATTTAGATGACTGTTTGGTTTGTAAGGAGTCAAGATAGAAGAAGGGCAAGATGACATCGAATGGTAGAAAAGGAGTGCCCGTTAAGGTGTTATGGTACATTCCACCAGCTCCACGTTTGCGTCGAAGCTCAGACCAATCATGACGGTCTTTTGAAACCATCGTGGTAACTTTTGATATGATGATGGTTTTAAAAAAAAACGTCGTTGTATCCGTTCCGTGAAAATTTAAAAATAACCGGGAAGTATGCGCGCTTGCATGTTGTCCAAATTGTGCGTACTACATATATAAAATCAAATGAAAGACCTTATTTCATACAATCTCTCTCTCTAATTTGCGGTACCTCTCTCCCTCTACTTGCTTTGCATCCTCCATTTACAACGGAATTTTGGCATTGCCTCCTCTATTCTCTCTCAAATTTTCGATAACTCACTCAACTATCTCTCTCAAATTTTCGGTAACCACTACTAGAATTTATGGATACCACGACGGAAATTCAACGACGGTTTTTAAAAAAACCGTCATCGTAAATTCGGAAAAACGCGAAGCCGGAAAGCAACCAAAAAACCGTCGTGGAAGGACGAGATTCCACGACGGTTTTAAATAACCATCGTGGAAGCTCCTAGATTCCACGACGATTAACAAAAACCGTCGTGGAAACTCGAAGCTTCCACGACGGTTCACAAAAACCGTCGTGGAAGCTCGGCTTCCACGATGGTCTTTTGACTGTCGTGGTTGGTCCCCAATCGCACGGGCGCATGCCTGGGCCGCGCGGGTGCACGCCTGTCTCTGGCAGGAGGGAGGCAGAGCGTTCCACGATGGTCTTTTGACCGTCGTGGTTGGTCGCCAAGCGCGCGGCCGTGCGCTTTGGCCGTGCGGGAGCGCGCCTTGGCTGCGCGTGCGTGGGCCTTGGCCGCGTGGGAGCGCGCCTGGGCCGCGCGGGCGCACGCCTGCTCGCTTCTTTGACATCCTTCCACGACAGTCAAAAGACCGTCGTGGTAGGTCCTCCCCGAGGACCTACCACGACGGTCTTTTGAGACCGTCGTGGTAACTTTTTATACCACGACGGATTTTAAAAAAACCGTCGTCTTATCCATTCCGTGAAATTTTAAAAATAACCCGGGACGCGTACGCACTTGCATGTTGTCCAAATTTTACGTCCTACATATATAAAATCAAATGAAAGACCTTATTTCATACACACTCTCTCTCTAATTTTCAGTACATCTCTCCCCTCTTTCCCTCTTTGCTTGCCTTGCATTCTTCATTTACAATGGAATTTTCGGCCTCGCATACTCCATTCTCTCTCAAATTTTCAGTAATTTACTCAACTTTCTCTCTGAAATTTTCGGCAACTCCACTTTTTCCCTCTTTGTTTGCCTTGCATCCTCCATTCTCTCTCAAATTTTCGGTCACTCACTCAACTTTCTCTCTCAAATTTTCGGTAACTCCCTCAACATTCTCTCTCAAATTTTTGGCAACTCCACTTTCTCCCTCTTTGTTTGCCTTGCATCCTCCATTCTCTCTCAAATTTTAGGGAACTCCACTTTTTCCCTCTTTGTTTAAGAACCGTCGTGGTAACACGGCTACCAAGACGGTTTAAGAACTGTCATGGTAGCACGGCTACCACGACGGTTACAAAACCGTCGTCGTAGCCATGCTTCCACGACGGTTCTTAAACCGTCGTGTAATCCGAGATACCACGACGGTTTTAAAACCGTCGTGGAATCCATATATTTACCACGACTGTGGATTCCACGATGGTTTTTAAACCGTCGTGGAAGTGTTACCACGACGGTTTTTAACCGTCGTGGAATCTGATTTCTGTAGTAGTGAACTTACTCAAGTTTCTCTATCAAATTTTTGGCAACTCCACGTTATCCCTCTTCGTTTGCCTTGCATCCTCCTTTATCTCTCTTGGCTCCCATCTCCATTATCTTAAGGCGGTCTTGTCCACTCTCTTGGTAATTTTCGACTACCGTGTCCAGTGTTTTCATATTTTCACCGTCGCCCACGCTCACGCCTTCACCAACGCCCACTCTAATGGTTTGTCGCCTTCGCCCCCAATCTTCTATACCCACACTAAATGATAAGTTTATTTTTGCTATTTCACCAAACGTGTAATACCCAGAATTTCGATAAACCTATGATTTCCTTTTAGACAAGGAAAATCCCAAGTCTTACTCTTGTATGACGATATGAAGCTCACGATCTGAGTTAAATATCAGTATATGTTTGAGTTCTCGTTTAATTAGCTATGAGACTCAATAAGCAGTTTGCTTAGTCATGCATCTAACCCTTGAGCAAAAAGGGAAGAAAAATCCTATGATTTTATGATTGGTCAAAGTTTGACCGAAAAAGTCAAAGTTGACCGAAAAGTCAAAGGTTGACCAGGAGGTCAATTAGATGAAGGTGCTGAGATACGGCAAAGCAGTATGAAATTATATTGCAGTAAACCTTCATTGCGATCAAATTAGCAAGCATAAGTTATGAGACCACCCTAGAAAATCAAGCACACCAAGTATGGTATTAAGGGCAAGAAAGGTGCCAAGAAATAAGAAAAATTTTATTCAGTTTATTTTTATACAGATAAATTTTGGACTGTAGTACAGTGTAAAATACTGTTATTAGTTAATAACAGTATTGGAAATATCTGTGTTAGTATAAAAATGGACTGTATGTTAAGTAACAAGCCAAACAAGGCCTTATGATGTCATCACCTTATCTTGGATTTATGATGTGACGCCCCGACTTCCCAGGCCAGGTCGACACCATACTTACTTGTACTTATCTTACTTGAAAATTTGAGAATAATTTTTTTTTCTTCTTTAAAACATATTTACATAAGTTATCTTGTAGAGAAAAACTTATCATGTATACATACTATACTGAAGATATCTTCTTAAGTCTTTATACTTCATACATATTGCATAACATAATTTACTTTTGAGATTCAAAAGCGGTTGCGGAAAATTTTGCGTAGTGGTATCCCACACCGCCCTTCACCCGCCGCATCGTCCGCATAGCCCACCATTTAAGCTGCAGGCTTCTTACCTACAGTATGGAATACAAGAGTGAGCTTTCGCCCAGCAAGTACAAACATAATCTCACAAAACATTTAGAACATCTCAAAAACATGTCATTCATCATATAACATATGCATGAACCATTTATGATTGATTGAATGTCTTATGCTTTATTATAGACTCAATCCTTTAACTTATTATCTTGTCTCAACATGTGGGCCCATAGTGTACGTACCGAAAGCGCGCAGCCTCCAGACAAAGCTAGGGTTTGCAAGGCCCTAACAGTTCTGGGAATTAAAACGTGACCCTTCTCGATCACGGAAGGTAAATGTCACAACTGAAACCTCTAGCCTCCTCGATCACGGGAGGTTGGTACGACACCTTTCTCGATTTATCTTACCATATGGTTTAACATTAGTGAACATGCTTCATGATGTCACTATGTTATATCATACTTAACACTTGCCATAACATAGCATTCTTGAAAAACATGTCATTTATGGCATTTTTGTAAACCATGACACTTTTGAAAACATGGCATTTATGGTATTTTTGTAAACCATGACACTTTTAAAAACATGGCATTCTTATCAACATGGCATAACATGTCATAGAATATATCATCGCATGGCATCACATATCATAGTATGTACACTTGAAAATATAGTGTAAATAGCATAGCATAACATAGCACATTTGAAAATAGTATTTACTATTTCCATACTGCAGGTGAGGTTCGATACTTGCCTGAGATACTATGTCTGGGGTTTCGTTGCCTTAACTCAGATTGCAACTGCAGGTTACCTCCTGCTATTAAAAAGAACATAGGATAAGGATCCTATAAAATATTGGTAACCTGTTCAATATTCTAATTATATGTCCCCCCCCACACCGGTCTTGATCATTACTAGGTTACTAATCGTAACCCTAGAGTTTGTGGTTAACCAAACTTGATCCATTACTTGTTAGGTTACTCGAGGTAACCTCGGGTATTAAACTCATGTATGTATAGTATCAAGTTACTATTCCTATTATTGGGCCTAATCTTTAGTAACTCGGGTATCTTTCCCGGTTATCATCCGTTAACAACTTGTTACTACACTTTAGCTTTTAAATCCAATTTGGAAAATTGGCTAGAAAATCTTTTGTTTTACTTCAAAATTCGAGGTTTTCAAAGTAAAACTTTATAAAACTCATTTAAGGCTGAAAACTGCTTTTGAAATAGTTTTCATAGTCAAAATAGGAAATGTTGATGTAAAAATACAGTTTTTCTGTATGTTTGTAGAAAATCCTGTGCAGGAATTTCTTTTTCTCTGCACAGTTTTTATAGTTCAGGTTGTATTTAAAAATCCAAATGGAATTTGAAAAACTTGTCTTCACGAAAGTTCTTGCTCTTGAGAAATTCTAAAACTTTCATGTTTTAAGAAAAACCCAGTTCTGCCTGGATTCGTACCAGTTTTAATTTGAAACCCACTGGTCGTGTAAACTAGGTCTGGGCAGTTTAGTCTCGGATTTTCGTAAAAACGGAGGCCATTGGAGCCTCATTTTGCAAATCCATCCGCGTTGCCCTCTAGGAAAAACTGTTCTGAACAACTTTTGTGTTTTAAGTTTTGCCTAATTCGGCCTCTAAAGGCCTCAAAATCGGCTTGCCGTAAAACTGGTCAGGATCCACCCGAGCCTGGCAGTTTTTCGGTTTAGAATTCGTTTTACGTCCTAGACGTGGAATCTAGCTCGACCAGCCACCGCGGGAGCTCTAATATCAATCATGCAGCGGTTTCTAACGTTCAATATTCAACATGCAAGCCAATTTGAACAACATTCATAACCATGCAAAAACCCTAAGCATTCAATCAAACACAAAGCATGCATATAAAACCACCAACCATAAAACCTAATCAATCAAGCACATAATCTATAATTCTAAGCTATGGCAGAGAATGAAGTGAGCTTATGCTCAATACAACCAATAGCCAAAATACATTTAAATTTCTCCAAATGAAATTTAAATGAAAAGCTTAGGGGTTCAAGGAATTATACCTCAATTTGGTTCAAGATTTGGCTTGGTTTTTCCTCCCTTTCTCTTCCTCCAACAGCCGGCCTTTGGCTTGAGTTGGTTTCCAAAATTTCAGCCTTCCTTGCCCTAAAATCCGGCTACCAAATTGCTCAAAATTTCCGGCCACAAGAGCTAAAAATCCGGTTACCACTTGGCTTTCCCCTTGGTTCCTACAACCGGCCCTAGTTCAAGAAATGGGTAACCAAAATTTTTCCAACTTTTTCTTGCTTGCTCTCCACACAAAATCCGACCACCCTAAGCTCTAATCACTCTTGGTTTTGGCAAAATTTCCTTTCTCTCCTTCCTTCTCACTCTCGGTTTTTGGTGAAGAAAAATTGGCAAGGGTTTGGTTGCTTTTCTCTAATTTTTTTGAATTATGGGGTCACCTATTTATAGAGGTGGGGGAAGTTTCAAAAATTGGAATTTGACCCCAAAAAAAACAAGAAATCACACAATGGGAGGGGTATAGGTGGCCGGCCAAGGTGGTTCTAGAACCTCCAAAATTACTTTCCAACTTTTTGCTAAATCCTTAATGATGTCATTAATCAAAAGGTGGTGATATCACACTAAGGCTTTGTTTGGCTTTTCCTTAATGTAGTCCACTTTAATTCTAGCACAGATATTTCTAATACTGCTTTCACTAATACACAGTACAATTTAGTACTGTTATTTTAAACTGCAGTACAAAATTCATCTGTGTAGAAATGGACTGTATAAAAATTTTCTTATACAATCAAACTTCTTGGCCAAAGATAACCTAACTAATGTGCTTGATTTTCTATGGTGGTTTTTGAATCTTAAACATACCATTTTATCCGTAAAAATGGCTTTTACACGGTACAATTTTTATACTGAAAAATATTTAACCGTACCGCCTCATTTTCGATTTTTCGGGTCAACCATTGACTTTCTTGTCAATCATTGACTCTCTTGTCAAAATTTGACTATCATGAATTCATGAAATTTCGTCATACCTTTTTGCTTAAAAGGCTATCATGAAGTCTCGTAATTAATTTACCGAGAACTCAATCATATACTGATAAAATCATGAATTTTGTATTAATATTCATAATTTTCATAAAATTGCACATAAACACATAATACGAACTATAAATTTCTTATTTACAAGAAAATTGTGAGTTCGTGAAAATTTCGATTATTACAATCTACCCTCCTTAAAGAATTTTCGTCCTCGAAAATTAGAACAATTCGGGGTAGCTTTTCTTCATCTCATCCTCGCGTTCCCAGGTTGCCTCCTCAATCTCATGATTTCGCCATAGGACCTTAACTAAAGGTATAACCTTGTTCCTTAGCACCTTTTCTTCTCGTGCCAAAATTCGAACCGGTTTCTCCTCATATGTCAGATCTTCGTGAACCTCAATTGGTTCGTGGTCCAATACATGGGATGGATCCGAGATGTACTTCTTTAGCATCGACACATGAAATACTTGTGTACATATGCTAATTCCTGGGGCAAAGCCAACCTATAGGCCACGTTGCCAATTCTTTCCAATATTTCGAATGGCCCTATGTATCGTGGACTCAATTTCCCCTTCTTTCCGAATCTCATAACTCCCTTGAATGGAGCAATTTTGAGAAAAACCAAGTCTCCTACTTGGAATTCTAGAGGCCTTCTGCGTTTGTCGGCATAGCTCTTTTGTCGACTAAATGCAGTTTCCATCCGTCGGCGTATAAGTTTCACGGCCTCAGTGGTTTTTTGAACAAAATCCGTGGACACAAGTTCCTTTTCTCTGGTCTCGTACCAATGGACTGGAGATCTGCACCTTCTTCCGTACAGAGCTTCGTAAGGAGCCATTCCAATTGAAGCTTGGAAACTGTTGTTGTACGAGAATTCAATCAAAGGAAGCTTTTTATCCCAAGTTCCTTTGAAGTCCATCACAGACGCTCGCAACATGTCTTCCAGGGTCTGAATGGTCCTCTCGGATTGCCCGTCCGTTTGAGGATGAAAAGCTGTACTAAAGGTAAGCTTGGTACCCATGGCTTGATGTACACTTCTCCAGAACTTAGAAGTGAAACGACCATCACGATCAGAGATGATTGTCTTTGGAATCCCATGGTAGCGAACAATCTGCGCGACGTATAGTTCCGCCAGCTGTTCCACCGAAAAGCTAAGCTTGATGGCGATAAAGTGTGCAGACTTCGTCAAACGATCAACAATCACCCATATAGCATCATTGCCACTGGAAGTTCGGGGTAGTCCAACCACGAAATCCATCGTCACTTGGTCCCATTTCCATTCTGGGATGGAAATTTTCTGCAACTCTCCCCCCGGACGTTGGTGTTCTGCCTTCACCCTTTGACATGTAAGGCATTTGCTGACGAATGTAGCGACGTCATTCTTCATTCTGGGCCACCAAAAACTTTCCTTCAAGTCTTGGTACATCTTTGTAGCTCCTGGATGGACGGAATACGGAGTCTCATGAGCTTCCTTCATGATTTGTTCCTTCAACTTGTCGTCGTTAGGGATGCATAATCTATTTTTCCGATAGAGTATGCCCTCATCCGATATGTTGAAGTCTGACTCCTTTTCTTCCAGGACTTCGTTCCTTGTTCTGAGCAGCGAGGCATCTCCTTCTTGTCGCTCTTTCATACCATCTAAAATGGTAGGTTGGAAGGTTAGGGCAGCTAAACTTCCCGTAATAAGCTCTATTCCAGCTTCTATTAGCTCCTTCTGAAGAGGTTCGGTCAATGGCTGTATTGACATCAACGAGGAAGATGACTTCCGACTGAGGGCATCAGCTACTTTGTTAGCCTTCCCTGGATGGTAACGGATGTCTATGTCATAATCCTTCACCAATTCGAGCCATCTTCTTTGCCTCATGTTAAGCTCTTTTTGTGTGAAGATATACTTCAAACTCTGATGATCTGTGTAGACTTCACACTTACTGCCGTAAAGGTAGTGCCTCCAGATTTTGAGCGCAAATACTACCGCCGCAAGTTCCAAATCATGCGTCGGGTAGTTCTTCTCATGATCCTTTAGCTGGCGTGAAGCATAAGCGATCACCTTTCCATTTTGCATGAGCACGGCTCCCAATCCTATTTTAGAAGCATCGCTGTATATCACGAAGTTTCCTTCTTCCACATTCGGAATTGTGAGAATCGGAGCGCGAGTCAGCCTGTTTTTCAGCTCTTGGAAGTGCTCTTCACACTTTGCAGTCCATTCGTACTTCTTTCCTTTCCGTGTAAGTGCAGTGAGTGGCGCTGCAATTTTAGCAAATCCTTCGACGAAACGTCGGTAGTAGCCCGCCAAGCCGAGGAAACTACGTACTTCGGTGACATTTTTCGGAGCTGGCCATTCACTTACTGCCTCAATCTTGGCCGGATCTACAGATATGCCGTTCTTGGAGACCACATGTCCTAAGAAATGGACCTTTTTCAACCAAAATTCACACTTTGTGAATTTAGCGTAGAGCTGGTTTTGCTTTAAAATTCGTAAAGCAATCCTTAAATGCTCCTCATGCTCCTCCTTTGTTCTTGAATAAATCAAGATATCATCTATAAAGACAATAACAAATTTATCCAAGTAATCCTTGAATACTCGATTCATCAGGTCCATAAAGGCTGCTGGAGCATTTGTCAGTCCGAATGGCATAACGAGGAACTCGTAATGTCCATAACGTGTTCGAAAAGCTGTCTTGGGAACGTCTCCTTCCCTAATTCGAAGCTGGTGATATCCGGATCGCAGGTCAATCTTCGAGAAAATTGAAGCTCCTCTCAGCTGATCAAACAGATCGTCGATCCGAGGCAAGGGATACTTGTTCTTGATAGTTATCTTGTTCAGTTCCCGATAGTCAATGCACATCCTAAGAGTGCCGTCCTTCTTTTTAACAAACAGAACTGGAGCTCCCCATGGCGAGTAGCTCTGACGAATGAATCCTCGATCCAGAAGCTCTTGTAACTGAATCTGCAGTTCCTTAAGTTCGGCAGGCGCCATCCTATACGGAGCCTTGGATACTGGTGCTGATCCAGGAAGTAACTCAATCTCAAAGGAAATCTCTCGTTCTGGTGGCAGTCCTGGCAACTCTTCAGGAAAAACCTCTATAAATTCTCTGACTATCGGTACTTCCTCCGGTCTGCTCTCGGTTTCAAGCGTCTTATCCACTATGTTGGCTAGAAATCCCATACATCCTTCTGCCAACAATTTCCTAGCCTTCAGCGCAGAAATGAACATTTTCGGCTGTTTTGGAGTCGATCCTCTAAACATAAACTCCTTGTCTCCAACTGGCTTGAACGTGACCGTTCGTCGTGGACAGTCGATCACCGCGTTGTATTTCCCCAAGAAATCCATTCCCAAGATGACATCGTAGTCGAATAGGTCTATGATGATCAGGTTGACATACATTTCCCTACCACATATAATTATTGGAACATGACGTACCCAATAATCAGACAACAGAATCTCCCCGGAGGGTAATGCAGTCCTAAATGTTTTTCCGATCCTATCACTTGCTCTACCTAGTTTCTTAGCGAATCTAGGCGATGTGAATGAATGCGTAGCTCCAGAATCAATTAACACATAGGCATCTTGTTGAGCAAAAGGAAGCTGACCTGTCACCACTGTGGAAGGTCCAGCTTGAGCATCCTCCTTTGTATATGCGTAAATACGTCCTTGCGGTTCTGGAGCTTCCAACCTGCCTTGGGAGATTTCGGGTCCCTCGAGCTTCATCTGTGCCGCATGAAGTTGAGGTCCCTGTCCTCTCTGTTGGTTCTGCGGACTCTGGGGGTTAAGATTGCAGCTTCTAGCATAGTGGCCTTCCTTGCCACAAAGAAAACAGCGACCGTTTCCAACACGGCACTCTCCCGGGTGCTTTCTCCCACATTTCTGACAAGTGGGATTATTGTTGTTATCAGGAGTATTTCTCTTTTGAGGAAAATTCTGTTGATTCCCCTGTCCTCCTGAATTCCACCTTCTCTTCTGCTGGTTGTTGCCGTACTGCCTGTTGTTGTTGTTCTGGCCCAAAGGTCCTCCTTGACCTTTCTGTTGCGGAGTTTGGCTTGGTCTTGCCTGAATCTGTTTAGCTTGGGCCTTCTCTTCCCTCTTCTCCTGGAAAAATTTAGCCCTTTGCTCCTTGTTCTGACCCACCCAATATTCAGCTCGAATTGCCCTGCTGACACATTCGGCAACAGTGAGTGGTGGATGGGGGCCACTGCTGATTACTACTGCTAAATCTGAGCGGAACATTCTCATCATTCTTCTTACTTTGTCCCTTTCGGAACTGATGAGGTGAGGGCAGAGACGTGCTAGCTGCTCAAACTTTTTGACAGCTTCGGCTACTGACAGATTTCCTTGGCGGAACTTGTCGAACTCGTCTTGTTGAGCCTCCATGACCTCAGTATTGAAGTACTTTTCCTTAAATTCCTCCACGAAGTCCTCCCATGACATCTGAGTCACATCTCGCCGGATCTGAACTGTTTCCCACCAGAGGCGAGCATCCTTTCGTAGCATGTACGATGCACAGAGGACTTTCTCCTGATCGTTGAGTCGGAGAAAATTTAAGGCGACCTGAAGATCAATCAGCCAGTTATCAGCCTCGATTGGGTTCGTAGACCCCTCGAATTCCGGTGCCTTCATGCGTCGAAATTTGTCATAGAGTTCTTCTGGAGCTCGAACCAGAGGCGCTGGTGGCACAGCTGCAGGCGCAACAGGTATTTCGAGGCCTATGGGATTCTCTGGAATCACCGGGTCAACATGAGGAACTTCCGGTGCTGCAGGTTGATTCACTTGTGCTGGTGGTACCCCAGCATCAGGAGGTCCCTGATTCTGTTGAGCTATCTGAGCTCTAAGTCCTCCTATCTCCTGCTGTTGTGCTATCATCATCTGCCTTAGCTCATTCAGCTGAGCTGCAAGATCGATGTCCTGGGTCGGTACTCTTCTACGCTTTGGTGGCATGGTTCTGTACGGAAATAAGGAAATAAATTCAGTTTCTTGAAATCATGCCTTTTATATAGAACCATAATCTTCATTCCATATAAAAGCATAACATGAACATATCTGAATTCATCATGTTCTCGTTCGTATCTCCTTCACAACAGGAGTACATAATCATAACATTTGGGGAAGATATAAAACTTTCCCATCATTTCCGTACGTCACCTAGTTATCGCCACCAAGCTAAGACACCACCCAACGTCATCCCTGTATCCAACATTCTCCAGCATGGCCGTTGAAGAAAATACTTACTACGCACATAAAATCTTAACTAATCCTAATCGTAAGAAAATAACATAACTTACTTGGGCCGTTGCAGAAGCGATGTGAGGCGAAGTGAAGTAGGCTGGCAGGATACCGCTCTGATACCAAACTGTGACGCCCCGACTTCCCAGGCCAGGTCGACACCATACTTACTTGTACTTATCTTACTTGAAAATTTGAGAATAATTTTTTTTTCTTTAAAACATATTTACATAAGTTATCTTGTAGAGAAAAACTTATCATGTATACATACTATACTGAAGATATCTTCTTAAGTCTTTATACTTCATACATATTGCATAACATAATTTACTTTTGAGATTCAAAAGCGGTTGCGGAAAATTTTGCGTAGTGGTATCCCACACCGCCCTTCACCCGCCGCATCGTCCGCATAGCCCACCATTTAAGCTGCAGGCTTCTTACCTACAGTATGGAATACAAGAGTGAGCTTTCGCCCAGCAAGTACAAACATAATCTCACAAAACATTTAGAACATCTCAAAAACATGTCATTCATCATATAACATATGCATGAACCATTTATGATTGATTGAATGTCTTATGCTTTATTATAGACTCAATCCTTTAACTTATTATCTTGTCTCAACATGTGGGCCCATAGTGTACGTACCGAAAGCGCGCAGCCTCCAGACAAAGCTAGGGTTTGCAAGGCCCTAACAGTTCTGGGAATTAAAACGTGACCCTTCTCGATCACGGAAGGTAAATGTCACAACTGAAACCTCTAGCCTCCTCGATCACGGGAGGTTGGTACGACACCTTTCTCGATTTATCTTACCATATGGTTTAACATTAGTGAACATGCTTCATGATGTCACTATGTTATATCATACTTAACACTTGCCATAACATAGCATTCTTGAAAAACATGTCATTTATGGCATTTTTGTAAACCATGACACTTTTGAAAACATGGCATTTATGGTATTTTTGTAAACCATGACACTTTTAAAAACATGGCATTCTTATCAACATGGCATAACATGTCATAGAATATATCATCGCATGGCATCACATATCATAGTATGTACACTTGAAAATATAGTGTAAATAGCATAGCATAACATAGCACATTTGAAAATAGTATTTACTATTTCCATACTGCAGGTGAGGTTCGATACTTGCCTGAGATACTATGTCTGGGGTTTCGTTGCCTTAACTCAGATTGCAACTGCAGGTTACCTCCTGCTATTAAAAAGAACATAGGATAAGGATCCTATAAAATATTGGTAACCTGTTCAATATTCTAATTATATGTCCCCCCCCACACCGGTCTTGATCATTACTAGGTTACTAATCGTAACCCTAGAGTTTGTGGTTAACCAAACTTGATCCATTACTTGTTAGGTTACTCGAGGTAACCTCGGGTATTAAACTCATGTATGTATAGTATCAAGTTACTATTCCTATTATTGGGCCTAATCTTTAGTAACTCGGGTATCTTTCCCGGTTATCATCCGTTAACAACTTGTTACTACACTTTAGCTTTTAAATCCAATTTGGAAAATTGGCTAGAAAATCTTTTGTTTTACTTCAAAATTCGAGGTTTTCAAAGTAAAACTTTATAAAACTCATTTAAGGCTGAAAACTGCTTTTGAAATAGTTTTCATAGTCAAAATAGGAAATGTTGATGTAAAAATACAGTTTTTCTGTATGTTTGTAGAAAATCCTGTGCAGGAATTTCTTTTTCTCTGCACAGTTTTTATAGTTCAGGTTGTATTTAAAAATCCAAATGGAATTTGAAAAACTTGTCTTCACGAAAGTTCTTGCTCTTGAGAAATTCTAAAACTTTCATGTTTTAAGAAAAACCCAGTTCTGCCTGGATTCGTACCAGTTTTAATTTGAAACCCACTGGTCGTGTAAACTAGGTCTGGGCAGTTTAGTCTCGGATTTTCGTAAAAACGGAGGCCATTGGAGCCTCATTTTGCAAATCCATCCGCGTCGCCCTCTAGGAAAAACTGTTCTGAACAACTTTTGTGTTTTAAGTTTTGCCTAATTCGGCCTCTAAAGGCCTCAAAATCGGCTTGCCGTAAAACTGGTCAGGATCCACCCGAGCCTGGCAGTTTTTCGGTTTAGAATTCGTTTTACGTCCTAGACGTGGAATCTAGCTCGACCAGCCACCGCGGGAGCTCTAATATCAATCATGCAGCGGTTTCTAACGTTCAATATTCAACATGCAAGCCAATTTGAACAACATTCATAACCATGCAAAACCCTAAGCATTCAATCAAACACAAAGCATGCATATAAAACCACCAACCATAAAACCTAATCAATCAAGCACATAATCTATAATTCTAAGCTATGGCAGAGAATGAAGTGAGCTTATGCTCAATACAACCAATAGCCAAAATACATTTAAATTTCTCCAAATGAAATTTAAATGAAAAGCTTAGGGGTTCAAGGAATTATACCTCAATTTGGTTCAAGATTTGGCTTGGTTTTTCCTCCCTTTCTCTTCCTCCAACAGCCGGCCTTTGGCTTGAGTTGGTTTCCAAAATTTCAGCCTTCCTTGCCCTAAAATCCGGCTACCAAATTGCTCAAAATTTCCGGCCACAGAGCTAAAAATCCGGTTACCACTTGGCTTTCCCCTTGGTTCCTACAACCGGCCCTAGTTCAAGAAATGGGTAACCAAAATTTTTCCAACTTTTTCTTGCTTGCTCTCCACACAAAATCCGACCACCCTAAGCTCTAATCACTCTTGGTTTTGGCAAAATTTCCTTTCTCTCCTTCCTTCTCACTCTCGGTTTTTGGTGAAGAAAAATTGGCAAGGGTTTGGTTGCTTTTCTCTAATTTTTTTGAATTATGGGGTCACCTATTTATAGAGGTGGGGGAAGTTTCAAAAATTGGAATTTGACCCCAAAAAAAACAAGAAATCACACAATGGGAGGGGTATAGGTGGCCGGCCAAGGTGGTTCTAGAACCACCAAAATTACTTTCCAACTTTTTGCTAAATCCTTAATGATGTCATTAATCAAAAGGTGGTGATATCACACTAAGGCTTTGTTTGGCTTTTCCTTAATGTAGTCCACTTTAATTCTAGCACAGATATTTCTAATACTGCTTTCACTAATACACAGTACAATTTAGTACTGTTATTTTAAACTGCAGTACAAAATTCATCTGTGTAGAAATGGACTGTATAAAAATTTTCTTATACAATCAAACTTCTTGGCCAAAGATAACCTAACTAATGTGCTTGATTTTCTATGGTGGTTTTTGAATCTTAAACATACCATTTTATCCGTAAAAATGGCTTTTACACGGTACAATTTTTATACTGAAAAATATTTAACCGTACCGCCTCATTTTCGATTTTTCGGGTCAACCATTGACTTTCTTGTCAATCATTGACTCTCTTGTCAAAATTTGACTATCATGAATTCATGAAATTTCGTCATACCTTTTTGCTTAAAAGGCCTATCATGAAGTCTCGTAATTAATTTACCGAGAACTCAATCATATACTGATAAAATCATGAATTTTGTATTAATATTCATAATTTTCATAAAATTGCACATAAACACATAATACGAACTATAAATTTCTTATTTACAAGAAAATTGTGAGTTCGTGAAAATTTCGATTATTACATATGACATCATTATTGATTAAAGAAAAGTGGGAAAAATATTTAGATGCCACCTAACATCAAATGGCGGCCACATTTAG
>CM046373.1:13001203-13016835 GCA_025413025.1 Ficus hispida
AAAACCTCTATAAATTCTCTGACTATCGTACTTCCTCCGGTCTGCTCTCGGTTTCAAGCGTCTTATCCACTATGTTGGCTAGAAATCCCATACATCCTTCTGCCAACAATTTCCTAGCCTTCAGCGCAGAAATGAACATTTTCGGCTGTTTTGGAGTCGATCCTCTAAACATAAACTCCTTGTCTCCAACTGGCTTGAACGTGACCGTTCGTCGTGGACAGTCGATCACCGCGTTGTATTTCCCCAAGAAATCCATTCCCAAGATGACGTCGTAGTCGAATAGGTCTATGATGATCAGGTTGACATACATTTCCCTCCACATATAATTATTGGAACATGACGTACCCAATAATCAGACAACAGAATCTCCCCGGAGGGTAATGCAGTCCTAAATGTTTTTCCCGATCCTATCACTTGCTCTACCTAGTTTCTTAGCGAATCTAGGCGATGTGAATGAATGCGTAGCTCCAGAATCAATTAACACATAGGCATCTTGTTGAGCAAAAGGAAGCTGACCTGTCACCACTGTGGAAGGTCCAGCTTGAGCATCCTCCTTTGTATATGCGTAAATACGTCCTTGCGGTTCTGGAGCTTCCAACCTGCCTTGGGAGATTTCGGGTCCCTCGAGCTTCATCTGTGCCGCATGAAGTTGAGGTCCCTGTCCTCTCTGTTGGTTCTGCGGACTCTGGGGTTAAGATTGCAGCTTCTAGCATAGTGGCCTTCCTTGCCACAAAGAAAACAGCGACCGTTTCCAACACGGCACTCTCCCGGGTGCTTTCTCCCACATTTCTGACAAGTGGGATTATTGTTGTTATCAGGAGTATTTCTCTTTTGAGGAAAATTCTGTTGATTCCCCTGTCCTCCTGAATTCCACCTTCTCTTCTGCTGGTTGTTGCCGTACTGCCTGTTGTTGTTGTTCTGGCCCAAAGGTCCTCCTTGACCTTTCTGTTGCGGAGTTTGGCTTGGTCTTGCCTGAATCTGTTTAGCTTGGCCTTCTCTTCCCTCTTCTCCTGGAAAAATTTAGCCCTTTGCTCCTTGTTCTGACCCACCCAATATTCAGCTCGAATTGCCTGCTGACACATTCGGCAACAGTGAGTGGTGGATGGGGCCACTGCTGATTACTACTGCTAAATCTGAGCGGAACATTCTCATCATTCTTCTTACTTTGTCCCTTTCGGAACTGATGAGGTGAGGGCAGAGACGTGCTAGCTGCTCAAACTTTTTGACAGCTTCGGCTACTGACAGATTTCCTTGGCGGAACTTGTCGAACTCGTCTTGTTGAGCCTCCATGACCTCAGTATTGAAGTACTTTTCCTTAAATTCCTCCATGAAGTCCTCCCATGACATCTGAGTCACATCTCGCCGGATCTGAACTGTTTCCCACCAGAGGCGAGCATCCTTTCGTAGCATGTACGATGCACAGAGGACTTTCTCCTGATCGTTGAGTCGGAGAAAATTTAAGGCGACCTGAAGATCAATCAGCAGTTATCAGCCTCGATTGGGTTCGTAGACCCTCGAATTCCGGTGCCTTCA
The DNA here is from genome assembly GCA_025413025.1 of Ficus hispida. NCBI lineage: Eukaryota > Viridiplantae > Streptophyta > Magnoliopsida > Rosales > Moraceae > Ficus > Ficus hispida. Next base: position 13,002,737 of record CM046373.1, read on the forward strand.
TGCGTCGAAATTTGTCATAGAGTTCTTCTGGAGCTCGAACCAGAGGCGCTGGTGGCACAGCTGCAGGCGCAACAGGTATTTCGAGGCCTATGGGATTCTCTGGAATCACCGGGTCAACATGAGGAACTTCCGGTGCTGCAGGTTGATTCACTTGTGCTGGTGGTACCCCAGCATCAGGAGGTCCCTGATTCTGTTGAGCTATCTGAGCTCTAAGTCCTCCTATCTCCTGCTGTTGTGCTATCATCATCTGCCTTAGCTCATTCAGCTGAGCTGCAAGATCGATGTCCTGGGTCGGTACTCTTCTACGCTTTGGTGGCATGGTTCTGTACGGAAATAAGGAAATAAATTCAGTTTCTTGAAATCATGCCTTTTATATAGAACCATAATCTTCATTCCATATAAAAGCATAACATGAACATATCTGAATTCATCATGTTCTCGTTCGTATCTCCTTCACAACAGGAGTACATAATCATAACATTTGGGGAAGATATAAAACTTTCCCATCATTTCCGTACGTCACCTAGTTATCGCCACCAAGCTAAGACACCACCCAACGTCATCCCTGTATCCAACATTCTCCAGCATGGCCGTTGAAGAAAATACTTACTACGCACATAAAATCTTAACTAATCCTAATCGTAAGAAAATAACATAACTTACTTGGGCCGTTGCAGAAGCGATGTGAGGCGAAGTGAAGTAGGCTGGCAGGATACCGCTCTGATACCAAACTGTGACGCCCCGACTTCCCAGGCCAGGTCGACACCATACTTACTTGTACTTATCTTACTTGAAAATTTGAGAATAATTTTTTTTTCTTTAAAACATATTTACATAAGTTATCTTGTAGAGAAAAACTTATCATGTATACATACTATACTGAAGATATCTTCTTAAGTCTTTATACTTCATACATATTGCATAACATAATTTACTTTTGAGATTCAAAAGCGGTTGCGGAAAATTTTGCGTAGTGGTATCCCACACCGCCCTTCACCCGCCGCATCGTCCGCATAGCCCACCATTTAAGCTGCAGGCTTCTTACCTACAGTATGGAATACAAGAGTGAGCTTTCGCCCAGCAAGTACAAACATAATCTCACAAAACATTTAGAACATCTCAAAAACATGTCATTCATCATATAACATATGCATGAACCATTTATGATTGATTGAATGTCTTATGCTTTATTATAGACTCAATCCTTTAACTTATTATCTTGTCTCAACATGTGGGCCTATAGTGTACGTACCGAAAGCGCGCAGCCTCCAGACAAAGCTAGGGTTTGCAAGGCCCTAACAGTTCTGGGAATTAAAACGTGACCCTTCTCGATCACGGAAGGTAAATGTCACAACTGAAACCTCTAGCCTCCTCGATCACGGGAGGTTGGTACGACACCTTTCTCGATTTATCTTACCATATGGTTTAACATTAGTGAACATGCTTCATGATGTCACTATGTTATATCATACTTAACACTTGCCATAACATAGCATTCTTGAAAAACATGTCATTTATGGCATTTTTGTAAACCATGACACTTTTGAAAACATGGCATTTATGGTATTTTTTGTAAACCATGACACTTTTAAAAACATGGCATTCTTATCAACATGGCATAACATGTCATAGAATATATCATCGCATGGCATCACATATCATAGTATGTACACTTGAAAATATAGTGTAAATAGCATAGCATAACATAGCACATTTGAAAATAGTATTTACTATTTCCATACTGCAGGTGAGGTTCGATACTTGCCTGAGATACTATGTCTGGGTTTCGTTGCCTTAACTCAGATTGCAACTGCAGGTTACCTCCTGCTATTAAAAAGAACATAGGATAAGGATCCTATAAAATATTGGTAACCTGTTCAATATTCTAATTATATGTCCCCCCCCACACCGGTCTTGATCATTACTAGGTTACTAATCGTAACCCTAGAGTTTGTGGTTAACCAAACTTGATCCATTACTTGTTAGGTTACTCAAGGTAACCTCGGGTATTAAACTCATGTATGTATAGTATCAAGTTACTATTCCTATTATTGGGCCTAATCTTTAGTAACTCGGGTATCTTTCCCGGTTATCATCCGTTAACAACTTGTTACTACACTTTAGCTTTTAAATCCAATTTGGAAAATTGGCTAGAAAATCTTTTGTTTTACTTCAAAATTCGAGGTTTTCAAAGTAAAACTTTATAAAACTCATTTAAGGCTGAAAACTGCTTTTGAAATAGTTTTCATAGTCAAAATAGGAAATGTTGATGTAAAAATACAGTTTTTCTGTATGTTTGTAGAAAATCCTGTGCAGGAATTTCTTTTTCTCTGCACAGTTTTTATAGTTCAGGTTGTATTTAAAAATCCAAATGGAATTTGAAAAACTTGTCTTCACGAAAGTTCTTGCTCTTGAGAAATTCTAAAACTTTCATGTTTTAAGAAAAACCCAGTTCTGCCTGGATTCGTACCAGTTTTAATTTGAAACCCACTGGTCGTGTAAACTAGGTCTGGGCAGTTTAGTCTCGGATTTTCGTAAAAACGGAGGCCATTGGAGCCTCATTTTGCAAATCCATTCGCGTTACCCTCTAGGAAAAACTGTTCTGAACAACTTTTGTGTTTTAAGTTTTGCCTAATTCGGCCTCTAAAGGCCTCAAAATCGGCTTGCCGTAAAACTGGTCAGGATCCACCCGAGCCTGGCAGTTTTTCGGTTTAGAATTCGTTTTACGTCCTAGACGTGGAATCTAGCTCGACCAGCCACCGCGGGAGCTCTAATATCAATCATGCAGCGGTTTCTAACGTTCAATATTCAACATGCAAGCCAATTTGAACAACATTCATAACCATGCAAAACCCTAAGCATTCAATCAAACACAAAGCATGCATATAAAACCACCAACCATAAAACCTAATCAATCAAGCACATAATCTATAATTCTAAGCTATGGCAGAGAATGAAGTGAGCTTATGCTCAATACAACCAATAGCCAAAATACATTTAAATTTCTCCAAATGAAATTTAAATGAAAAGCTTAGGGGTTCAAGGAATTATACCTCAATTTGGTTCAAGATTTGGCTTGGTTTTTCCTCCCTTTCTCTTCCTCCAACAGCCGGCCTTTGGCTTGAGTTGGTTTCCAAAATTTCAGCCTTCCTTGCCCTAAAATCCGGCTACCAAATTGCTCAAAATTTCCGGCCACAAGAGCTAAAAATCCGGTTACCACTTGGCTTTCCCCTTGGTTCCTACAACCGGCCCTAGTTCAAGAAATGGGTAACCAAAATTTTTCCAACTTTTTCTTGCTTGCTCTCCACACAAAATCCGACCACCCTAAGCTCTAATCACTCTTGGTTTTGGCAAAATTTCCTTTCTCTCCTTCCTTCTCACTCTCGGTTTTTGGTGAAGAAAAATTGGCAAGGGTTTGGTTGCTTTTCTCTAATTTTTTTGAATTATGGGGTCACCTATTTATAGAGGTGGGGGAAGTTTCAAAAATTGGAATTTGACCCCAAAAAAAACAAGAAATCACACAATGGGAGGGGTATAGGTGGCCGGCCAAGGTGGTTCTAGAACCACCAAAATTACTTTCCAACTTTTTGCTAAATCCTTAATGATGTCATTAATCAAAAGGTGGTGATATCACACTAAGGCTTTGTTTGGCTTTTCCTTAATGTAGTCCACTTTAATTCTAGCACAGATATTTCTAATACTGCTTTCACTAATACACAGTACAATTTAGTACTGTTATTTTAAACTGCAGTACAAAATTCATCTGTGTAGAAATGGACTGTATAAAAATTTTCTTATACAATCAAACTTCTTGGCCAAAGATAACCTAACTAATGTGCTTGATTTTCTATGGTGGTTTTTGAATCTTAAACATACCATTTTATCCGTAAAAATGGCTTTTACACGGTACAATTTTTATACTGAAAAATATTTAACCGTACCGCCTCATTTTCGATTTTTCGGGTCAACCATTGACTTTCTTGTCAATCATTGACTCTCTTGTCAAAATTTGACTATCATGAATTCATGAAATTTCGTCATACCTTTTTGCTTAAAAGGCTTATCATGAAGTCTCGTAATTAATTTACCGAGAACTCAATCATATACTGATAAAATCATGAATTTGTATTAATATTCATAATTTTCATAAAATTGCACATAAACACATAATACGAACTATAAATTTCTTATTTACAAGAAAATTGTGAGTTCGTGAAAATTTCGATTATTACATATGACATCATTATTGATTAAAGAAAAGTGGGAAAAATATTTAGATGCCACCTAACATCAAATGGCCGGCCACATTTAGGGGCTAAAATGCAAATATTTTTGCATTTAGGGGTCAAAGTGTAATTTTAAGAAATTACATTGATGATGTAATCAAGGTGACATAAGCATGTTGATGTAAGCAAACTTGGTCTCCAATTAATCTATAATGGCCGGCCACCTACAAAGATAAATGGGCAAATATTTTGTCATTTAGGGACTAAAATGTAAATTTAAGAAAATGTGATGTAAGCAAGGTGATGTAAGCAAGATGATGCAAGCATGAGGTAAGACAATTACTTGGCCACATGTTGAGGACCACTTAGCAAATATTTTATTTTTAGGTCCTAATTTTCAATTTTTGAAATAAAAATAATTGGTGAAAATTTGTAATTTTCACCTATAAATAGGGCTCAAAGGGGGGGGTTTTGGCAGCTCAAAATCGTCCCAAAACTCTGCCCAATTTTCACCAAACCTTCCCTAGAAACCGAAACCAAAGAGGAAGGAAAGAAAGAGTGGAAAAAAAAATTGGAAACCCATTTTTTTTTGGCTTGAATGGCCGGTTGTGGGTGAACTAGAAAAGGGTGAAAAAAGTGCAATGGGGCTAGGTGGTGAGTGGCCGGGTCTATGTAGGGACAGCCACCAAGGGACCAAAAAGTTTTAGTGCCCATTGGAGGGGAGGAGCAAGGCCGGTTAGGCTATAGGCAATCGAGGAGAGATTCAATTTCTTGAATCTTGAGGTAATCTCCTTCAGCCCTAAGTTGTTAATTTGAGCTTCAATTTAAGTGTATTTCCAGCATTGGATGTAAGAGCATAAGCTCACCTTTTAGTGCTTGATTATGCTTGATTAGGGTTGGTGGTCTCTAGTTTATGATTTTGATGCATGTTTGCAATATGCCTACTATGTGTTTGTTGTATGTCCCCATAGGTTGAGAATGAATGTTTGATTATGTGCATGATGGATTGGAACGTTAGAAACGATTGCATGTGTGACCTTAAGCTCCCGCTGTGGTCGGTTGAGGTAGTGTGCGCGTTTTAGGACGAGAAACTAAATTAAGAACCGAAACTGCCAGTCTCGGGTCAAGACTGGGCAGCTTTCTGGAAATGGTAATTTGAGGCCCTTAGAGGCCGAATTTGAAGAAACTCAAAACTACAAAGTTGTAGATAATGGTTTTTCCTAGAGGGCAGCACAGACCGTTTTTCAAAATAAGACTCCAAAGGTCTCAGTTTTTATGAAAATCCGAGCCTGATCGTGCCCAGGATTTATGCACGGGCAGGTGAGTTCAACAAGGAATAAGGGCATGATAAGTTCCGAACTGGGTTTTCCTCAAAACATAAAAGTTGTAGTATTATCCGAGATCTACAACTTTTATGAAGAAAGTTTTATCAAATTCGGAACAAATTTTAAAGTAAAAATTAGATTCTAAAAACTGTGCAGGAAATAGAAATTCCAGCACAGGATTTTCAGAAAAACAGTACATAAGCAGGAAATTCCTGCTCATGCACAGGATTTTCTAAAATAATACAGAAAACTGTGTTTTTCACTAACCCCAATGTTTTAACTGTGAGAACTGTTCCAATAGCAGTTTTCAGTCCTTAACAAATTTTATAAGTCAAGCAAAAGGTTTTTAAACCGAATTCACCAAATTTTCCGAGACAAAGGAAAATTGGATTTTTAAAGCCAAAGACATATAGTAAGATAGTAACGGATGGTAACCAGGAAGGATACCCGAGTTATTGGGCTTAACCTCCAAAGTCCAAGTTTGACCATAGAAGGTTGACTTTGGTTGAATAAGTTTGACCAAGGTCTATCATCTCGAGGGTTACCCAACATAACCCAATGAGGTACCGAGATTGTGATAAGCTAAGATCTAGGGTTATTTGTAATAACCCAATGGATTATGAATCAAGAATGACAAGTCATGTGCCCAAGGTTAGGATAGTAACCTAACCCGACCTGTATGGATGTGGGCTTAGCAATGAGGTTACTTATGGTAACCAAGTAGGATATATGTTGTATAGGAGGGGACATATAACTAAGACTATGAACGCATGTTGGTTAGGTTACCAATAGTTAACGATTATGATTTATGGTAAGATAAAATGTGTATGACTTTTATCTTACACCCTGTTTGGAAACAGGAGTATGAACTGTTGTCGTGCCGTGATTCGGACGACTAACCAAGAACATAGGATGACAAATAAGTATAACTCCGCCTACAGTATGGGTAAAAAATGTTTTTATAACATGTTTTTCAAGAAATCATGAATTGATATGCATGATTTATGTTACGATGCTTACGTATGATATGTTACGATGGTTACGTTACGATGGGTATGTTATGATGGTATGATGTTATGTTACGATGATTACGTTATGATAATTATGTTACGATGATATGATGCTACGTTACGATGGTTATGTTACGATGGTATGATGCTACGTTACGATGGTTATGTTACGATGACATGAAGTTACGTTACGATGGTTATGTTATGATACGAAGTCTATGTATGAAGATTATGTTAAGGTGATTATGTTATGGATTATGTTATATTATGTTTTAATATAGTGACATCATGTAGCATGCTCACAAATATTTAACTACATGGTAAGAACACAGTTTAAGACAAGCTAAGGTCATTGTGTCGTACCGACTTGCCATAATGGCGAGTCTAAACGGTTTAGTCTATGGTTTGGGTTGAATTGGATTGGCTGCCCCAATCACAATCACTCCATGTTAAACAGTTTGTTTCATGGTTTGAGTTGGATTTGGATTGGCTGCCTCCCGCCACTCCATAGCTATGGACCACGGTACGTACACACATGACATGTAACGAAATATAATCAAGATAATATATGAACGTTTAATTGATTCACAAGAAAGCATAATCGGTCAATGTATTCTTTTGTTAAAATGTTTTGCGGATTGCACGTTGTACTTACTGGGCATAAGCTCATTACTTACGTTCATGCTGTAGGTTAGCAACCTACCGGCGATACTTGATGCAAGGCTGTGAAGGCTGGCGCTACAGACTGTGAAATGTGGGATGGACACCGCCACGGGTTTTGAAATTACGCTATGTAAAATATGTTTTGAAAAATATACTTTAAAGATGTGTTTTATGTTATGTGACAGTATGGATAAGGAACTGTTTTCAAGAAGAAAACTATTTTTAAGAAATTATTTTCAAGAACGAGTTAAGGAATGGTTTTTAAGGATGATGGCAACAAGTTGCCTCGTGTTGTACCGAACCGCACTAGGTCGGATTGGTCCACGGTATGATTACGTTAGCTTTCAATATGATTATGAAAGCTCGGTACTCGAGTGAGTACTTATGAATATGTATGAGGATAAGTTAAGTTTTATGTAAGTAAGAAAAGAAAAAATTTTACTCCGAAATTTTCAGCAAGTTTTAGCTTTTTAAATTAAGAAGTAAGTTAAGCAAACCTGGTAACGGCCCACGTTTGTGTAGTCGGCCCCTACGTGGACAGTCGGGGTGTTACAGAGATGGTATCAGAGCAAGTTTTCTGCCATCCAATTTCACAATTCTGCTGCCAGAGCCACAGTTTTGTAAATAAGTTTTCTTACTCTAGTTAGGTATAGTAACGTAACTATGTGAGGTCATAGTTTTATAATAGTATAGATATGAACCTAGTGTGAAACCCGGGTACGATTGAAGAGGACCGCAAGACTTCATTCGCATTCGAAGGAATGGAGTCACGAATCTTCGATGGGACTCAAGAAACGGCTGCATTAGCTGTGTAGCTACACGATATGAAGACGATATGTCATTTGTGTTGCAGCTGGCGTACTTATCCAGATGGGTCTATGGGCTATGATTGCCAGTGGATCAGAGTTGCGCAGCGAAAGCGTGGGGAATAAGCTGAGCCTACGATAGGATATGATGAGATCGTGATGAATCTCTAGTATGATATGTTAAGATATGAATGAAGGAATGAGTGTTAGACATGTTGAGAATTAGAATTAGAAACCAGAAAATGGTTCGTTGCTGGTACAACCGAACCAATTTCTGCAAGAGCCTCATCTTGCAACTATGATAGCCAAGTCATGATGATAAATGCTAGAGTAGCAATAAGAAATGAATAGGCTTCGAGATCAGATAGCCTATCGCCTTACCTCAGTAGGGTGATAATCTGGAAGTTTTCATTTTAAGAAATAAGCTAGATGCTATAGAACATAAGTTTCGTGGTTGTGAAACTTATGCTCCCATAAGAATGATAATAGGTAGGGAAAGATGTTTGTTAGTGCCTTGACTGGTGGTAATATCAAGGCAATGCACAAACAATAAGTTGAATATGGCTATCAGTATGATGATGAAATTAAGAATATGATCCCTTAGTAAGGGAAATTATGAAATAATGGGAAGTTTTAGACATTCCTAAGGATTATGATTTTATGTTATGAAGAAAATGTTAGAAGCAATGAGAGAAGCTTCTACCATTCTGTTATCTAGCAAGTAGCTAGTCGATATGATATAAGTATTGCATCACTCGAACGATATCAAGCTTTCTCTATTATTAACTTTGAAAGAATTCAAAGGAAATATTTTTATAAAAGATGCTTAAATCTTGAGCTCATGCTTGAAAGAATCCCTCATTTTATGTAATACAGCCGAATCCTTGAGGAAGAATTCCAAGATAGGGGCTGTTATGAACAGTAAAGGTTCCAAGATAGGAGCCGTTATGTTCGTTAAATGACCGAATCCTTGAGGGACAAGTCCCAAGATAGGGGTCATAGGCCGAATCCTTGAGGGACAAGTTCCAAGAACGGGATGAGTTCCAAGAAAGGGGCCATTGTGATAAGTAAAGGGTTCTAATAGCATAAGATTAAGGTTCAAGAAAGAAGCTATTTTAAGATATGTTTTCCAAGTGTGGAAAAAATTATAAAGTATGAAACGCTTTTCATGTATGAAAAAGTTATATGATAAGATATGTTTTCCAAAGTGTGGAAAAATTATAAAGTATGAAATACTTTTCACGTATGAAAAAGTTATATGCTAAGATATGTTTTTCAAACATGGCAAGTTATATGATATACTTGCTCAAATTTTTATGAAGATAGTTCTTGTGATGCAATATGAAAGGAGAATATGATAGCATGAAAGTATGTAAGTATGAATGTATGTATGTAAGGAAAGTATGTAAGTATGTAAGTATGAATGTATGTATGTAAGGAAGTATGCAAATACGTAAGCATGAACGTATGTAAGTAAGAAAGTATGCAGTATGAAAGTAAGATAGCATGAAATAAGAATGAATGAAAGTATGATGACATGATATAAAAGTAAGAGTATGGTTCTAGACAAGAAACATGATCACATTAAAGTATAAAAATGGGAACATGAACAAGTTACTATGGATCAATAGTGGATTGAAGAAAAGCCACTTAGAAGTATCCGAATTTTTGATGACGAAAATTTCTTTAAGGAGGGTAGAATGTAATACCCAGAATTTCGATAAACCTATGATTTCCTTTTAGACAAGAAAAATCCCAAGTCTTACTCTTGTATGACGATATGAAGCTCACGATCTGAGTTAAATATCAGTATATGTTTGAGTTCTCGTTTAATTAGCTATGAGACTCAATAAGCAGTTTGCTTAGTCATGCATCTAACCCTTGAGCAAAAAGGGAAGAAAAATCCTATGATTTTATGATTGGTCAAAGTTTGACCGAGAAAGTCAAAGTTGACCAAAAAGTCAAAGGTTGACCAGGAGGTCAATTAGATGAAGGTGCTGAGATACGGCAAAGCAGTATGGAATTATACTGCGATAAACCTTCATTACGATCAAATTAGCAAGCATAAGTTATGAGACCACCCTAGAAAATCAAGCACACTAAGTATGGTATTAAGGGCAAGAAAGGTGCCAAGAAATAAGAAAAATTTTATTTAGTTCATTTTTACACAGATAAATTTTGGACTGTAGTACAGTGTAAAATACTATTATTAGTTAATAACAGTATTGGAAATATCTGTGTTAGTATAAAAATGGACTGTATGTTAAGTAACAAGCCAAACAAGGCCTTATGATGTCATCACCTCATCTTGGATTTATGACATCATTATTGATTAAAGAAAAGTGGGAAAAATATTTGGATGCCACCTAGCATCAAATGGCCGGCCACATTTAGGGGCTAAAATGCAAATATTTTTGCATTTAGGGGCCAAAGTGTAATTTTAAGAAATTACATTGATGATGTAAGCAAGGTTACATAAGCATGATGATGTAAGCAAACTTGGTCTCCAATTAATCTATAATGGCCGGCCACCTACAAGAATAAATGGGCAAATATTTTGTCATTTAGGGACTAAAATGCAAATTTAAGAAAATATGATGCAAGCAAGGTGATGTAAGCAAGGTGATGTAAGCAAGATGATGCAAGCATGAGGTAAGACAATTACTTGGCCACATGTTGAGGACCACTTAGCAAATATTTTATTTTTAGGTCCTAATGTGTAATTTTTGAAATAAAAATAATTGGTGAAAATTTATAATTTTCACCTATAAATAGGGCTCAAAGGGGGGCGGTTTTGGCAGCTCAAAATCATCCAAAAACTCTGCCCAATTTTCACCAAATCTTCCCTAGAAACCGAAACCAAAGAGGAAGGAAAGAAATAGTGGAAAAAAAATTGGAAACCTATTTTTCTTGGCTTAAATGGCCGGTGGTGGGTGAACTAGAAAGGGTGAGAAAAGTGCAAGGGGGCTAGGTGGTGAGTGGCCGGGTCTGTGTAGGGACAGCCACCAAGGGACCAAAAAGTTTTGGTGCCCATTGGAGGGGAGGAGCAAGGCCGGTTAGGCTATAGGCAACCGAGGGGAGATTCAATTTCTTGAATCTTGAGGTAATCTCCTTCAGCCCTAAGTTGTTAATTTGAGCTTCAATTTAAGTGTATTTCTAGCATTGGATGTAAGAGCATTACATTGCTCTTGCGTGTTTAATTTATGCACACTACATGTTCGATCAAATTCCTATTTGAGTGAGACTTAGATTCGGTTTTGTTGTATAATGGTTGGGTGATGGTATCCGGTTTACCAAAATCCGTCCCTTACACATTCGGTGATTGTTGATTGTGTCGGTGATTTAAATAAGTCTAAAATTGCTTATATTCTGTCATAGTTGTAGCTTGAATTAAATTGCTTGGGTAATGCACGTACGGATTCAACACGAATCCGAGGATTATATTTGTGATTTTGTTACTTATATTATAGCATTTGACATATTCGATAATATGCTTATTTCAGTTCTAATTAGTTTTATATTGAATTAAATTGATTGAGTTATGCACGGATTTACAATGATTTAATGACAATCATTTTTTCTTTTATAACGTGTTTTGGTGCCGAGTTACTTTAGATTGATTTAAAATGTCGCAAGAGTGCGAGGAGGAAGAACACTCAACTCAAACTCAAATTGGAAAACCACGACGAACTAACTCATCTAGATTCAATCTCGATGAAGATGGTAAATGAAGAGTAACTCTTATGAGAAGAGTCCACCAAGTTAGGACAAAGAGAGAACGAGTTAAAGTTTCGTTTGACGTGAAAGGACAACCAATAGGGAAGGGAGGCAATGCATTACAGAGTTGGATTGGAGTGCTTGCTCGAGAGCACATACCCATTTGGATAACGGACTTTAGAAATGCCGATTTAGCCCAATGGAAAGAAAGAGTTTGGATGGAAATCGTAACTTCTTTTACTGTAGGTGAATCGTTTAAAAAACAAGCCTTAAAGTCATGTGCAGAATCGGCAAAAAATTTCAGATATGATCTTTACCAAGCTTTTGTAAGGGATCATATTGACGAAGAAGCTGTATGGCAACGACCATCAAAAGTGGTTCACAATTACCCAACCATTAGCCAGTATGATTGGGAAACTTTCATTATGTATCGTCGGAGCGCGGAATTCAAAAGACTTTCCGAACAAGGCAGTGAGATAAGAAAGAAACTCAAATATGGATCAACGGAAGGTCGCAATGGATATAGGAAACGTGACCACGCACATGTACGTGAATAACTTTCTCTCTCAAAATTTGTAAAATGGTATGTTTTACTTTCAATTTCTACTTATATGTTTAGTAATGGTAATTATTGAACTGTAGTTCGAGAAGACGGGAAAATATGCAGAGCGGCATGAAAATTGGTTGCACATGTGCATCAAGCCCGATGGATCTTTTAAGAATGAAGAATGTCAAAATATTGCCGAAACAATAGTAAGTTTTTGAATCCGATTAAAATCAATTAATCTCGTATACTCGTTTATATGCAGTCGTAACATACTGTGCAATTGTTATAGGATGACTTCAGTGAACAACAAATACAAGGAAGTTTCGAATCTGTGGGGACAGAGGACATATTGACCAAGGCATTAGGCAATGCCAAGCATTTGGGTCGGCTTCGAGGTCAATCTAAGTTTGTCAAGCAGTCGCAATACTTTAACATTGTGAGAAGTTCAATGGAAAATGCTGAGTCTTGGATATGAAATGACAGCTAGCCATATTAGAAAGAACCGTACAGGAATTATGTGTGAAGTACGGTATCAACCGAGAGACTATGGCGGAGGACCCGACCCTACCGACAGTTGATCAACACATCAGCTTCAAGACTAATTGCACTCTAAATGAAAAAGGAGCTCAGGCATCTGATCCAAAGCCCGATCCGAACGCAAGTAAGGAATGCCATCTATTTCTTCCTGATGTAATTAACGGAGGAGATGCGCTTGGTGCAAACGGCAGGGCATACATGGAATGTGTTCCAACGGGCACAGTCCATGGGATTCCTTTAGGTGAGGAGAATGTACGAGTGACAATTACAGTGCCAAAACTAAAAGGTGCACTCCTACCTATTCCGACGCACGAAGCCACATGTATTGAAGAAGCTGTCGGTGGGTTTGTTGCTTGGCCAAAAAGATTAGTCGTCGTTCAAACAAGTTTGAGCCAGGCAAGCAAACGTCCCAGTCATGCTCCTGACCGAGAACCCGTGGGGAGCAAACGAACCAAAAGGAGAGCAGGGAGGAAGAAAATGCGGTCACAACTTGAGGTACAACAACAACCGGTGTAAGAAGAAATGCCTTTGTTTGACTTTACTGGCATTCCTTTTGATTTGAAACCGTTGGTGTATTACGCACAAAATTCCATGCATGACGGTACCCAAATAATCTGCCATCAACAACAGTTCATCATTGGTGATGACATGCCCATATATATTGGGTTTGAAGATGTCTACCATTTCATAATATTTTAGAAATCAGTGCAAATAGTATAATGGTTTACATTAGGTAATACATTTTTCATACACTATTTAATTATACTTCTTAATCTTATATGCCTAACAAGTCAGCCTTGTATGTTTTTATAGATACTTAGCGAATTGTTGTGCAAGAGCAGGTATGGATCAACGGTTCGAGTTTATTTCTCCAGTCCTCGTCTCACTAGTTTAACGCGTTACCGATCGCGCCGCCTATGTTCGAGAGAGGGCCGATTACATTCTACAGATCATAAGAAATGCTCCACAAGGAAAGCTGTTTCTCATGCCATATAACAGTGGCCAACATTGGATCTTTGCAGTAATTGGTCCGTGGGATGACTCGGTCCTATATTTTAATCCTCTCGGAAACACACCGGGTGATGATTTTAAAGACCTAATTATGACGTAAGTAGTTTTGTGTTTATACATCTGATTCTATGCATACAATTATAATTTTTGTAATATATGGTTTTGAAATTTGTGAAATTATTAGGGCAATTAATGATTGGAAGCTGTTGGTGGGAAGAGGAATAAGACAACGACGGAACTTAGAGACTTTGATTGAT
>CM046373.1:13016935-13091555 GCA_025413025.1 Ficus hispida
TGTATAATGGTTGGGTGATGTATCCGGTTTACCAAAATCCGTCCCTTACACATTCGGTGATTGTTGATTATGTCGGTGATTTAAATAAGTCTAAAATTGCTTATATTCAGTCGTAGTTGTAGCTTGAATTAAATTGCTTGGGTAATGTACGTACGGATTCAACACGAATCTGGGGATTATATTTGTGATTTTGTTACTTATATTATAGCATTTGACATATTCGATAATATGCTTATTTCAGTTCTAATTAGTTTTATATTGAATTAAATTGATTGAGTTATGCACGGATTTACAATGATTTAATGACAACCATTTTTTCTTTTATAACGTGTTTCGGTGCCGAGTTACTTTAGATTGATTTAAAATGTCGCAAGAGTGTGAGGAGGAAGAACACTCAAGTCAAACTCAAATTGGAAAACCACGACGAACCAACTCATCTAGATTCAATCCCGATGAAGATGGTAAATGAAGAGCAACTCTTATGAGAAGAGTCCACCAAGTTAGGACAAAGAGAGAACGAGTTGAAGTTTCGTTTGATGCGAAAGGACAACCAATAGGGAAGGGAGGCGATGCATTACAGAGTTGGATTGGAGTGCTTGCTCGAGAGCACATACCCATTTGGATAACGGACTTTAGAAGTGCCAACTTAGCCCAATGGAAAGAAAGAGTTTGGATGGAAATCGTGACTTCTTTTACTGTGGGTGAATCGTTTAAAAAACAAGCCTTAAAGTCATGTGCAAAATCGGCAAAAAATTTCAGATATGATCTTTACCAAGCTTTTGTAAGGGATCATATTGACGAAGAAGCTGTATGGCAACGACCATCAAAAGTGGTTCACAATTACCCAACCATTAGCCAGGATGATTGGGAAACTTTCATTACGTATCGTCGGAGCGCGGAATTCAAAAGACTTTCCGAACAAGGCAGTGAGATAAGAAAGAAACTCAAATATGGATCAACGGGAGGTCGCGATGGATATAGGAACGTGACCACGCACATATACGTGAATAACTTTCTCTCTCAAAATTTGTAAAATGGTATGTTTTACTTTCAATTTCTACTTATATGTTTAGTAATAGTAATTATTGAACTGTAGTTCGAGAAGACGGGAAAATACGCAGAGCGGCATGAAAATTGATTGCACATGCACATCAAGCCCGATGGATCTTTTAAGAATGAAGAATGTCAATATATTACCGAAACAATAGTAAGTTTTTGAATCCGATTAAAATCAATTAATCTCGTATACTCCTTTATATGCAGTCATAACATACTGTGTAATTGTTATAGGATGACTTCAGTGAACAACAAATACAAGGAAGTTTCGAATCTGTGGGACAGAGGACATATTGACCAAGGCATTAGGCAATGCCGAGCATTCGGGTCAGCTTCAAGGTCAATCTAAGTTTGTCAAGCAGTCGCAATACTTTAACGTTGCGAGAAGTTCAACGGAAAATGCTAAGTCTTGGATATGAAACGACAGCTAGCCGTATTAGAAAGAACCGTACAGGAATTATGTGTGAAGCACGGTATCAACAGAGAGACTATGGCGGAGGACCCGACCGCACCGACAGTTGATCAACACAACAGCTTCAAGGCTAGTTGCACTCTAAATGAAAAAGGAGCTTAGGCATCGGATCCGAAGCCCAATCCAAATGCAAGTAAGGAATGCCATCTATTTCTTCTTGATGTAATTAACGGAGGAGATGTGCTTGCTGCAAACGGCAGGGCATACATGGAATGTGTTCCAACGGGCACAGTCCATGGGATTCCTTTAGGTGAGGAGAATGTACGAGTGATAATTACAGTGCCAAAACTAAAAGGTGCACTCCTACCTATTCCGACGCACGAAGCCACATGTATTGAAGAAGCTGTCGGTAGGTTTATTGCTTGGCCAAAAAGATTAGTCGTCGTTCAAAAAAGTTTGAGCCAGACAAGCAAAGGTCCTAGTCATGCTCCTGACCGAGAACCCGTGGGGAGCAAACGAACCAAAAGGAGAGCAAGAGGAAGAAAATACGGTCACAACCTGAGGTACAACAACAATCAGTGCAAGAAGAAATGCCTTTGTTTGACTTTACTGACATTCCTTTTGATTTGAAACCGTTGGTGTATTACGCACAAAATTCCATGCGTGACGGTACCCAAATAATCTGTCATCAACAACAGTTCATCATTGGTGATGACATGCCCATATATATTGGGTTTGAAGATGTCTACCATTTTATAATATTTAAAGAAATCAGTGCAAATAGTATAATGGTTTACATCAGGTAATACATTTTTCATTACACTATTTAATTATCCTTCTTAATCTTATATGCCTAACAAGTCAGCCTTGTATGTTTTTATAGATACTTAGTGGATTGTTGTGCAAGAGCAGGTATGGATCAACGGTTCGAGTTTATTTCTCCAGTCCTCGTCTCACCAGTTCAACGCGTTGCCGATCGCACCGCCTACATTCGAGAGAGGGCCGATTACATTATACAGATCATAAGAAATGCTCCACAAGGAAAGTTGTTTCTCATGCCATATAACAGTGGCCAACATTGGATCTTGGCAGTTATTGATCCGTGGGATGACTCGGTCCTATATTTTAATCCTCTCGAAAACACACCGGGTGATGATTTTAAAGACCTAATTATAATGTAAGTAGTTTTTGATGTTTATATATCTGATTCTATGCATACAATTATAATTGTTGTAATATATGGTTTTGAAATTTGTGAAATTATTAGGGCAATTAATGATTGGAAGCTGTTGGTGGGAAGAGGAATAAGACTACGACGGAACTTAGAGACTTTGATTGATACTGCTCGATGTCCAATACAAGAAGGTTATGTAAAGTACGGTTATTTTGTTTTAGCTTTCATGCGAGAAATAACCCTCACTGTTGATGAACTAGCCGCTCTTCAAATGAAGGATTTTTATACTGATGCTGACCTGAGTTTGGTTAGGTAAGAGTGGGCTAGGTTTGTTATGCAGTTTATTCAATATTAGCAAAAACAATATATCAATTTTGTACTATATATGCATATTAATTGTACAAATCTAGGTCATTATTGGCAGGCAGTTATTTAGCATTTTATAATTGGTTGATTTGCCACCCATGAAACGAATTCGTAAAATTTTTTATTTGACTCACACCACGATGGTTTGATGGTTCTTAAACCGTCGTGGTAGCCTGGATACCACAACGGTTACAAAACCGTTGTGGTAACCTTGCTACCATGACGGTTCTTAAACCGTCGTTGTGTAATAAATTCAACGGCGGTTCTAAAATCATTGTGGTATCCGAATATACGACAACGGTTTAGGAACCGTCGTGGATTCCATATATCTACCATGATTATGGATTCTACGACGGTTTAAAAACCGTTGTAGAATTGTTACCACGACGGTTTTTAACCGTCGTGGAATCTTGTTTCTGTAGTAGTGTATCCATGTCATACCGTTACTCTAGCCTAACACTATAAGCTTAAAAAGTCCTAATGATCCTTGATAAGGTGTTTGTCGACATTAGTGAGTGAGTTGAAAAATAGGCTTATGGAGTTCAATTTTTCTTTATCCTAAGATCTTCTCAAAAGTCATTGGCTGACATAATCCAATCCAAAGGCAGATGAGTAAGTGTTAAAAGCTTTGCACACATACACTCAAGGAATTCAGGGATGATAAGGTCATCATTTGAATTGAAATTCTACATGATTGTGATGCTTAGAGTTTCCTTTGAATCATATACTTTATGATGAGACCATTATGATGAAAAACTAAAATTTGATGCTCAAATTCTTTATTTTATGTCATTCCTTGAGTGGCTTTCTTTTTTTTTTTTTGCTCGAGGACTGGCAAAGCCTCAAGTTTGGGGGTATTAATTTCTTGAGTTTTGTTGTTCGTTTCTTCCAGATGCTTATTTTTTAGCACCATTGGCTTCCAAGAGGAAAATAACTCATCATCAGCATCCTGGAGATCTTCAAATAACTGACTCTCATCTTCTACTTTCTCATCTTTGTCATGTTCTTCTCTGGTATTTGCCAAGAATGCAACAAAATTGCTGATGCATTCATGTTCATCTTCACCTTGCTCATCCTCTTCATCACTCCACGTGACACACATTCCCTTGTCGTTGTTCCTGGCTTTTCTGCGCGTGTTTGCACATTCAGCAGCAATATGACCGAAATCTTCACACTCGTTACACTGGATCCCTTCTTTTTGTCACCACCTTTGTCCTTCGTGCTGCTGCAATTCCAGTTTCCTTGACTACTTCATGGATGATTCCCATACTTCATGTAGTTTCTTCCCTTGGACATTTTCTCTTAGGAATTTCTGAAAATTCTGAGTAAGAAGAGCTATTTGATCCTCTGAAACATCAGATTCAGAAACCAAGTTGAAATCTGCATGAGCTATCAATGCTATTCCTGTTTCATTCCCTTTGTGCTTCGATTTCATCTCTAAAGTCGTCAGACAGCGAACCAATTCTTCAACCGTCATTGAGTCCAGGTCTTTGTTTTCTTCAATTGTTGTTACCTTAGCATGAAATCTTTCAAGAAGTGATCGCAAAATTTTTTGAACAATCTTGGCATCAGTGTATACTTCGCCCAAGGCAAACAAAGAATTCACTATGTCATATATATAGCTTTGAGTAAAAGTCGGCAAAAGTTTCTTATTCGTATATCTCAAAACTGTCAAATTTGGTAGCAAGTAATTGGAGCTTGGATCTTTTCACTCCAAAAGATCCTTCGTGGGCCACTTCCAACTTCTTCCATGCAGTTCTAGCTTCTGTATAGGTTGAAGTCAGTTTAAATTGATTCACATCTACGGCATTGAAATTGCATTCAATCCTTTCGAGTTCCAGGTAGCTTCCTCGTATTCTCCAGCACTCCAATATTTCCAACCATTCGGCTTTTTATTGGTACGGGAAACCTATAATAATGATGCCTACTTACCATTCATTTATTTGTTTTGTGTGTGTATATATATAGGCATGCAAATTTCACATTTCTCTCGTGGGTTTAGACTAGTTTATATTAGTTGACGATTGCAACTTTATAAGATGGTGGATTGTAATTAAGCTCAGGTAAATACAGCATGGCAATCTTTTGACCAAGAACATATTTGTGAGTTTTTGGAATTTTCTGATATCTTATTCACTGCTTTACACAGGTATTTATACACGAAGAATCATAAAAAGGACCTCTATAAACTAGGAAACTAAATCCTATGAAAGAGGAAAAAATTATAAACAGAAAACTACAAGAATTCCTAATAATCAGCTATACACATAAATACAATACAGCTAATATACACCTAACTTTCCTTATATAATTCTACACTCCCCCTCAAGCTGGGCTGTATAAGCTTATCATGCCTAGCTTGGAACACAAGTCATGAAAGTTAGGACGATGAAGAGCTTTGGTGAGAATATCTGCAGTTTGACGTTGAGTCGGGACATGATGAAGCACAATGACCTCCTTTTCAACCTTCTCACTGATAAAATGTCTATCAATTTCAACATGTTTAGTCCTATCATGATGAACAGGATTCTTGGCAATGGCTATGGCTGACTGACTATCACTCTTCATGTTGATAGGACTGTTATTCTGCACCCTTAGTTCTTCTAGCAATCGTTTTAACCACATTCCCTCACATATTCCATGGGCGAGAGATCGAAATTCGGCTTCTGCACTACTACGAGCCACAACAGATTGCTTCTTGCTTCGCCAAGTTACTAGGTTTCCCCAAACAAATGAGCAATATCCAGACGTAGATCTCCTGTCAGTTACTGATCCAGCCCAATCAGCATCTGTAAATACATCAATGGATCGAGCTGTAGTTTTCCCAAAGAATAATCCCTTACCAGGATCATTTTTGAGATAACGAAGGATTCTGAAAACTGCTTCCAAGTGTTCTTCTCCCAGATTATTCATGAATTGACTGACTGTGCTAACAGAAAACCCAATATCTGGTCGAGTGTGAGCTAAATATATGAGTTTTCCCACAAGGCGTTGATACATAACTCTATCCACCGTCGAGCTGCCTGTCCGAACTCCCAACTTAACATTGGGATCCATAGGAGTGTTGACTGGTTTGCATCCTGCCATACCCGTCTCATTGAGAAGATCTAACACATACTTCCGCTGCGATACTGAGATTCCGTTGCTCGATCTAGCAACTTCCATTCCCAGAAAATACTTCAAATGGCCTAAATCCTTAATCTCGAATTCCCGTGACAATAGCTGCTTTAATCGAACCATTTCCTCCTCATAATTCCCTGTGAGAACAATGTCATCCACATATACTATAAGAGCAGTTATTTTGTCACCTGGAAAATGTTTTGACAAATAGCGTATGATCAGCCTGGCATTGAGAATAGCCATTGTTCTTAAGAACGCCCGTGAATCTATCAAACCATGCCCGAGGAGACTGCTTTAGGCCATATAAGGATTTTTTTAGTTTACAGACTTTGTCGCTCGTAGTGTTGTCTTCAAAACCTGGCGGTATATCCATGTAAACTTCTTCCTTGAGATTTCCATTTGGAAAGGCATTCTTTACATCCAGTTGGAAGAGAGGCCAATCCATGTTGACTGCAATTGATAGGAGAACTCTGATAGTGTTTAACTTGGCAACTGGGGCAAATGTATCCTGATAATCAATCCCCTGAGACTGAGTATACCCTTTAGCAACTAACCGAGCTTTGAGTCTCTCTACATCTCCATTTGCCTTGTATTTCACAGAGAAAATCCACTTACAACCAACAGTCTTCTTTCCTGGAGGGAGAGATGAGATGCTCCACGTCCCATTTTTCTCAAGTGCCCTGATTTCATCCAAAGCCGCAGTCTTCCATTCTGGTATCTGGAGAGCTTCCTGGATAGATGACGGAATGTGAACTTGATCAATCTTTGAAACAAACGCTTTGAACTTAGGGGATAACCTGGCATATGACACGTGCTTTTGAATCGGATGCTGAGTGCAAGATCTGAATCCCTTCCTTATTACTATAGGAACATCCAAATCTGCAATATTATCAGGAAAGGAAGAAAGAGAAAGTACAGGAACATATATTTCCTTACCTCCTGAGTTTTCTTTGGAGTTTGTAAACGGGACAGATAATTGGTCATGCTGAGCTTGTTCAAGCTGTACCTGTGGCTGGGATGGAGCACGGTTTCTCCTAACATAAACCTGCATATCTTTACATGTTTGGTTTTGTTTGGAGGGGTTTAAAGTAGGTGGCTTAGCTGAGGTACGAGGAGAAACAGGCGGCAGAGGTTCAAGGTTTGGTGACTCTGGTTCAAGGTTTGGTAACTCAAGGATTGGAGGAATGGAAGGTTCAGCTCCTAGAAGGCACATCATATCCCAATTCGGAGATTCTTGGCTATTCTCCCCCTGAATAGTAGAATTGGGATAAAATGGTTGGTCCTCAAAGAAGGTGACATCTATGGAATGGAAAAACTTTTTGGTGCGAGGACAATAACATTTATAGCCCTTTTTGGCTGGAGAATACCCGAGAAAAATGCATTTAGTGGCCCGTGGATCTAACTTACCTCAATGTGGAGAGTGAATATGAACAAAGGCGACACTACCAAAGATTTTTAGAGGAATATTAGTAAGGAGATGGGAGGACTTAGGAAAGGCTCCAAGGAAAGATTGACAGGGTTTCTGGAATTGCAAAACTCGAGAAGGCATCCTATTTATAAGATAAGTGGCAGTAAGAATAGCTTCACCCCAAAACTGTTTCGGAACGTTGGAAGTAAACAGTAAAGAGCGAGCAATCTCAAGGAGATGGCGATTTTTTCTTTCAGCAATTCCATTTTGCTGTGGAGTATCAACACAAGAACTTTGATGGATAATACCATGATTTTGAAAGTAGGAACTGAGGATGGTATTAAAGAAGTCTCGAGCGTTGTCGGATCTAAATATCTGAAGATTGGTGTGGAATTGGTTTTTAATCATGGTATGGAAGTTTTTGAAGATTTGGGAGGTTTCAGATTTATCTTTCATAAGATAAACCCAACTTAGACGGGTGTGATCATCAACAAAAAAAAGGAACCATCTAGCCCCGGTGATATTTGGAATACGTGAGGGACCCCATATATCACTATGGATAAGAGAGAAAGGATGAGAAGGTGTATATGGATGAGATGGATAGGGAGCACGAGTGTGTTTTGATAATTGACATATATCACAATGAAAATCTTGTGCACTTTTATTACTGAATTGAAGAGGAAACAGTTTTCTTTGGTACATGAAATTTGGATGACCAAGACGGTAGTGCCATTTCATGACTTCACTCTCTTTATTAGATAAGCTAGATAATAAAGACACACTATTACATGGACGCCTGGGATTGGAACTAGGTTCGGATGCAGATGGAGATGTATGTGGGAGCAGGTACAAGCCTTCACAAACTTTAGCATTGCCAATCGTCTTCCCCGATTCCAAATCCTGAAAAACACAAGAAGTAGCAGAAAATTTAGTTATGCACTTTAATCCTTCTGTAAGTTTACTCATAGATAATAAATTGCAGTCAAGATTAGGCACAAATAAAACTGAGTGAAGGACAAGAGTAGGAGACAGATAGACGGTGCCAAAACCAGCAACTCGCGAGCAAGAACCATCAGCAACTCGAACTTGTATTGATTTTTGACACGGCTCAAACGAAGAAAGAAGGTCTTTGTTGCCAGTCATGTGGTCGGATGCCCCGGAGTCAACAATCCATGTATTGGAGAAGGTTTTGAATGCACTAAAGGTCAAGAATAGTTTACCTCGAAAGACTGTATTCCCTGTTCCAACAGTGGTATTGCCAGATTGAACTGTAGTGGCTTGGGCAAAGAGTTTCTGAAGAACATCAAGTTGATCCTGTGTAAAAGGAGCCGAAGTCACACTAGTGTCAGCAGCAGCAATGTGTGCGAGATTCCTGTTCAGTTTGTCGTCGATTTGGCTTCCAATCCGCGGGTTTACCATGAATTTTCCAGCAAGTGTCCTTGACATGTCCAAGTTTCTGGCAGTGGTCACACCAAGGCCGGTTTTTCTTAGCCAGATTGTCATTCGGGTTTTGAGGAGGACCCCGAGAATTATAGGCCTGAGCAGGAGTGCCTTCGTCTTGGGATTGGTAGGAAACAAGGGCTGATCCGTCTATGATTGGGAGAGGGTTAGTGTAACGACCCGCCTAGCACAGGCCGTTACCATACATACATACTTATCTTCTCGTACATACTTACATACTTATGAAACACAGCGGAAATTTTTTTTTTTTTATATGGCATACGAGTGCAACATATAAAAGTATCTTTATCAAAATATTTACCATAACATAATTACGTAAAGGACAAAACGCGTAGCGGCTACATTTCCCACATTTCACAGTTTGCCCCGCCATGCCTTTCCATCTTGCATCAACCATTGCTGACGGTTGCTTACCTACAGCATAAACGTAAGACAGTGAGCTTTCGCTCAGCAAGTACAACCTCCTATACCGCGACATAAACAAACATGATCTAATCATTCACATACTAACTTAACTTACCATAGCATATCGTACATATCATGACTTCATTTATCATAGCATAGCATACATCATCATATCATGACTTCCTTTTCATAGCATAACATACATCATAATGCATGGTCCATTTATGCTTATTTTATGCTCAATTCATGCTTAACTTACTTTCATTTCTTATCTTACTTATGGGCCCCTTACTTGTGTGTATGTACCGGGCGCGCGACTATAGAGTGGTTGGGGCGGCCAACCATTTCCAACTCAAACCATAGTCCAACCCGACCTTACTCGGGTCGGTACAACACAGGCGACTTGCTCGCCATCTTACTTTCCTTTCATCTTATCATGTCATACTTGATCTTATTTTATAAGATTTTGTGAACATGCTTCGTGCTCTCATACTTCCATGATTCATGTAATCATAACATAATATTCATCATAAACATACCTTAACTTATCATACTACATAACCTAGCATACAACATATGACATATTGCATAGCATATCAATAACATAACATAACAACAATAACATTACTTAGTACTAACAATATAACATAGCAGCAACAACAACATAACATAGCATCAATAACAACATAACATAGCATCAATAACAACATAGCATAGCATCAACAACCGCATAACATACATCCCTAGCATACATCTAACATACTTGGGCAAGTACCACAACAAAGCCTATGTTGTAGGCGGTGGTTGTACTTACCTCTCTTGCTATGTCCTGCGTTATGCTGCTTCTTCTCTGAGTACAGCTGCAGGTTCTCTCCTGCTCCTTGAAGGACATAAGTGAGGTTCTTAGTTAGTGTTGCAGAATATTGATACTCTAATCAACATGCTTACATAATCCTAATTGTATGTCCCTGATACTAGATGTCTTACTGGGTTATAGATAGTAACCCTATTATTAATAGAACCCAATATGAATTAATTCTTTAAGAGGTTACGTTGGATAATCTCATGTGCTAAACCCTATACATACTGTCAGGGTTTGATTACTTTCCTAACCTTGGGCTTTATCATAATTATTGGGTTTCCTTAATTAACCCTATATCTTAGCCCAATTTATTACTCTTGGTATCCTTTAGGGTTATCTTGATTAACCCTTAAGGTTAATAATAGTTGAACTCTTAATTAACTAAAGTTAACCCTATATGGGTTAAACTTGAGCTTTAGGCTTTGGCCTAGTAACTCGGATATTACATCCGGTTATTACCCGTAATCATTTTGCTTACCCAATTTGGTTTAAAAAAATCCATTTTCCATTTCTTTGGAAACTTGGGTAATTTTAACTTCAAAAATCGTTTACTTAACTCATAAAAATTCATATTCTTAAAATAGGTTTTTATAAAATCATTTAGGACTGAAAACTGCCTTTGAAACAGTTTCCCTAGTCAAAACAGTGGTTTTGGAAAAGATACAATTTTTCTGTACTGTTTTTAGAAAATCCTGTGCAGGAATTTCCTATTCCCTGCACAGTCTTTATAAAATCGTGTCAGTTTAAAAATGAATTCCGATTTTGAAAAAGTTGTCTTCACGAAAGTTCTAGCTCTCGAAAAATCCTAAAACTTTCGTGTTTTGAGAAAAATCCAGTTCTGCTTGTATTTGCGTCAGTTTTTGTTTGAAACTGGCTGATCCTGTAAACTGGGTCTGGGCAGACCAGCCACGGATTTTTGTAAAAACAGAGACCATTGAAGTCTCATTTTGGGATTCTGCCCGCGCTGTCCTCCAAAGGCCAACTTTCATGTTTTAAGTTTTACCCAGTTCTGCCTCCAAAGGCCTCAAATTTCTCTTTTCCCGAAACTGGGCAGTTCACATCCGAACTGGCAGTTTTTGGTTTTAAATTCATTTTACATCCTATTACGTGCATCTAACCTCAACCGAATACGCGGGAGCCTAGATAGCATACATGCAGCGTTTTCTAACGTCCCATAAGAACCAACATGTAACTCCAATGTGCCCATGCAAACCAAAACCCGCACTAACCTAGCCTAGGTTTGCATGGTTCTAACTTTGCATTACATTCATACATGCATCAATCATTCACCCTTAAACTAGCAGCCAATCATGCACTGCCTAGGGCAGATTTTGGACCAAAAATCAGGAGACATACAACCCTAAGCATCAAGCATGAAAATCAATCACAAACAAGCACAACAATGCAAGAATTCAAGCCATACACCCTTAGATCTACAAATCAAGCACATACAACCTACAAGGGCATAAAATGGAAGATGGACTTATGTCCTTACAACCAAATTGAATCACCTTATAACTTTGAATTTGAACTCAAATAAAAGAGTTAGGGCTCTAGATTTTTACCTTAGACCAAAGTCAAGTTTTGGTCACAAAATTTCTTCCTTCCCTAGCTCAAAACCGTGGCTGCCCTAGACCAAGAAAATGGTCTCAAAACTTGTTTTCGGTTGATTGAATCACACCCGAATTAACCCTAACTTTTCCCCTTAATTTTTCAGTTTCTCTCTTGGTTTTTCCTGCACCTAACCACTCGGCAGCAAGCCTAGAAAAGGCTGGGAAAACTTTCTCAAACTCTCCCCTTAGCTTTCTCTTGCAAACCGAACACTAACCTAAGCTTGGTTTAGGAAAATTTTGGTTTTTCTCTTGGCTCCCTCTCACTTTCTTTTTCGGTTTTGATGGGCAGAAAAATGGCAAGAGTTTGGCTAGAGGTTGTGAAAAATGAACAAGGACCACCCCTATTTATAGGCAAAGGAGAACTTTTCAAAATTCAATTTTGACCCCTAAAGTTTTGAAAAATTTGCCAAATGGCATGCTAGGTGGCCGGCCACATACTTGGTGATCAAGCCAAAAATTGTTCTAGAACAATACACTTGTCATTCAAGGCTTGGTTCATGGAATTATGATGTCATAATTCCAAATAAGGATGATGTCATAAATATGATATCATCCTAAGGGCTTGTTTGGCTACTTTTCTCTAAAATAATCCATTTTTGTGTTGCACAGATATTTCTAATACTGTGTTCACTAATAAACAGTACAATTCAGTACTGTTTTACTCGACTGCAGTCCAAAATTTATCTGCGTAAAAATGGACTGTAAAAACTTTTTCTTATTTTTCCGAGCCCTTTTTGGTCTTTAGTTCCCACTAGGTGTGCTTGATTTTCTAAGCTAGTTTTCAAAGCCTATTCATGCTATCTTAACCGTAAAGACGGTTTTCGCAGTATACTTTATTTTAAAATACTGCAAAGTCACTCCTTTGACCGTTCTTGGTCAAACTTTGACTTTCTTGGTCAAAGTCGACTTTCCTTGGTCAAAGTTTGACTTTCATAAAATCATATACTTTTCGTCCCTTTTTACTCAAAAGGTCCGTTTCTAATCTACATAGTCCATTTTGAGTTTTATTGATACTGAAAACTCATAAAATGTAAGAAAACTCTTAACCGATTTTCTCTTTCAATAATACCTTGATGGTATACATTTAATTCCTTTGAAAGGAAATAGTAACATCGGAAAATCTAGGTATTACAGTTAGACTGGCCGAGCATCACTTTCCTTCGGCTTTCTTCCCTACGCACTTCGGAGAATACTTCACGTAGACTTGGGAGAGGTTTTGTAGCCAAAATCCTGCCTCTAACCTCATCAAGGGATTTGTCTAATCCCATGAGAAACTTAAAGATCCGTTTAGTCTCCACGATTTTCTGAAACCGGGCTGCATCATCGGGGCACTTCCACTCATGGGACTCAAAGAGGTCGATTTGCTGCCATAGTCGAGTGAGGTTAGAGAAATAGGTGGTGACCGGGCCTTCCCCTTGTCTCAATTCCTATAGCCGAGTCTCCACATGGAAGAGTTCAGAGGTGTTTTCGCTGCTAGAGAACGTCTCACGTGCAGCCTCCCAGATTTCTTTGGCAGTCGTGTATAGAAGGAAGTTCTCTCCTATTTCCGTGGTCATGGAGTTGATAAGCCAGGACATCACCATATTATTTTCGGACCTCCAAGTCCTATATTGTGGATCGGTTTTTTCTGGGGTTTGAATGGTGCCGGTGAGGTAATCATCTCGACCTTTGCCACTGATGAACATCATGGTGGATTGAGACCATTGAAGGAATTGTGGCCATTCAGTCGGTGGTTTGTAACTAGGAGGCTGTTTTCGGTGTGGGTAGGAGGCATAACCGGTGTGGTGGAGGGTCTGGAGAAGGATGAAGTGGCTGAAGGTGAGGACTGGTCGGATTCAGTCATGATGAGAAAAAGATGTGGCCAAGAGTATAGCTAACAGTTTGGCGATGGCAAAGCTAGGTCTTCTTGGAGTCGGCAGATTGGTTAGCTAGGGTTGGCTCTGATACCATGTGAGTTTTTGGAATTTTCTGATATCTTATTCACTGCTTTACACGGGTATTTATACACGAAGAATCATAAAAAGGACCTCTATAAACTAAGAAACTAAATCCTATGAAAGAGGAAACAATTATAAACAGAAAACTACAAGAATTCCTAATAATCAGCTATACACATAAATACAATACAGCTAATATACACCTAACTTTCCTTATATAATTCTACAATATTTTATGGGTTTGTTTATTGAAATCTATAGCTCATTTTTTGGCTTTCACTTTCCACTTGCTCTATATAAATAAAATATTGTCACAACTTTTTACTGTTTTTATTTACCTTGTAATTGATAAACAAGTCCATTGGTCTTCATTTCATGCCTATCGACTAGGTTTTTATGTTAATATACATAGCTTTATTTGTTCCTCTCACTACTACAAAATGTGGATTCCACGATGGCACTTTCACGACTGTTTTTAAAAAAACCGTCATAAAAAATATGCAAAAATACGGAGCGGAACAAAGTATCCGAAAACCGATGTGGAAGCTGAAGCTTCGACAATGGTTTTTTAATAACCGTCATGGAATCCGATGCTTCCACGATAGTTATTCAAAACCATCATGGAAGCATTCTGCTTCCATGACGGTTACTCAAAACCGTTGTGGAAGCAGTATGCTTCCACGACGGTTTCTAATAACTATCGTGGAAGTAGGCTACTTCCATGATGGTTATTAGAAAAGTCGTGGAAGTTTGAAACTTCCACGACCGTTTTTAAAAAACCGTCATGTAAAACTCACGAAAAAATTAGACAAAATACCGAGAGTTGTTGCCCTTAATTTTTCACATCAATAACTCTGCATATGCCAAAAGAAGATCAGATCGCTTCGAAAACAATCAGAACACCAATATTGGACATCACCACCACCAACTACTATATCCATCATTATAATCTCTCCGTAAGTGATAACTAATTAACGTATTCTTGTTGTTGTATATTTTCCTTAATTAATTAGTATTAATATTATTGATTTGTATGATTTTATAATTAAGGTGTATATATATATATATATATATTTTGGGATTGATTTAGAGTTAAATTGTGCAATGGGTGTTAAATTCAGCGATCAAGAAATGTTATTTTTCCCCTGTATTTAGACTTAATTAATTATGGTTTTAGATGGTTTTGTATTTTAATTAGTTTTGTTTTGTTCTTTCAATTTTTAATTGTTGATCAATTAATGGGCTGGTGTTAATTAATGAAATGATATAAATGCATGTTAAAATAGAGTACTTTGACTTCTAATTAAGTATTTCAATTTTTTTATTTAGGATTTGCAAATTATGGATAGGAAGTGGATGTGATTTGATAAATTGTCTAAAGCATATGAAATGGTGTTGAAAAATTTTTGTCATTTGCCAAAGCTCACATGAAAATGATAAGATTCCGTGTCCGAGTCAAATTTGTGGTAATCATAGATCTCATTCCATTGATGATGTTAGAGGGCATTTGCACGCTTATGAGATTATTTGTTCTTACCAAATATGGTATTTACATGACGAAGATTTTTTTGATATTAAATATACATCAACGAGTACTAAAGATAAAAAGCCTATTGTTGAGGAAGACGTTCGTGATAATATGTTCAATATGATAAATGATTTGGAAGAAAACTTTGTGCACCATCTGAAGTTATTTGAGGCAATGATTAATGATGTCGAAACACCCTTGTATGTCGGGTGTATAAAATATACGAAATTAGGGGCATTGGCTAAATTATAGAATATGAAAGCGTCGGAAGGGTAAACGAATTCTAGCTTCATGACTCTTTTAGAATTTCTAAAAGATATTCTACCGGATGATAACAAAGTACCACCTAGTATGCATGAGGCGAAGAAGACGTTGAGCACTTTGGGAATGAAATATGAAAAGATATATACTTGTCCAAATGATTGCGTCCTTTACTGGAAAAAATATGAAGATTTAGTTGAATGTCCAGTTTGTAACGAGTCAAGATGGAAGAAGGGCAAGATGCCATCGAATGGTAGAAAAGGAGTGCCGATTAAGGTGTTATGGTACATTCCACCGGCTCCACGTTTGCGTCATTTATTCCGTAATGCTGAGCATGCAAAGAATTTGATATGGTACTATGATAAACGTGTTGATGATGGAAAACTTAGGCATCCGGCCGACGGACCATAATGGAAGACCTTTGATGACAATCATCTAGATTTTAGTGCGAACCAAGGAATTTACGTCTTGGTTTGTCGACGAACAGAATGAACCGACATAGTAACATGAGTAGTCGGCATAGTACCTGGCTAGTCATACTTGTCAACTATAATCGCCCTCAAGAATTATGTATGAAGCGGAAGTTCTTGATGTTGACATTATTGATCTCAGGCCATCAACAACTGGAGAATGACATTGACGTGTACTTGGCATCATTAATCGATGACCTCAAAAGCTTGTGGGAAGATAGTTTACAATTAGAGATTCTCACCGTCAAGACACATTCAATGTTCGTGCAATATTGATTTGGTTAATTAATGACTTTTCTGCACTTGGCAACCCATCTGGTTATCCTGTGAAGAGTTCTATAGGTTGTCCAGTTTGCATGAAGGAAACATCTGTCATCTGGTTGAAGAATGTAAGATAACCGTTTACCTCGATCATAGGAGATTCTTGCCAAAAAATCATCGATATCGCAAACAAAATAAGGCTTTTGATGGTAATACCGAAGAAAGAATCCCTCCTCGGATTTTGTCTGGTAAAGATGTATTTAAGATGGTTAAAGATGTGAAAGTAGTTTTGGGAAAGAGAAAACGTAAGGCTCCAGTTGTTGATGGACCTTAGAAGAAGAAGTCAATCTTCTATGAACTTCCATATTGGAAGTCTCTTTACATTCGTCATTGCTTAGATGTTATGCATATTAAGAAAAATGTTTGTGAATCGATAGTGGGCACGTTGCTTGACATTCCAAACAAAACTAAAGATGGTGAAAAGGCACGGTTAGATCTTAAAGATATGAAGATTAGACTAAATTTGCTCTCCAACAAAAGATCAACTGGTATATACTTACCTCCGGCAAAGCACACATTATCAAGATAAGAAAAGAGAAAGCTTTGTGAATGACTTGCGTCCGTGAATGTGCCAAGTGGGTACTCTTCAAACTTCAAACAGTTGGTGCGATGAAGGATTTGAGGCTCATTGGAATGAAAACACATGATTGTCATATCTTGATGCGCAACAGTTATTACTTCTTGCATTGCGGGGAGTTTTAACGAAAGATGTGAGATGTACAATTACGAAGTTATGCTCATTTTTCAATGAAATATGCTCCAAGGTAATCGATCAACTTATGCTAGATTCGCTACAATCAGAATTGATGATGACTTTGTACATGCTTAAGAAGTATTTCCCACCAGCCTTTTTTGATATAATGATCTACCTAATGGTGCACTTAGTTCGGGAAGTTAAGCTATGTGGACTGGTCCATTTGAGGTGGGTGTATCCTTTCGAAAGGTACATGAAAGTTTTGAAGGGTTATGTGAAGAACCAAAATAGGCCGGAGGGATGTATAATGGAAAACTACATAGCTGAGGAATCAATTGAATTTTACTCTGAGTATTTGTCCAACGTGGACCCAATAGGGTTGCCAACGAGCGGGCTATTTACGTCGAAAGGACTATCCGTAGGCATTCATTAATCAGTAAATCAAGATAAATAGGAAAAAACTTGTCTATATGTTTTGCAAATGCTAAGGAAGTGGAGCCTTTCATTGAGGTTCACATGACAGAATTAAGAAATACAAATCAAGAAAAATAAGATGTGAGAAGTGGATTCAAGATGAGCACAACTGGATATTTGGGAGTGGATAAGAAAAGATTTGCATATGAAGGCTGGCCATTCCCAAGACTTAATAAAGCTAGCAAGAGGACCGTCATCGATAGTCACAAGATATATATCGTACTTTGTCAATGGCTACTCCTTCTACACTCGTGAAAGAGATGAGAAGCATCCTATCCAAAATAGTAGTGTCAGCTTCGTACCGAGTCTTTGCATATTTCATCCGCAAAGGACAAGAACCTGGTATACGGTTTCATGAACTACTTTGGGTTCATTAAAGATATTTAGGAACTTGATTATTGCGGCTTGTGGATAGCAATCTTTAAATGCAAGTGGGCTGACAATAACTTTATTAAGATTAATAGGGACGGTGTGACAGTGGTGGACTTTAGGCGTTGGGATACAAAAATGATCCTTTCATTATGGCGTCGCAAGCGGTACAAGTCTTTTACACAACAGATCCCGACAATTTAGAGTTATCTTTAGTTATGCAATAAAGCCAAAAATAATCGGGGATGGCCAAGAAAATGTTGAAGATAGCATGACATTCTATATTTATAAACGAATTGTCACCGATAGAGGAGATTGATGATTTGGATGATGATGCATCACACTTGCTTCGTTTAGATGTTGAGTGGACACTTGTTGAGAAGACCAAACAAAAAAAAAAGAAAAAAACTTGGCAGTGTTTTTTTTTTTTCATTGTATATAATTTATAAATTGTATTAACTATGTTAATTGTGCACATTATATTTTTTATATATGCCTTTGTGTGAAAGAATACAAGAACATGAGTTATTGGCTCATGCATAACACACAAGTGTGGCCGCTTGTGGGATTATAGCTGAAAAAATAATATTTTAAAAAATTTCCGGTCTCAATACCACGACGATTTTTAAAAAAAAACCATCATTGTATCTCGCAAACCACATGGTTTTCAGGGGATTTTTAAAAAAAAAAAAAAATTTGGATACCACGACGGTTTTTGTTTTTTTTTTTAATTTTTGATTTTTTTAAAAAAATAACAAAATTAACTACTACGACGGTTTTTTGTAGAAACTATCATGGTATCTTAGGATACCACGACGGTTTCACAAGAAACCGTCGTAGTATCCTAGCTACCACGAAGGTTTTAGAAATCGTCGTGGTTTCCGGAAATTTTTAAAATTTCCCAGAAACCGTTCCCGCGTATATTTAGGTGTCAATTTTACTCCCTATGTATAAAATCAAACTAAAAACCTCATTCCCTCCATTTCTCTTTCTCATTTTCGGCATTCTCCCTCATTCTCTCTCTTTGCTTGCCGTGCTTCCTCCCTGCATATTCTCTCTCTTTGCTTTGTCTCTCTTGGCTCCCATCTCCATTATCTCTCTCTCCTATGCAGCGCCCACGCTGTCGCCCATGCCCGCCCTCACCTATGCCATCGCCCATGTCGTCGCCTACGTTGGTACCGATCGAGTTGCCCGTACCCACACTCGAGTTCTTGGTAAGTCGATATCTCTCTTTCACTCAAAAGTTTGTGGAAGCGATTTGGTTTATTATAAACTTATTTTTCGGTGATTGTTGATTGTTGTTGTGATTTTGGGTGATTTTTTCCTTGAAAATAAGTGTTGATTTTGCATGTTAAATTTTTGCATAGTACTTGTTCGAAAAAATACCTATTTGAGTAAGACTTAGTTTTGGATTGTTGTGCAATGGTTTGGTGAGGCAACGGTTTACCAAAATTTCCAGAAAAAGTGTTGCTTTTGTGACTTATATGTTAGCATTTGACATGTTCGATAAAATACCTCTTTGAGTTAGAATTAGTTTTAGATTAAATTAAATTACTTGGGTTATGTACGTATTTGGCAATTATCTGGACAAATTGTTGATTTTGTGAATTAAATTTTCGCATATGACATATTCGATAAAATGCCTTTTTCAGTTAGAAATAGTTATAGATTTAATTAAATTGCTTAGGTTATACACAGATTTGGAGATTTTCTGGACAAATTGTTGATTTTGTGAGTTAAATTTTCGCATATGACATGTTCGATAAAATCTCATTTTGAGTTAGAAATAGATTTACATCTAATTAAATTGCTTGGATAAGACACGGATTTGAGAATTTTCCAGAAAAAGGGTTGATTTTGTGACTTATATGTTATCATATGACATGTTCGATAAAATACATCTTTGATTAGGTTGTGTATCATTTCCGTAATTAAGTAAAGTATATGTTTAGTTACACGGATTTACAATGATTTAATGTATGCTTTGTTTGCTTTTATGTGTTTGAGTGCCATGATTTTATAATGATTTAATGACAAAGATTTTTTGTTTTTTAATGCGTTTCGGTGCGAAGTTGCTTTAGATTGATTTAAAATGTCGTAAGATCACGAGGAGGAATACTCAACTCAAACTCAAATTGGAAAACCATGACGAACCAACTCACCTAGATTCAATCCCAATGAAGATGGTAAACGAAGAGCAACTCTTATGAGAAGAGTCCACCAGGTTAGGACAAAGGGAGAACGAATTGAAGTTTCATTTGACATGAAAGGGCAACCATTAGGGAAGGAAGAAGATGAATTACAGAGTTAGATTAGAATGCTTGCTCGAGAGCACATACCCATTTGGATATCTGACTTTAGAAGTACCCATTTAGCCCCAAGGAAATAAAAGTGTGGGTGAAAATCGTAACTTTTTTCACCATGGAGCTATCGTTTAAAAAACAAGCTTTAAAGTCATGTGCGGAGTCAACTAAAAATATTAGATATGATCTTATGAAGCTTTTGCCAGGATCATATTGATAAAGAAAATGTGTGGTAACGACCACCAAAAGTGGTTCAAATTACCCCACCATCAACCATGATGATTGGGAAAATTTATTGAGTGTCGACGTATCCCGGAATTTAAAAGACTATCCGAACAAGGAAGTGAGATAAGAATAAAGAGCAAATACGGATCAACCGGGGGCCGAGACGGATATAGGAAATATGACCAAGCTCATGTACGTGAATTACTTGGACAGAATGTGTAAATGATTGAACTTCCAATTTCTTCCTTTATCTTTACTAACGGTAATTATTAAACTACAGTTCAAAAGACGGGAAAATGGTAGAGCGGCATACTAGATGGCTGGACATGCGCGTCAAACCTAATGGAGAGTTCAAGAATGAAGCATTTAAAATTATTGCCAATACAATAATAAGTTTTTGAATGCATTTAAAATATATTCATCCCATACACTCCTTTATGTTTACGAGTTCATAACATATTCTCTAATTGTACAGGATGACTTCAGTGAACAAGAGACACAAGGAAATTTCGAATCTGTGGGGACAAATGATATATTGACCAAGGCATTAAGCAATGCCGACATTCGAGTTGGATTTGGGGTCAATCTAAGTTTGTCAAGCAGTTGCAACACTTCAACCTTGTGCAAAGTTCAAGGGAAAATCCTAAAGTCTTTGAGATGAAATGGCAGCTTGCCGTATTGGAAAGAACCGTACAGGAACTTTGTGCGAAGCACGGTATCAACCGAGAGACTATGGCCGAGGAGATGACTGCACGACTGTTGATCAATACATCACTTCAAGGCTAGTTGCACTCTAAATGAAAAAGAAGCTGGGCCGTCGGATCTTAAGCCCATATCGTACGCAAGTAAGGAATGCCAGCTCTTTATTCCTAATTTAGTTAACGGAAGAGATGTGCTTGTTGCAATCGGTAGGGCATACATGGACTGTGTTCCAACCGACACAGTCCATGGATTCCTTTAGGTGAGGAGAATATATGAGGGTTAATTACAGTCCCAAAACTAAAACGTGCACTCCTACCTATTCCGACGAACGAAGCCACATGTATTGAAGAAGCTGTTAGTGGGTTTGTTGCTTGGCCGAAAAGATTAGTCGTCGTTCAAACAAGTTTGAGCCAGGCAAGTCAAGGTCCTAGCCATGCTCCTGACCAAGAAGTTGAGGGAAGCAAACGAACCAAAAAGAGAGTAGGGAGGAAGAAAATACAGTCACAACCAGATGTACAACAATAACCGGCCCAACAAGAACTACCTTCGTTTGACTTTAGTGAAATTCCCTTCGAATTGAGACCTTTGGCATGTCACGCACAAAGTTCCATGCGTAATGGTACCCAAATAGTGTGCCCACTACAATAGTTGTCATTGACGATGACATGTCCATATATATTGGGTTTGAAGATGTATATCATTTAATAACATTTAAAGAAATTAGTACAAACAGTATAATGATTTACATCAGGTAATACATTTATCCTTAAACAATTTAATTATTTATCCTTCTTAATCTTATATATGTTATTTTTGTGTAACAAGTGTGTCTAATTATTTTACAGATACTTAGCGGATTGTTGTGCAAGAACATGTATAGATCAACGGTTCGAGTTTATTTCTCCAGTCCTTATCTCACCAGTTCAACAAAATGTAGATCTTGCCGCCTACGTTCAAGAGAGAGCCGACTATATTTTACAGACCTTAAGAAACGCACTAAAGGGAAAGCGGTTTTCATGCCATATAACAGCGGTCAACATTGGATCTTGACAGTTATTGATCAATAGGATAACTCGGTCCTATATTTTAATCCTCTAGAAACGAACCAGGTGATTGATCCGTGGGAGCTCTGATGTGAGGACCATCCTAGATATGTCGTGATCTTCTTTATCAACATCCTCATCACTCGAATTTTATGTACTCCCATTTGTTTCCTAAAACATACAAATATATGTCATTTAGAAATATTAAAAACGGGGGGGGGGGGGGGGGGTGGGACCATTGCATAATACTTATAAATAAAACAAGTTGCTTATTATTTCATCACCTCGGCATCTACCTCATCACCTTCATCCTTTCTTGAATCTTCTATATTCTCAGTGCTTTCGTGAAATATATAGTAATTGATGTAATGAATAATATTGTAATATCATGATCATAATCATTATATATATATTTTTTTAATTTTACAATAATAGTTGTGTTTGAATGTAAAAATAAAATAAAATAAAATACAAAAAGAAAACAAAAAAGAAGAAAAGAAAAAACCCAATCAAAATCATTATGTATCGGAATAACTAACCGATCGTTCGTAAACTCTCTCTCCTCTCGCTCTCTTTTTTGTTTGGGTGGGGGGTGGTATTTTGTTATTCGGATCCTTCAATTATGGCCATCTAAACTCTTGATTTAGTGAGGATTTGTTTTTTTTTTTTTTTTTTTTGGTCCAAACATTTGTGATAAGGTAGCCGAAAGCTCTAAAGAGAGGGGGGCTTCCCATCCGACTCACTTCCCCCCTTTAGACTTCTTCTTGTGGGGGTCGACTTGGTAAAAGATAGATTCAGTAAATAGAAACTCACCGAACTGAATCAATATAACTATCTTTCTTTGATAAAGCCACAAAATCTCACAATTAGTATCGAAAGTATCAAATAATTTTTTTTCTTTTCTTGTTGCTTGAAAAAAAAAAGTCATGTGGTCCTACTTAGTAACTTGGGGGACAACTTATAATAAATTTAAGAATTCCATGGTTTATCATACATCAATACTACGCATTGTCACATATTTGGTGTTCTATCTTATGCTAGTATTAAAAG
Source organism: Ficus hispida (assembly GCA_025413025.1). Lineage (NCBI taxonomy): Eukaryota > Viridiplantae > Streptophyta > Magnoliopsida > Rosales > Moraceae > Ficus > Ficus hispida. The sequence goes on from CM046373.1 coordinate 13,040,190, forward strand.
GACGCATTACATATATATATATATATATATATATATATTACGTTTATAATGACATGAACTTTTAACACTCTAGGGAAGCTTTTTCTGGATTTGATACGACCATGGTTGCCAAAATGGGGGAAGAAGATATCACAGAAATATCATCAAACAAAGCAATCATGTTGGCCAAGAGCAGGGTCAGATGCATAGCTGACAACGCCAAATGCAATCTAAAGGCAAGCCCCATATAATTCATTTTCACGTGATGACATACTATCTCCACATACATACATAAATATATATGAATTCTTTCTCATGTGATAGTTATATAATATGTATGTATGTATGTATGTATGTATATAAAGGTGGTGAGGGAGTTTGGATCATTGAGCAACTACATATGGAGTTACGTGAATCACAAACCAGTGATAAAACAGATACAGATACCCAAGAAATGTGCCGCTGAGGAGCCCAAAAGCGGAGGCCATAAGCAAGGACTTGTTGAAACATGGGTTTAGGTTTGTGGGGCCAGTGATCGTTTTCCCCCAATAACAAAATGTTTTACAACTTTATCTCTTAGTTGCCCTTCTGAAACATTTTTAATTACAATTTTTATTTAAATTTTTTTTGCCAAAGCTTTCAATTTCACCTTACTTTTAAGTACTCATATTTACATTTTGGTATCTTAAATAATAAATCAAAATCAACTACACTACTCTATCTTTTAAACTCTTTATAAGTTTAGTTCATTTAGGAAACATAAAAAATATAAATAAAAAAATGATGGTAGCAGGTTTTAGTAATGTAATTCTAGTTCAAAACTTATGGTTTGATTCACAACCTACTGAAAATAAAATGTATGGCTATGCCACTAAATGGAGTTGAATAATATAAGTTTGGTATGAATATTGTCCATGTCAAAATTTTGTTCATCCCAACAAACCAGCAGTTTGGTATTGAACTAGATGGTGAACAACCCTAGAATGGGCCTTAGATCGATTTTTTTGCATCCTAATTTTGAGTATACCTAGATCATTTCCCAAACTCCTAAACTAACACAATCCAATCAAATTAAAAAGCAAAAAATAAATAAACAAATAAATAAAAACAAGCTAACAAACAAATTCATTGTTTCAATAGAACGACCATCGAACTTTTTTATGATTGTTCTTTTTTCAGTGGTTATTCTGAATATCAAAAGACGATGAAATCAATGTTGCACAATCAAATTCTCTACAATAACAAATTCCTAACAATAAATCACAATCCTTTATCTAAATATTGAATTAATTTAACTAATCAAAAAATTTTAAAGGAAATCAATAACAGAATTTGATAAATATATTACTTGTCTAACATTCTTACCGAACCCCAGAGGTGAGGACGATAGAGGCGATGTGGTTGGCTACAATGACGAAGCCGGCGGCAGCATCAAAGGCAGTGATGATGGAAGGCACGACTCTGACATCCAGAGCAGGGCAGGGAACTAAACTTGCGGGAAAGGCAGGGCAGGGAAAGAGGGGAAACCGTTTCGGAGTTGAGTGAAAATGGGGAATGGGTTCTTGGTTTGAGCAGGAGAGGAGAGCACACTTAAGTAATGTTCCTAGTACCACCAAACCTCCCTAATAACACTACCCTCAAAAATCAACACCCAACAACAACCAAAATCTCAGACCATGCAAAGAATGCTCTCTAAAAAATTTTCACAAACACCTTGTGTGTATAAAATGTGGTCTCACGATTCAAGCACCAAGTAAATAGTAAAATCTCCCCTTGTTGCACAAAGTCACATTGAAACACAATCCCAACTTTAAACCGTTTAAACTTCAAGAGACGGACAACTTACTTGAAGAGCCCTAAACCACACGAACCCTAACACTTGAAATCTTGTTGAAATGCCACCAAAAATTAAAACCACTAGATTAGAACTTGATGATGAGTAAGGAGAGTGCTGGATGAGAGCGTGATTGGGTTCAAATTCCAGAGAGAATGGGACGGAGGAGATTCTTCAGGCACTCGGACAGAAAAACTCGTGTATGGGTAAAGAGTATGAGACTCTGAGAGAATAAAAAAATAATGGTTATTTTCAAATTCTTTCTGTTTGGAATGTTGCCCGATTGCCCTTTTGTTTCTTTTCTTCAAACTTTTATTTTAAATGATTTTATTAATTAAAAATTTTTTTAATTACACAATCAGTATTTTTTTGAATTAAAAAAAATAGAAAAGTCATTTTCCTAATTTATGGTTGTATTAAGTCATTTTAGCAAATTCCTCCCAAACATAGAGAGCACCAGACACGAAAACAAACAACATCCTCAGCAAGTGAAAAACGAACGGTTAAGAAGAATGCTTAACCTTGAAAATGGCGAACCCTAGAAGGAGCTCATATTCACTCAACATCAACACCAACACCAACACCAACATCAACCAGAGCTCAGGCTCAGCATCTTCAGAGAACCCACTCTCCCAGTTTCACTCCCAGAGCAGCAGCAGAGTTTCTCTTTGCTACCTCTCTCTCCTTCACTTCCTCAAGAAGCCCCACGCCTTCCCTTTTCTCCTCTCGGTCTTCCTTCTCCTCACATGGCTTTTTCTCAGAATCCAACGCTCTCCACATTTCTCAGCCGATTCATCTCGGCTCCGACACAGCCACCGGCAACGAAGCCAGTTCGATGATTCCCAGGCCAATCTACGGCGATTCACTTCTGGGTTTCCTTCCCTGATTGCCAATGACAAAAGGGGTTGGTTGCTCAATCCCGTTTCTCTTGCCCTTGATTCTGACCTTCTGGGTATGACGAATCCTTTTTTTTTTTAATTTTTTTTATGCTTATTTCTTGAGTTGTTTTTTGTTGTTAGAATGACGTTGGATCCTAGGGAAAGATGACTTTTTCTTTTTTGTATTTTTTTTTTGTTTTTGTTTTTTTGTTTTTTGTTTTTGTGGTTTTGTACATATATGTGTGTGAGTGACTGGTCCTATTAAAATAGATTGTGAAACCTTGATTTTCTGATCTGAATATACTTATCTAGAAATGGGAGACCCTTTATTTTCTGTTGGAGCACATGTTGTCCTTTTGTTCATTGCAAATGTTCTTTATGTTTTTCTGTTTTCATGGTTTTTCATCTTATTCGAGATAGATGATCTGCAGACTCCATATCTAGCTACAGTGTGTTTCTTTACTGGTTTTAGTGTAGAACATTTTGTGTCAAGTTGAATGAAATTCAATTATTTTTATATTAGATATGGTTCTGGACAGCTAAATTAACGAGCTGAAAAGTGAGAGTTCATGCGGTTTTAATCTCTGGAGTGGAGTTATCATTGTGGTCTGATTTTTCTGATTTTTTTTTTTTTTTTTTTTTTTTGAGGTAAATAACAGAACTGATTTTTTCCCTTTTGCAGGTGGAGCTGAAGCTTGTGTTTCTGTTCATGTTGGAGAAATCCGACCTCGTGGCATACGGGGAAATCATAGACACTACTCCTGTAACGAGACATTTGTCATATGGGGAGCCAAAACACTATTTAGGGTAAGCGTCCCTCCTGTTTGAGTTAAAAAATGCAATAGCTTCTGTCTTATGTTCATCATGTTGAAAACAACGAAATTGATACTCGCACTTACACAATTCTTATTGATGATGTGTGCGAGTAAGAGAACACCTACTTGTATTCTGTACTCCACGACATTTTTGTGAGAAAAGAAGCTTTAATGCTGGTCATTTACTTGTGTTCTGTGTACGAGGACTCAAAAGTTCTTCTGCTTCAGCTTTCAATATTATGCCCACCGAAATAACTGTTAAAGATTGCCATCAAGATATGTGTTTTCTTTTAATCCAGGCAACTATTCACGATATATTTTTCTTTACCGAGTATGTATCCTTTAGCTAGTTATCATATAGATATCATGTCGTATTTCTGATTTGCATGGGATGAATTGCTCAAACTAGAGGAGCTGCATTATAATGCTTGCATGATTTTGTCTACATGGCATGAGGACGATGAAAAATTTAGCGAGAGAAAAAATAAAAATAATTAAGTGTACTGTTGGTTTATACTTTTTTCATTTTCATGCATTAGTGACCTTTGGTCATTTTTTCTATCTTACGTTCTTTGGCTCTTGGAATTGTCTGCAGCTGGAAAACAGTCAGGTAGAGAAAGGTTATGCGGAAGTGATAATTGGCCCAGATGAGGTTGCTGTTGCAGCAAGTCCGAGTGGAACCGCTCATGCTATAGTAAACATGGATCCTGTGCGGAGTACATTCCTATTAGGATGCCAAGACAGCCTTGTAAACAAAAAAAACTCAACTTATTTTAAAGTTTGGAAAGATCTTTGAAGTTTTTTCCCCCCAGCTCTGCAGGCAAGTACTCCAATCCAGTGACTTGGAGTCTAGCCCTCCTATATGTTCTGTAAATATCCTCTTTTTCACCCCCTATTTTATAGAAGGTGAACATAATTTCATTTCTTTAACCATCCGATTGCAACACTTTTAACTGTTTCTAATAGTTTACTGATGAAGAATTTAATTAGAATTATGAATTTAATTTGTATAGTGAACTATTAGGGTATCATTTTGTGTTTACTATTTATTTAATTTATTTTTTAATTCGAGATTATGTTTATTTTGTAAGATTATTTAGATCACTAATTACAATTGATAGTGTCAATCATTTGACACAGACCAAAGATGGCAACTCATATGTCACGTAAATTAGCACTTCAAAGATGGGATGGGGATTGATGTCTCTTGCATTCTCATTATCAATAACTACCCCAATGACCGGTAATGACAAAAGAAAGTCTTGACAAATTAGAGCTCGCTTAATTAAAAAGTATTGGTGTGTTAATTTAGTTTTTTGAAGAGGCAAACGACACAAGTTACAATTATTCAACCATAATTGATGTGCGTCGAGCCCTTATCTTTTCTCATTCAATCACGTGAGGGAGCAAGTAAAATAGAAAAATTCACATTGGATTAGGATAATCAAACTCAAACTGATGACTTCGACCACATAAAAGTGATATGTTTAAACAAGTCCAGACTGTTCTTAAATTGTTGTGATATATAGCCAACAGATGAAAATAGAATTGCTATGCAAATGAAGTAGATCTAAAACAACGGTCATCCAAGATTTCAAAATGTTAAGATAACATTTGTCTTTTTCTTTTTTCTTTTTTATTTTTCCCAAAACATTTTTACGTTTTAGCTTTTAAGTAATAAAAGTAGGATGAAAAAATACGATACAATGAACAAACACAAGGTAGGTGAAAGTGGCTATCGCCCTTATTCTGCAAAATACTACTCATCAGTATCCTCCAGTCTGTGTTGTTTATCGACAGAGTAGGTCTTTTCAGAGGTTTCGCCAAAACCATTTGTCTAACTGGTTATTGAGGACGGAGCATCTGGTTGCTTTTCTGGCATAGCATCTTGAAATGCTGGTAGCTGACTGTAAGCCTCGTTCAGCCTTGACAGAATCGGGAACTCGGTCTGCACAACGATTCAGAGAAGAAATTTGTCACGAGGAGATGATATAATGGAGAACTGGAGCTTTTTAAAATCTTGTACTTGATCAAAAATTTGAGACGGAACAAGTTTTAAGCTTTGACAAGATAAAAGGAAATAAAGAGAGCGATTTGTAAGTTGAACGTTAAAAGAACTCAGTACAAAGAAGGAAAATACATGAACTCTGTAGCATGGCAGTTTAGGAGTTATTTAAGACTAATAAAAATTATGATTCAACCACAACCCCAAAATCAGTGGCTAGATACATGAACCCTCAGAAGAAAAATAGTTGGAGTTGGCCAAGTGCGTAGGCTTCCACAAATCAATCGTATCCAAAGTAGAGATCATAATATCTTGGGGGAAAAAAAATGGTGAATTGTATTCATATGGACACACATGTTTTACTCATTTTGATCTATGCTAAATTGTGGCATCCTGCTATTCTTCAATTCTCCCAGTTGAATTCTCGATTCTACATTGATTAGATAATCAAAACAGCTCACGCTTCTTTAACAAAAATAAAAATTATTGACCTAACCAAAATATACGAACAGAAAGATGATAAGCCGTCCGCCAAAAGATAAGCAAGCAAAAAGACTACATTGCAAAAAATCCCTCCAAGTCCAAACTAACAAATCAACGGCAAGAAAGAACCTGAAACTCCTTTGAATCATGAATGCATAAAACAGGAAAACTAAAACCTAACACTATGCTAGAAGAAAACTTCATCAAAACCACTTTCTTAAAATCAAGTCCCTACATTTCTTGCCTGCCTCAACGCCCACACCTCAATTCAAACAGTTTAAAACGAGTTTCTTAACCGTAACATAGCACGAAGATAGTAGGACAACCTTTCTATATTGCCATACTAACTTAAACAACACTTAAAAATCCTGATTTGACTTCACAAAAATTTCTCGTCTCTTGACCTGTTTTTCTGAAGTAGGATTAATAACTAATCCATCAATTCAACAGTTAACTGTCTGCTTTGATTTGTCAGCCGGATTTTCTATCATAAACTTGATTTTCAAGCCAAACTAAGTTCTATGTTTTATGATGGCTTTCAACCTGCTGCAACCACTCTTAATCTGGATTTTTAATCATCTCCGTGAAACTAATAGAAACCATCAAATATAAAAGATAAAAACTGACCACCATTACTAGAAATTTCATATTGCGGGAAAGCATAAACTCCCTGTACGAGGAAAAACTTTCAGTATTCTCCTTTGCAAATAATTTTGACGTAGAGTAGAGAGCATAAACAGATTAAGCAGCAGTTCATGCATGTACTAGAAAATTCAAATGCTTATAGAAACTCAAAGTTTTCCTTGTTATTTGTTAACTATTACTTGACATTAAGAAAAGAACCAGTACCATGTCAAGTTTGAACCTTATAGCAGAATAAATCTGGGGAGCTAAGAACAAATCCGCCTGCAAAAAGTGGAAAATATGTCACGTAAACTTTTGGAGACAGTTTATAATGTGTGGCATACGCAATAAGGTGTAAAACCATCAAACCGTGGCTCTGTTTCTGAATTCATGCTCAAAACAAAGTGCTATGTACAATCGTGCTTCTGTTTTTGAATTCATGCACAATACAAAGTGCTATGTACAAAACCAACAAGCAAAAACATTAAATATATATATATATATAAATTAAAAAAAAAAAAAAAACAGAGAGAGAGACACAATTGAATTAAAAAATTTTCCGAACCAGGAAGACTTCATCTCCAGTTGCGTATCTCCCAGCATTGTCCTTCAGCAGTGCTTCAAGTGCTGGAAATCACGATAATAACAAACATATAAACTGAATTGACAACTCACATAGCTACAACTTTCATAAATGGTACAAGTTGACGCAGAAAACTAAAACTAAACCTGATATTTTACAACTTAACTTGAAATTACACTAACTAACATTCAATCCCCAAATCCAATATTTTTGCTTTGTCGGCACATGAAACCAACCTGCCAAGCCTTTTCCGAGATGATGTTTAACCCACAAAACTTTCTCTTCTTGGCCAAAGTTTTGATTGATGTACTCCTGTAAGTGTAAAAGCAGTAACAGGGCTTTTTGACAGGACAATATTATGAAAACCTGGACTTATTTTGAAAAACCAAGTGATAATTAAAAGCAGTAATGAATCCAGTTACCAATATTGCTAGATTCTGAAAAGGCTGTATGTTCGAAGCAACAATGTTTGCAATCTGCACAAAGACAGGATTAGTTGAAATTTGAAATCTACCTACAAGCCTACTCCAGTAGAATATGCAAAGAAGGGGAACGAAGTGTCAAAAGAAACAAATTTAATAAGAACCATCAAATACTAATTGGTTACTAATTGGGTTATCAGCATTTTATGACTTCAAAGGGAAAGGAGCCTCTTCATTATGTTCTTTTAGTTATCCAAGAAAGAACTGCTTTGTCAACACTGAGCAATCGAGATGCATGTATGCAACAATTGCTGTGGTTTATTGATCTCAATAAAGTCAACCCGACAACTTTGTGTTTTTTCTTTTTTAATGTGTTTTCATTTTCAAGGGAAAACCTAATTCGACCATTGGAGTCAAATCTCAATCTTACCTTCCAGCACGTAGTGTCTTTCTCCGGTAAGCTTGATAAAAAATATGAACAAAATGAGGGATAAAGCAAACCATATTACTTTTTAAGCGATGTCATTTAATGCGTTATCATAGTTGTTTAATATGTTAGTGAATCACCCGCAAAATGCTCGGAATGAAGAGAAATATATAAAGCAATAAGCAAGAATAGTTTGACTGGATAGTAAAAATGCAGTGAGGATAATATGCTAAAAGAGAAAATATACCTGCAAATTAAGGGCTTTTCTTCTCAGATCACTTGGCAACAGAGGATGCTGAGGGTACTTCTCATCCAAGTACTGAACAATTTCAATTAACAGGATTTAAAATCAGCATCTAAATTGTAACTATTAATAGTATCAACAAATTAGTTTTGTTTACTTTACTTCATGTGAAAGGGGGAAAAAAAAAGGCACAAACCAATAAAATGGCAAGCGAGTCGGCCAACACGACGTCCCCATCAACTAGGACTGGCACGTAGCCAAGTGGATTCAGCTTCAGAAGCTCTGCTCACAACCAACCAAATCCCGAAAAATAACTTCATTTTTCATGAACAGAGTAAAAATAAAAAATAAAAATAAAAAAGGCATTGAAAAGGAAATTGGGTCATTCTAGAATTCAGAAATTTCTATGGTAGGATATTAAAAAGCCACTACTCGTTGCATAATTCTTCATAAAAATTCTCTTAATCCGATATAAGTTTGACGTGATCAGACGGTTTAAAATTCTCGAAAAATTGATCGAAAGATCAAGAAATAACGGAATACCTGAACTACGTTGCTCTCCCTTGAGAAGGTTCACAGGTACATACTCGTAGTTTAACCCTACAGTTTCAAACCACTTTTCACATTCCGTTCTTCCAAATTTCAAATGACAACAAATATTTAAAATATATATATTTCTCAAAAATTAAACAGCAACTACAGAAAAGTGATGCTCGTATGAGTACCTTTCAAACTGAGGGCGATTCTGACACGGAAAGTGCAAGAACTTATCCAATATGAATAAAGCTTCAGATTGGCCTAAGTAAATAAAAAATAAAAAAAGGAGCAAAAGTTTATCGATTTTCTCGTCAATGGAAGAATTGGTGTAAATAATGGATTTTTAAGTTGCGAAAACTTGCCATAACACAGCAGAAACAGAAACCGGGAGAACGCAGAAATTGGTCGAATCTTTGGTCGCCGCTTAACCCTCTCCCCTCTTCCTGTTATAGCTAATCCTCTGCTGTGTCTTTTTCCTTTTATTTTTGCGGGGTTCAACTTGACCGGCACTTTGACTTTCCATGAGAAAAATCCATCAGACTAATCACAAGAGCAGTACATAATAGGACCCGACAATTTCAGCCACGAAATAAATAAATTTAGCTGACATGTTTAATAATTAAGTCTAAATTAAGTCATATGTTTAACATAAAAATAAATTAGTCAAAAATAAACTAAAACTAGTATGGATAATTCGTTTAACTCATTTATTTAAGATGGTTCATTCTTAAGTAAGAAAGTATTTACTTTTACTTTAATATTTTGTTATCTTTGATGTATCCCTTAGTATTTTAAATCTTGATTATAGGATAATTTAAGACTTATTTAGATAGAGATTTACATATGGACATCAACTACAACTTAGACTTATGTTTTATTCTAAGATTTATTTATCATAATCATTATGGATATTTAATAATTTTAGTTTTATATTTTATATGGATTTGATGAGTTTTCTGTATTAGTGAATTCAGAATTTTAACTATTTTTAATCCAAAATTTTCGTGTTAAATGGGTCAGAAACAAAATTTTCATGTCAAATTAATAGTAAACAGGTTTTTCTTGTTAAATGAGTCATAAACGAGTTTCTTTTCGCGTCAACCCATTGTGGCCCGCTTAATAATCGTGTTCGCGTGTCGTGTCGTATCGTGCTATCTGTTAATTAAATAGTTCGTGTTCGTCTTTAGGTTCCTGACCCGTTTATTAATTATATTGTGTTCATGTTCATACTTATCGTATTGTGTTGTAATCGGGCTGGCTCGAACCCCGTCCACGAACATGGATTGCCAGTCCTAGTACATGGGATGTGGTGAGACATGAAATCATCCTTTTTTTTTTTTTTTTAACCTCAATGTCTAGAGGAGAGGGTGATTTGCAAGAATGCCATAAATTTGGCACCTCCTTAAAACTGAATTTTTGACAGATTTTTTTTCCGTATTTTAACAAAGACGACCAGACGTTTTCAACTCTAGTTACCGACGTCGATGCCGATCTATAGAATACTTTTTAGAATCTAAAGAATATATATATTAAATTCTACTATAATGCTTTTGAATTATACTAGAATACTTTTTGAATTTTACTATGATTTTTGAATTCTACCAGATTGCCTTTTAATTCTACTGAATGCTTTTGATATTCCACTACAAAATTACATAAATAACAACGAAAATAATCAAACAAAATACTAAAAACTCAGCCATCAAACAAAGTCTTGAGTAGGCTTCATCAAAATCTTGAACAAAATCCTGTAGAGGAGGAGAGAGGCAAAACATTCTACTAAATTCGAGAAGGCAAAACGATTCTGATAGAATACAAAAAAATTCTAATTGAATGCAAAATGAATTCTAATCGAATGCATAATAGATTTTGATAAAATTCAAAATGGATTCTGGTAGATTTTTTTTCATATCTTCGGTTGAAATACAAAATCATGAACACTTTTATTTTCACCATACAATACCCATAATTTTCTTGGCAAACAAATGGAACCGAGGAAACTGACAAACAAACCACCAAAAATTAATTTTCTCAGTAAACAAAACCACCAAAAACAAGCAAATCAGTCACAAGAAAAATAACATATGCTTCTAATGCCAGTAAGTTATCAGTTTTAACAAAATTCTTTGTCAAACAAAAACAGCACGTAGGGAGAAGCTTTGAACATTTATAGAAAAGGGTGCAAAGAGTGATTGCATGCATGTTCCCTTAAATTGGTGCTAAGGATTGCAAATTACTTGCGGTTGGTTAATTTTTTCTCAGGTACTGGTAGAAAATCCTAAATCCTAGGAGGCTTCACAAAATAATTGAGAACTCAACTTACTGTCTTCAATATGTAAAAGATAAAAATAAAAAAAAATGCTCGATGTAGAGTCTCGGCCAGAGATACTTCATCAGTTCCTTAAAAAACAAACCTGGGTTATTAGCAAGTATAGGAAGAAAAGTGAATATATATAAATTAAACTAGGAGACGCATCTTGCTACGAAAATTCGACCATATTCCTAGTTGTATTGACCGAAACAAAAGCTCAGTTCTTTAATAAATAAAAAATAAACAAGTCAACATTGTTTATTGCATGATCAAGATGATTATGCCACCTACAAAAAAGGATTAACCATTAAAGCAACAAAGAAAGCGGGTCTAACTTCTCCTCATATGACCATAAAGGAAACAGAATATGATGCTAAAACAATGTATGCCATTCTGAAATGTTGCTCAAGCATTTCTTAATATAATAAAAAATTTCTTATGAATAATGCACTAGAGAGATTGGGTTCTTGAAAGTCAAACAAGTAAATACGACAAGACATAATCCAAAGTCAAATCAAACAAGACGCCATTGTGCATATAAAAAACGTTAGTTCCAGTAAAAACTGAACAATTCTCATCCTACTAATTTCAAATATAAGCCAAATGGCAAGGTATATCAGAAATCATATGGAAAGTTTATAGTAAACCTGTTATCATTAGATAATAAAAGCAAATAGAAACATTATTTTTTTACAAGACTTTATATATATATATATATATATATGTTGAATTTTACTTCGATATGAAGTATCTTTCACTACTACAGAATACAGATTCAACGACGGTTTTTAACCGTCGTCGTAACAATTCCATGATGATTTTCTAACCGTCGTGGAATCCATAGTCGTGGTATCTTTTAAGATACGACGATGGTTTTTTAACCGTCGTGTCATAGAGAAACAGAGATGAACAGTAACAGTAATGAACATACCACGACGGGTTTTTTCGAGCAAAACCGTCGCGGTAATTCAACCTACGACGACGGTTTATGGCGAAACCGTCGTGGTATCCCGGCGGGATACCACGACGGTTTCCCAATAAACCGTCGTGGTATCCCGCCGGGATACAACGACGGTTATACCATCGTGGTATTCCGCCATAAACCGTCGTCGTAAGTTGAATTCCAAAAAACAAAAAAAAAAGAAATTGACGATAATCACAATCCGTAATCTGTAATCCATTATTAATATATTATAAAAAAAAAGTATATATATAGATTTCAGTCAATATTGAATAAACCGCATTACAAATGTTGCCCACTCTTGCTTAACCAAGCTCATGTCAGCATCAGTATAAAAATCCTTCATTTGAAGGGCGGCTAGTCCATCAACAGTGCTGGTTATTTCTCGCATGAATGCTAACACAAAATAACCGCACTCTACATAACCTTCCTGTAGTGGACATCGAACAGTATCAATCAATGTCTCCCAGTTCCGTCTTTGTCTTATTCCTCTTCCCACCAACGTCTTCCAATCATTAAGTGCCCTAACAAATTTGACAATTACCGAATCAATTACAACAACAATTATTATATGCATAGCCTAAAAATTATTAACATAAAAAAATACTTACGTCGTAATAAGCACTTTAAAATCATCACCCGGTTCATTTCCGAGAGGATTAAAATACAAGACCAAGTCATCCCACGGATCAATAACTGCCAAAATCCAATATTGGCCGCTGTTATATGGCATGAGAAACAGCTTTCCCTTTGTAGCATTTCTCAAGATCCGTAGAATATAATCGGCCCTCTCTCGAATATAGGCGGCTCGGTCTATATTTTGTTGAACTGGTGAGACAAGGACTGGAGAAATAAACTCAACTCATTGATCCATACCTGTTCTTGCACAACAATCTGCTAAGTATCTACAAAATTTTTTGGCACGTCGTGTTACGCAAAACTGAAGTGCATAAGGATAAATGTTTAAGGATAAATGATTGACTTGTTTAATGATAAATGTATTACCTGATGTAAACCATTATGCTGTTTGCACTGATTTCTTTAAATGTTATGAAATGGTAGACATCTTCAAACCCAATATATATGGGCATGTCATCGCCAATGACATGCTGTTGTAGTGGGCACATTATTTGTGTACCGTCACGCATGGAATTTTGCGCGTAATAAGCCAAAGGTCTCAAATCGATGGGGATTTCACTAAAGTCAAACGAAGGCATTTCTTGTTGTGCCGGTTGTTGTACCTCCGGTTGTGACTGTATTTTCTTCCGCCCTGCTCTCTTTTTTATTTGTTTGCTTCCCCCAGCTTCTCGGTCATCAGCTTGACTGGGACCTTTACTTGTCTGGCTCAAACTTGGTTGAACGACGACTAATCTTTTCGGTCAAGCGACAAACCCACCGACAGCTTCCTCAATACATGTGGCTTCGTGCGTCGGAATAGGTAGGAGTGCACCTTTTAACTTTGGGACTGTAATTGTTACCCGTACATTCTCGTTGCCTAAAAGAATCCCATGGACTGTGTCCGTCGGAACACAGTCCATGTATGCTCTGCCATTTGCAACAAGCACATCTCCTCCGTTAATTAAGTCAGGAATAAATAGATGGCATTCCTTACTTACATTTGGCATGGTCTTCGGATCCGACGCCTGATCTGCTTTTTCATTCAGAGTGTAACTAGCCTTGAAACTGTTGTGTTGATCAACAGTCGGTGCGGTCGGCTCCTCTACCATAGTCTCTCTGTTGATACCGTGCTTCGAACAAAGTTCCTGAACGGTTCTTTCTAATGCGGCAAGCTATCGTTTCATATCCAAGACTTCAGCATTATCCCTTGAACTTCCCACACTTCTGAAGAATTGGGCCTGCTTGACAAACTTAGATTGACCCCGAATCCGGCCCGAATGCTCGACATTGCCTAATGCCTTGGTCAATATGTACTCTATCCCCACAGATTCAAAACTTCCTTGTGTTTGTTGTTCACTAAAGTCATCCTATAACAATTATAGAATATGATATAATTGCGTAAAACGTAAATGAGTATACGAGATTCATATATTTTAATAAGATTCGAAAACGTACAATTGAATCGACAATATTTTTGAATGCATCATTCTTCAGAGATCCATCGGGTTTCATGCGCATTTGCAACCAATTTTCATGCCTCTCTGCCCATTTTCCCGTCTTTTCAAACTGCAATTTAATAATTACCCGTTAGTAGACATGTCAAAAGAAATTGGAAGTACAACATATCATTTTCATACGGTGTCTAAATAATTTACTTACATGTGCTTGGTCACGTTTCCTATATCCGTCTCGGCCCTCGGTTGATCCGTATTTGCTCTTCTTCCTTATCTCACTTCCTTGTTTGGATAGTCTTTTGAATTCCGGGGTCCGACGATACTTCATGAATTTTTCCCAATCATCCTGGCTGATTGTGGGGTAATTGTGAACCACCTTTGGTGGTCGTTGCCACACATTTTCTTCATCAATATGATCCCGTACAAAAGTTTGGTAAAGATCATATCTAAAATTTTTCGCTGACTCTGCAGATGACTTTAAAGCTTGTTTTCTAAACGAAGTTTCGACAGTGAAAGCAGTCACTATTTCCATCCACACTCTTTCTTTCCTTTGGGCTAAATCGGCACTTCTAAAATCAGAAATCCAAATCGGTATGTGCTCGCGAGCAAGCACACTAATCCAACTCTGTAATACATCTCCTTCCTTTCCTATTGGTTGCCCTTTCGAGTCGAACGAAACTTCAAGTCGTTCTCCCTTTGTCTTAACTTGGTGAATTCTTCTTATAAGAGTTGCTCTTCGTTTACCATACTCGTCGGGATTGAATCTAGGTGAAATCGTTCGTCGCGGTCTTCTAATTTCAGTTTGTGTTGAGTGTTCCGCCTCGCTATCTTGCGACATTTTGCGATACAGCCTAAAGCAACTCCGACACGAAGCACGTTTACAAAGTCATGTGACCAAAGTCATTAAATATTTGTAAAATCATGGCAAATACAAACATGGTAAACAACCGAGAGCATACATTAAACCAATCTAAAGCCGTGGAAGTAAAAATAGTTTAAATCATAATTAATAACGGAATTGTCGTAACAACTAGATCAAAGAAGCATTTTGTAAACCATGTCATATGCTAACTTAAGTCACAAAATCGTTTTGTTTTCCGGAAAATTGTCGATTACGTTAATCACACAAACAATTTTAACAAGATCTATATCACGTCCACAATCAACAATCAACAATCAACAAACGTGTAAGGGACGGACTGTGGACCCACTTGTTCCAAAATCTACTATAATCAAATTCATCAATTTTTCTTCAAAATTTGAGTAAACCGTCTTAGCACCAAACCATTATACAACAAACCAAGCTAAGTCTCACTCAAAGAGTCATTTGGTCGAACATGTTGCGTGCATAAAATTAACATGCATAAGCAAAATTTTTTCAATTGTACATATCACCCAATAATCACAACCAAATTCAACATTCACATAAAATAGGCCATTTTCAATTTAGAAAACCTACCGTATACTCGGGTTTGGTGTTGTTGGTGTTGGAAACCGTCAATCGGCCACGGCGAGTCGACCCGAATAAGCGGCGCCGGCGAGGAGAAATAGAGAGACGCTGTGGCGAATGCACTAAATGACGGGGAGCCGAGCAAATTTAGAGGAGCGGCGCAGGCGAGGACAAGAGAAAATCACTATGCAGCGAAGAGAGAGAATGGTTGAGGCTAGACAATGAAGAGAGAAAATAGATGGAGCAATATATCGAAAAATTAGAGAGAGAAGTTGGAGGGAATGTGGGTACTTTTTTCGGATATATAGGGAGCCAAATTTGGCCAGTAAAAGCGCGCAAGATTTTTGGCAAAAACAAAATTTGAAACTTTTTTGGCCTCGTGGAATCCGCCAAAAAACAACGACGGTTTACTTGAAACTGTCGTCGTTTATGAAGAAACGACGACCGTCGTTTAAAAGAAACGACGACGGTGCAGAAAGACCGTCATCGTTTCTTCTTCGGAAACGACGATGGTTTCGCCTGGAACGTCGTCGTTCGAAGAAAACGATGACGTCTTCTGCCGTCGTCGTAGCACGTCGTCGTTCTTGTCGGTGCTAGAATGAAACGACGACGGTTTCAGAAACCGTCATCGTTTCTTCTTCGGTCAACCTGGAAACGACGATGGTTTCCTATGAAAACCATCGTCGTTTTCTTATGGTAAACGACGACGGTTTCCCAGGCAAAACCGTCGTCGTTTCCATATGGTAAACAACGACGGTTTTGCCTTTGAAACAGTCGTCGTTTCCCGTTTTTCAGCTCGGAAACGACGTCGTTTGCAATGGAAACCGACGTCGTTTCCTGTTGTTCTTCAAAACGACGACGGATTCCAAGGAAGCCGTCGTCGTTTCCAAGCTAACTATTATCAAATTCAATCTGTTAATTATTATTCCCACATGCCAGCAAACCTGTGTGTTGTGCATAAACCAGCCCATCAATAACTCGTATTTAGATGTATTCATTGACATAAATTAAGGCATACAATTGACAAAGTTATAAATTATAACACAATTGAGAAAATCACTGAAACTTTTTTTTCTTTTTTTTTTTTCGTTTTCTCAACGCGTGTCCATTCGACATCTAAACGAAGCAAGTGTAGGAGTCATCATCCAAATCATCAATCTCCTCTACCGGTGGCAACCCGTTCGTGAAAGATGGAATGTCGGTGCAATCTTCAACATCTTCAAAACCAGCCCGAATTATTTTTGGCTTCATTGGCACAACTAAAGATAATTCTAAATTGTCGGGATCAGACGTGTAAAAGACTTGTACTACTTGCGACGCCAAAATGAAAGGATCATTTTTGTATCCTAATCGCCTAAAGTCCACCACTATCACGCCGTCCTTATCAATCTTAACAAAATTATTGTCAGCCCACTTGCATTTAAAGAGTGCTATCCGTAAGCCGCAATAATCAAGTTCCCAAATATCTTCAATGAACCCAAAGTAGTTCATGGAACCGTATACCGGGTTCTTGTCCTTTGCGGATGAAATATGCATAGACTCGGCACGAATGCTCACACCACTATTTTGGACTGGATGCTTCTCATCTCTTTCGTAAGTGTAGAAGGTATAGCCATTGACAAAGTAGGCTGTATACCTTGTGACTATTGATGAGGTCCTCTTGCTAGTTCATTAAATCTTTGGAAACTCTAGGCTTCATATGCAAATGTTTGCTTATCCACTCCCTGAATGTCCGGTTGTGCTCATCTTGAATCCATTTCTCGCATCTTGTTTTCCTTGGATTCGCGACTCTTAATTCTGTCATGTGAACCTCAACGAACGACTACACTTCCTTAGCATTGTGCAAAACATACAGACAAGCTTTTTCCCATTCATCTTGCTTTACTGGTGAATGAACGCGGCGGATAGTCTTTCGGCGTAATGTTTCCAAATGGAGGCAGTCCTATTGGGTCCGCATTGGATAAATACTCAGAGCAAAATTCAACTGATTCCTCGGCTATGTAGTTTTCCACTATACATCCCTTGGCCTATTTCAGTTCTTCACATAACCCTTCAAAACCTTCATATAACTCTCAAAAGGATACATCTACCTCAAATGAACCGGTCCACATAGCTTAACTTCCCGAACTAAGTGTACCGTTAGGTAGATCATGATATCAAAAAAGGCTGCTGGGAAATACTTCTCTAGCATGCACAAAGTCATCACCAACTCCATTGTAGCGAATCTAGCATTAGTGGATCGATTACCTTGGAGCAAATTGAGTTGAAAAACAAGCATAACTTCGTAATTGCATATCTTACATCCTTCGTTAAAACTCCCCGTAATGCAAGAGGCAATAATTGTTGTATCAGGATATGACAATCGTGGGTTTTCATTCCAATTAGACTCAAATCCTTCATCGAAACCGATCTTTTAACGTTCGAAGATTACCCACTTGGCACTTTGATGGACGCAAGCCATTCACAAAGCTTTCTCTTTTCCTGTCTGGATAATGTGTGCTTAGCGGGAGGTAAATATGTGCCGGTTGCTCTTTTCTCAGGGAGCAAATTTGGTCTAATATTCATCTCTTTAAGATCCAACCGTGCCTTCTCGCCATCTTTAGTTTTGTTTGGGATGTCAAGCAACGTGCCGACTATCGATTCACAAACATTTTTCTCAATATGCATAACATCTAGGCAATGACGAACGTAAAGTGACTTCCAATATGGAAGTTCGTAGAATATTGACTTCTTCTTCCAAGGTCCATCGACAACTGGAGCCCACGTTTTCTCTTTCCCAAAACAACTTTCACATCTTTAACCATCTCAAAAACAGCTTCGCCAGACAAAATCCGAGGAGCAGAGCTTTCTTCGGTATGGCCATCAAAAGCCTTCTTTTGTTTGCGGTATTGATGATTTTTTGGCAAGAATCTCCTGTGACCAAGATAAACGGTTTTCTTACCATTCTTCAACTGGATAGAAGAAGTTTCCTTCATACAAACTGGACAACCAATAGAACTCTTCACAGGATAACCAGATAGGTTGCCAAGTGCAGGAAAGTCATTAATTGACCAAATCAATATTGCACGAAGTTTGAACGTATCTTGACGGTGAGAATCTTTAACTTGTAAACCATCTTCCCACAAGCTTTTGAGGTCATCGATTAATGGTGCCAAGTACACATCAATGTCATTCCCTGGTTGTTGAGGGTCTGAGATCAATAATGTCAACATCAAAAACTTCCGCTTTATGCACAATTTCAGAGGGAGATTGTAGTTGACAAGTATGACTGGCCATGTACTATGTCGACTACTGAAGTTACTATGTGGGTTCATTCCGTCCGTCGACAAACCGAGACGTAAATTTCTTGGTTCTGCACTAAAATCTGGATAGTTGTCATCAAAGGTCTTCCATTGTAGTGCGTCGGCCGGATGTCTAAATTTTCCATCGTCAAGACGTTTATCATGGTGCCATGTCAAATTCTTAGCATGCTCGGCATTACGGAATAAACGACGCAAACGTGGCGCCGGTGGAATGTACCATAACACTTTAACCGGAACTCCTCTTCTACCATTCGATGGCATCTTGCCCTTCTTCCATCTTGATTCGTTACAAACCAGACATTCATCTAAATCTTCATATTCTTTCCGGTAAAGGACGCAATCATTTGGGCAAGCATGTATCTTTTCGTATTCCATTCCCAAAGTGCTCAACGTCTTCTTTGCCTCGTACATACTAGGTGGCACTTTGTTATCCTCCGGTAGAACATCTTTTAGAAATTATAAAAGAGTCGTGAAACTAGAATTCGTCCACCCTCCCGATGCTTTCATATTCCATAATTTAACCAATGCCCCTAATTTCGTATATTTTATACACCCGACATACAAGGGTGTTTCCGCATTATTAATCATTTCCTCAAATAACTCTGGGCGGTGTATAAAGTTTTCTTCCAAATCATTTACCATATTGAACATATTATCACCAACGTCTTCTCAACTATGCTCTTTACCTTTAGTACTTGTCGATGTATATTTAATATTGAAAAAATCTTCGCCATGTAAATATCATGTTTGGTAAGAACAAATAATCCCATAAGCACGCAAATGCCCTCTAACATTATCAATGGAATGAGATCTATGATTACCACATATTTGACACGGACACGGAATCTTGTCATCTTGCATGTGAGCTTTGGCAAATGATAAAAAATCTTCAACACCATCTTCATATGCTTTAGACAATCTATCAAACCACATTCATTTTCTATCCATGATTTGCAAATAGATCCTAAATCAATAAAACAAAGATTTCGAAGTCAAAGAGTGCGTAATATTTCATTTAGTTAATTAAATTAAACAATGCTCTACCGGCGCATTAATTAATTGAACAATTAACAACAAAGCAAAAAAAAAAAAAAAAAAACCATAAATACTATGATTACCAGGCAAAAATAACACGTTGATCATAATAAGTTCGTAAATTAAAACAATAAGGGCGGCCCAATGTAGTAACGTACGAAAAAGTAATCTAAAAACATACAAAATTAATATAAAATACAGAGGAAAACTACATATATAAAGCTAAGTTTGTGTGATCATGACTTACAAGACGGCCTCAAATGATCGATGGAAGATGGTGCCGTAACAAAGTAGTGAACAGACCGGTCGTTTTCGGAGTAATATGGGTTAACTGCAGGTACTGTATTGACGAGCGAATATTAGAGGCATATACACGGCTTGGGAGTATAAATCTCGAATTTTTCATGACGGTTTCAAAAAAACGGTCATCGAATCGGGATACCACGACCGTTTTTTTTTACCGTCGTGGAATCCCGAGGCTTCCACGACGGTCAACGTTGACCGTCGTGGAAAACTTTGCTTCCACGATGGTCTTCGGAAAGTTTTCGACTCCGTGTTTTTTCTCGAATTTTCCACGACGGTTTTTTAAAAAACGGTCGTTGAATCTCTATCGTCGAATCCACATTTTCTAATAAAATTTTATGAAATTACTAGATTATCTAGTAATTACCAACCAGCATACCAACATACAATGAAGCAAAAGAATAAAGCAAAAATCAAAGCTCGGAATTTGGCAGAAAAAAAAAAAATTATTTAGTGATTGCTTATTGGATTCTTCACACCGATTCAAAGATCACACATACACAAAATAAAAAAATAAAAAATAAACTAACTAAAAATATATGTCAATGCATATTCAATACACGAATAAAAAGCTATACACGAAAATGAGTAAAACAACTACCGGATTGACCGGAGTTTATAGCGACATTTGGTTCAATCTCCGATGTTGAGAACGAAGACGAGACAAATATGCTAGAGAGAGAGAAAGGCATCGCTTATCGATCGCCGAGGCCACCACTCTACAAATTGCGATGGGATTCGGAAGAAGCGACAGGATCCGAGACTGGATCTGTGGAGCTCCATTGAGATTCGGCAACGCGCGACTTTTCTCAGGCTTTGACATCGCAACGACGGACTTCATGAGGCAAGAAATTGAGATGCCAAAATTGACTACAGAAGGAGGTGAAAAAGAGAGAGAGACAGGGACTGCTCATGGTAAAGTCATAAATTTTTTAAGAAAAATAAATTAAAAAAATGTGAAAAGTCAAAATTATTAGTTTTAATATTAAGATTGACAAAATTATAAAAGGGTATTCAAATCATGGCTCTTTCCCTATTTTTCTTTGGATGAAATTTAGTCGACATTACGCCAAATGCTTGTTCTAGCAAAAACTGAACAATTCTCATCCTTCTAATTTCAAATATAAGCTAAATGACAATATATATCAGAAATGATATAGAAAGTTTATAGTAAACCTGTTGTCATTAGATAATAAAAGCAAACAGAAAGATTATTTTTTTACAAGACTTTATATATATTGAATTTTACGTCGATATGAAACATCTTCTATGAAATTACAAGATTATCTAGTAATTACCAACCCGCATACCAACATACAATGAAGCAAAAGAATAAACCAAAAATCAGAGCTCGGAATTTGGCAGTAAAAAAAATTATTTAGTGATTGCTTATCGGATTCTTCACACCAATTCAAAGATCACACATACAAAAAAATAAAAATAAACTAACTAAAAATGATATGTCAATGCATATTCAATACAAAAATAAAAAGCTATGCACGAAAATGAGTAAAACAACTACTGGAGAGGCCGGAGTTCGTAGCGACATTTGGTCCGATCTCAGATGTCAAGGACGAAGACGAGACAAATATGCTGAGAGAAAGAGAGAGGCATCACTTGTCGATCACCGAGGCCACCACTCTACAAATCGCAATAGGATTCGAAAAAAGCGACAGGATCCGACACTAGATCTATGGAGATCCACTGAGATCTGGCGATGCGCGACTTTTCTCAGGCTTCGACATCGCAACGATGGAGTTCATGAGGCAAGATATTGAGATGCCGAGATTGACTAGAGAAGGAGGTGAAAAAGAGAAAGAGACGGGGACGGCTCATGATAAAATCAGAAATTTTTAAGAAAAATAAATTAAAAAGATGTGAAAGGTCAAAATTATCAATTTTAATATTAAAATTGACAAAATTATAAAAATATATTTAAATCACAGCTATTTCTCTATTTTTCTTAGGAGGAAATTGAGTTAACATTACGCCAAATGCTTGTCTCCGCAACTCCAATAAAGTATGTATATATATATATATATATATATATATATATATATATATATATTATTCTTTTTTTAACTTTGGTCAGCATAACTTCAATATTTTTTTTTTGGTAGTTTTACCATGAGATAAACTACTCTGTCTTATGGATGTAATAAAAAGTTTCAACCGTTGGATACCATTACACGGTTTAGATGTTGTGAGCATACAAAATTTTTTGTGCACCCTACCACATCTAATAATGTGAACAATTGCCAAAAAAAAAAAAAAAGTTCCTTCCAAATCCCACCGTTCCGGCGATGGAAGCGAGAGTCTTCAGAGGTGGCAGAGGAGGTCGCCGGTGTTTGGGTGGAGGAGAGCCTTCTGTGTACGCGCTGCCGTGAGATTCGGAGGCCAGAGAGCCCGTGATTGTCCGCCGGTGCTTGCCGCGACCGTGGGTCGCCAGATCCTGTCTTTATTAGTGTTGTCACGCTCGTTCAAGGTGTGGGTGAGCTGGATTCTTGTTGCCACTGCCGTTCAAGGTGATGTGTGGAGATAAGGTGACTGTGGGTGACATTGCTGGTGTTCTCCCCTATTATTTCTAATTTTTTTCCTTGGATTTTTTTTTTTTAAGTTTCAGACTTGAGTGTTTGAGTTCACGTGTTCATATTTTGTTGATTCATTCAAATCTCAGCGTCTAGATAGATATAGTATTTGTTTTATATAGTTTTAAATTTCACAAAAAATTTTGGTTGAAAATAAAACCCAATTTGACATTTAGATGCAAAACCAAAAAAAAAAAAAACGGCGTTAAACTGGCGATCTTCAAGCCACAAAATCAAGCACAGAGCTAGGAAGGTCTTTAACATCAATTAAATCAAATATAAAAAAAAAAAAAAAAATGCATGAGAGGCCCTTTTAGAAAGGTTAAGGGCAGCAAAATTATAAACTAAACTTTAGAGAATTCCTGGTAAACAACTTCCTTTAATTGTTGGAGCAAATAACCAATTGTATTTGTAATGAGCCGAGGAGGATGACGATTAGCGTAATCCGACAAAGATTTCAGAGCTGAAACCAACACAACCAAAGTGTTTCCAAGTAATTTACATGGGTATAAATTCACATTTTATTAAAAAAGCAAGGTTTTGATTCAATGTAGTTTGCTCTATTTTAGTTTTTACGAGTTTAATATTCGTACATTGCGCGAAGAAGGAAGAAATAAATAAATAAATATACTTAGTATTATATAATAAAAACAGTTGGTTAAGATAAATATTATAATTATAATAAGTATATTTTTTTAGTATTTATTATTATAATATTAAAATATATACATTCCTGTTTATATTAAAATGTCGAAGTTATATATACAAACAAACATATAAAGATATATGTTTACAAACAAAAGTCTTGTAAATCAGACATTTTCTGCTGAAATGTCATCAATCTTGTTTAATCAGCTTTTCTTCCAATATGTTATGGTAGGAAAAAGAAATTAGTTATTTTATATTTATAAATAAAATTGAAGTAAGTATGATTATATAAGATGTGATTATATATAAAAGATAATTATACCTGATCTCTTTTCGTTTTCTATATGAGTCAGCTGAAGATGGTTATATTTCTGTTACATAAAGTTAGTGCTGAGAGCTGAAATAATAATAAATTTATTTATATAATAGTTTGCAATTTATGTATATATATATTGAGTAAAGAAACTAAAAAATTTTGCAACAAATTATAAATAGTCACGTACCTTGATTCAATTTCTTTTGTTATAGATTGGGTCAAATGGAGTTGCTTTTTTACATTTTTTTTTTGTTTATGATTATAGTGTTTCTGAATCCAACGATACTAGTAGTGGTGGGATATGTTTGGGGGATTCAGTTGGTGGTGCAGGTAATAACATTAGTGATTCATCATCGTCAAAAGTTTTAATAACTGTTGCATCAATAAAAGCACCTCTTAGACGAAGCTGAATCGAAAATATTTTTAACATGTCTTTAAGTTAATCAAGGAGAGGGGGAATGACATTTGGATCAGTGTATCTATCTTGTATTGTTAGTATAGAGCAAGGTTTATTTATCAGTTATTGAACAGTTTTTCCAAGCATGATAATATTTATTTCACCAGTGCTATCCTCGATTCGAGTATTGATTGTGCACCTATTATAAAACATTAAAACTTTATTTTATTTTTTTACTATTTAAGAGTTATTTTTATTTTTTTATAATAAAAGTAAAGCATATTACTAGCTGACCGGTATTATTGTTAAATATGCATGAGTATCGCACCACTATGAGGTCCCTAATTATTTGACACGTTTGTAGCAGCGTAGACAAGTATTGTAAAACCAACTTTGTTGTGCATTAAGTTCAGTGGTGGTTGCTTTTGTAGTAAATTTTCTGTCCTATTGTTTGAATAAAAAATATTTAATAAATTATATTTTATAATTGAAATGTAATAAATAAATATTTACCTGATTTTGGTATGGTTCTAATGCTCGCAGCTCCGCTATCATCATTCTATTCATAATTTTTTATTCTTCTAATGTTATTGGTTTTTCGATTGACGGAGCAATAAAGTCTATTCCTTGAATGGAATGACTAAACCTGTAAATAAATAATATATTAAACAATAGAAATTTTTTACAAAATTATAAAATATAAATTATTTTAATATTCTTGTAATAAATATTTATAATACCTTTTTTATTTTTTTTTATCCAGTGATATCTGGTTCAAAATAAAGTGAAGTTTCAAAAGTTCTTACTACATAAAGTCTACCTGTGTATTTATAATTATT
This sequence comes from Ficus hispida, assembly GCA_025413025.1. Taxonomy (NCBI): domain Eukaryota; kingdom Viridiplantae; phylum Streptophyta; class Magnoliopsida; order Rosales; family Moraceae; genus Ficus; species Ficus hispida. The sequence goes on from CM046373.1 coordinate 13,065,243, forward strand.
AAAATTAATAATTGAAGATGTTTAGTATTGTTATTGAAGATAAATTTGTAGTATATTTTATTGTATATATATACTTATCAAGATATTGCTTCACTGCCATGACTGTAAAGGCGATTATTACTGGTTCGAACATTCTTAAACTGCATTTTCGTCGAAAGTTTCTCCAATTTCTCCCCAAAGAGCTATATTCAGTTATTTTTCTATATTAAATATAATATATTTAAATTAATAATTTATTAATAAAAGATTTTCAATTTATTTAAAATATATTTACAATAATATATAATTTCTAATTACCTGATATTTTGAATTGTTAGATTTCATCTTTTAACCAGTCTATTTCATATATTGGATTTTTCAATACCTTTGACAGATATGAGGTGAACAATGACATCTACTATAACATTAAAAATAAAAAATTATTATTTATTAATATTAATATTATAAATGAATTTTTTAGTTAATACAAATAGATATTATATATTATTTACCTAAAAGAAGGTCATTAATGTCAACTCTTGATGTTAATTGATCATACTCTACAAAATTAAATTTGTATTGAGGTATTTCAGGAATATTTTCTTCAACTTCCTTGAAAATTTGTATTGAGGTATTTCAGGAATGCCTTTAAGTTAATCGAGGAGATGTATTTCAAGTATGTCAACTTCCTTGACATCTACTATAACATTAAAAATACAAAACATTACTCTGTGTGGAATAATTTTATATCTTTGTTTGTTGTTTGTAACGAAGAAGTTATTGATTTCATATATATTGTCCACTTGTATTTTGTTTGTTATGAAATCAGAAATTTTTGTACGAACAAATCCATGTATTGCTTCATCCTGTAGAAAAAAAATATATTAATTTTTTATTATTTATAAACTCATTAATAATGCAAATTGTTTATTATCAATAAATAAAATTTTCTTAAAAATAAAATTTAATTACCAGTTCATCTACTAATAAGCAGTCAACGCTAACTAGACGACGAGTATTATAATCTGTGTTCCTCCATAAACGACAAATTCGAGTACGGATCGCTTCATATGGTTCTCCTGGTTTTAGTTTTCGCAGTAGACTAAACATATTCTATAAATAACATAAATATATAAATACATTATTTAAAAATTGATGAATTGAATTTGAAATTTAAAAATTATGATAATTTTTTGATAATATAATTATTCAAATAAAATTTATTTTTGTTGAACATTATTTTTTTCTATAGATTATTAATTTTGATTATTTTTATGTAATATTTCTATGTAGATAATATTTTTAATATGATTTGAATATTTATTAATTGAATCATGTATTAAAATATGTAAATATTTTACTGATGTTACTCTAGATAGAGCAATATATAATTGTCCATGACTAAAACTTTCATCTTCTAAATAGAGGTCTAACTTTATTTAATGATTGACTTTGACTTTTGTTTATTATCATGGTATAATATACTTTTAAAGGGAATTGTCGTATTTTTAATACAAAAGGGTATTTATATTCATTTATAGTTATTTTTATTTTTGGTATATAAACTTTTTCACTTATGTCGTTAGAATTAATAATACGATTTTCAACAATTTTATTTGTTAGTTGTGTTATGATAAGTCTTGTATCATTATATAATCCCATTGATTGATTAATGTTTCGTATTAACATAACAGGACTTCGACTTTTAATTGCAATTCATGTGGAGGTAATCTATTAAAATTAAGTGTGTGCAAAAATACAGAAGGATATAAAAGATTTAGTTCATTAAGATTTTCAGATGATGATAAAATAGTATCATAAGTATAATAAATGTTTGTTTCTATTGGTACTAAGCTTAATAGGTATTTATTTACTGCATCAGTTATTTTATTTATAGGTGTAATAATTGCTCATTATTTTAAATAATCAATATTGCTAAAATTATTATAAAATTTTTCATATATCATGGAAGAAATGCATTCAATATAGTTTGTATTGTATGAGATTATATACTTTTCTAGTATTTTAATCCAAGTAGCATCTTCATCTTCGATATCTTTTATTCTAATTGCTGTTCTATTACCAATATTTAAAATCCATTCAGAGAAGTCACTAATTTCTATTTGTTCAGTAATACAGTAATTAAGTTTTTTTAATTGCATGTTTTATGTTAAAGTAAGTATACGGAAATATGGTCAAATTTAAGAATTATTTATAGTTACATCAATTATCTCTCTTTTTTTTTTTAATTCTGTTTGGAATAACTGATAATATTTGTCTGAAGTCACCACCTAATATAACTATCATTCATCCAAAAGGACGATTAAAGTAATTTCTTAAATCTTGCATTGTTTTATCTAAAGTTTCAAAACAATTTTTATTTGTTATAGGTGTTTCATCCCATAAAATTAATATTGTTTTATCAATTAATTTTGCTAGTTGGGCGCATTTTTTAATTCGACAAGTTGAAAATTTGTCGATTGAAAGTGGTACGCGAAATCTTGAATGTGCAGCTCACCCTTTTGGTAATAATAACGATGCTATGTCAGATGATGCTACAACTAATATAATTTCATCATTTGATCTAATTTTACTAATAATTGCATTCCATAAATAAGTTTTTCCTGTATCACCATAGCCATATATGAAGAATAAATTATTTTGTTTGGTTTCAATTGCTTCTAAAATTAGATTATAAATAAATTATTGTTCTTGATTTAAATTTTGTACTAAATTGAAAATTTTTACTTTTTAATTTATATTTATTGTAATTATGTTCTTCTCTCAAAAGATTATTAGTTAAATCTTTAATTAATAATTCAGTTGGAAGTGGAATACTATAGTGTGATAAAGAAGATAAATTTAAATTTAATAATTTTTCTATTTCATATAACACATAATTATATAATTCATTTTCAGAAATTTCAAAATTTGGGTTGTTAAATAAGACTCTTATTTTGTATAAAATATCGTCACATATTAATTTTCAATGTTTTCATAAAAATATTATTGGATCAGCAATGTTACAAAATGACAATATTGTAATAAAAAAATTGACGAAGTTGTGTAGATATTGACTAGAACGATGCTTCTTCTATTGATTCATCCTATTCTTTATCATTACCTAATAAAACTTAAGGCATGACAGGCTGTTTGATTTGTCGGATAAATAATATTATTTATTATTCGAAGTGATTCATAACTTGTTGAACCTTTTTGATGATTTAATAATAATTTTAAATAATATAATTCACCAGAACTTGGATGAATATAAAATGTTCGTCCTATAGTATGTCCATTTTATCGATGAGTCCAAATTTTATCTTTGTTATTCCAAGCAAATTTTGTTGGGAATTCTATATGTGTAAGTTGTCAAGTATCTTCATTAGTTTTATTAATTTACATCTATTCTGTTAATGTTGTTTTTTTGAATTTGTGGTTATCGTATTATATTTGTAATTGTTTATTTTTATGAAATGTAATATTTTGCATATTTGGTAAATGAATATAAAGACATTGAATAGCTGGATTTCTATGATGGATTGAATATTCAAATATTCTCCAAATTATTTCATAAGGTATAATATATCAACAATTAAGATAACTTTTTATTTCATCAATTTCTTTATAATTTATTGTTTCATTGTTTTCAATAATAATTATCTTCAATAATGGCTATTATTCTATCTCTACCCTTTGTTAAGTATTTAAATAATTATTTAATAAGCATAGATTGAGAACATATTTTGACATTAATATGTGCATAATATTTTAGACATAAAGTTCGATTATAAGGAATAACGTATCTATTATCAAGTTTTATCCCTTCTTTAATAACATTGAAATTTATATCTCTGCGATGATAATTTACAAAACCATTTTCTTCTATAGTTGTTTCATTTTTTATATGTTTTGGAAATTTTTTTGAACATTTTGAATTTTTCATACTTGGTGCAAATGTCTTTGCATATCCACATGGTCCATATATCATATATTCAGTTATAATTTTATAACCCAAATGATCTATTATTGAGTTTGAAATTTTTACAGAAATAATTTTGTCTATTTGTTTTGGATTATGATATTTATGTTCAAGATATAACTAAAATAACATATGATAATGAGGTAAACCACGTCTTTGAAATTCTACCACGTATAATCTAAGGTAAAAAAAAAAATATATTGTTAGTTTTTTCTTTTTTAAAATAAAATATTATAATAATAACATATTTATTTTTTATTATATAAAATAAATTAACTTACCTGTTAATATGGGTAAAAAAATGACTCCTTATTTATTATATTTAATAGATGGTCTAATTTAATTTTAAATATTCTGCTTACGATATCTGGTCTATTTTCAGTTTTTTGTTCTTGAATTATTGATAAAGTTATTTTAATTTCTGGCAATTTAGGATTGCATGTATATATCATAAATATATCAAGATTTTCATAATATCTACAAATTGCTGTTGCATCTTAATAATTTTGAATCATATATCCTGGACTCCCTGTATAAGATGATAGTAAAATAGTTCTTTTTTCAATTGCTTATGCATCTGTATCACCTCTAATTATAACATCTTGAATACCTTTATATATTTCAGATCTTAAATTATTTTAATTTTGTTTGATATAATCTAGACGATCTTCTTCAATAGAACCATAAATATCTACAATATATTGTTGAAAAAGTCGACCAGATCTAAATAATATATTTTCTTGTTGTACTCGTTATTGAAGTTGAAAAACATAAAATGATCTCATTAATATTCGATGTCTACGTGGTTATTACATGTAAAATTTGGATTCTAGTCTATATCGATTCTATATCCATATTCTCCATAATGAAATAATAATGAATATTGTAATGCCATATAAGATTGATGGAGTTTATTAATTCTTTGTGATTTTCCAGTTTGACTATGAATAATAATATTATATCTTCTATCTTCATATTGACTAATATCTCCAATAACTAAAGCATCTATATCCGTTGAAGTTGGAATATCATATTAGGTACTATCTCCTTGTCATCTTCCTATTAAACTCAATTTCATGGATGGTACCTGATTATTTATATAAGTATCTCTGACAGTTCTAAAAGTTGTACTAATTTATTTATTTCATCTAACAGCGTAATTAATTTTTGAACTATTATCTCATTTAAATTATTTAAATTATTATTATTTGGAAGTATAGCTATTCTGTTTTGAATTACATTTTCTATATCATAAATATATAATTATACAAATTGTGGAGGATTATTATTAGTTGGATGTAAAGATCTAATTAGATGATGTATTTGTCCACTAATTTTGAAAATTTATAATACTGATGAATTATTAATATCTGATTGAATATTTACTCTAAATGAAGCAAAAGCAAACATAGAATTATAAACTCTAATATTTTTTATAAAATTTGCACTTAATGATCCTCCATAATAATTTACTGGTTGATCTAAAATTGGTGGGGTTTTCTTATTTAAAGGTATATTAACTTTTCTATTTTGATAACATAGAAACAAATTTTGACGAATTTGTGTTTCGAGTTTGTTCATTTTTTCAAAATAACACTCCACAATATTGACATATATAATTATAATCTCCAATGTCAATATGTTCATCATTTGAACCTAAGTTAAAAATTTATAAGAAAAATAAAAAGCAAATCATAAATTATCAGTAAAATTTTTTATTTAAATTAATAAATTAAAAAATGAGAAAAATAAGATTTAGATTTTACTTTTTTCAACTGATGAAGAGTTGTAGACATCAGAAGTTTGGCTTGTTGTTCCTTTGTTTATCTTGAAAGTTGAAGATAATTGAATAAATCTAGTTCGATAATGTAATATCCGAAAATTTACATGGACTCATGATTTCCTTATACATAAGAAATCTATGTTCATATTATGTGTTTTTGTAATGTTTCATGAAAATTATGAATATCAATACGAAATTCATAATTTTAATTAGTAAATGTTTGAGTTCTCATTTAATTAGCTATGAAACTCAATAAGCAATTTGCTTAGCCAAGCAAGTAACCTTTTTAGTAAAAAGGGGTACAAAAATGTTATGATTTTATGTTGGTAAAAGCTTGACCAAGAAAGTCAACAAAAGTCAATGTTGACCAAGGAAGTCAAGGTTGACCCGATAGGTCAAAGATTGACTGGACAAGTCAACTATGTGATGATAATGAAGTATGATGAGCGGTATAGGAAGTATACTGTGAAAAAAAAACCATTTTTCTGATAAAATGGATCATGTTATTTTTAAAACCACTATAGAATAAAATCAAGCACATTAAGTAGGTAATTAAGGGCCTAAGAGTTCTAAGCGAAAAGAGAATTTTTCGTACAGTCCATTTTTAAACAGATAAATTTTAGACTGCAGTTAGCAGCCAGTACTGTGGATTAAAGACCACAGTATCAACAATATCTGTTATGGCATTTAAAGGATTGTTTACTAAGGAAAAAAGGCCAAACAAGGCCTTAATGATGATGTCACCTAGCTTTAGAATTATGACATCATAATTAATTAAGTACATTAGGAAAGTATTCTTTCCTTGCCCACCAAGGGTTGGCCGGCCACCTAAGGCACCTTTTGTGCAATTTTAAAAAAAATTTGAAGGACTCTTTAGCAAGATGGAGAAGTTGTCTTCACCTATAAATAGGTGGAGGGGGGTGCCATTTTATTCACAAAATTTGGAAACATAACTAAACTCTGCCCATTTTTTTTCTTCAAAAATCCGACCCTAGGCAGCCAAGAAGGAAGGAACAAAAACCAAAAATCCAAGAGTGAAAATCATTTGGGAGTGTTCGGATTCAACAAGGAAGAAGGAGCAAGAGCTGAAAAAAAATTTGGAGACTCAATTTGGCCAAAGGGCCGGTTGTGAAGAAGCTGAAAAAAAAGAGAGAAAGGTGTTGGGAGCTAGGGGGGAGAGACCGGATTTAGTGATTTAGGCAACCAAGTGACAAAAAAAATTGTTGGAACCATAGTTAGGAGAAGGCCGGCTGCTGTGGGAACCAATTGGCTGGAAATTTTTGGAGCCATTACTAGGGGAGGCCGGTTGCTTGTTGGAGTCAAGTGGCTGGAAAATTTAGGGAGCCAAACCAACCAACTTCTCAATTGGATTAAGGTATAATCCTCTTGAACCTTAAATCTTTCAATTCAAGCTTTAAATTGAAGATTTAAATGTATTTCCAAGATTGGTTGTAAGAGCATAAGCTCAATTTTATTTTGTACTCAAGTTTAGGATTTAAAGTTTGTGCTTGATCTAGAACTAAGGGTGGTTTGATTTTGATTGCATGCTTGCTCTTAATTTTGTGATTTTGCATGCTAAGTGTTTGTTGTATGGCTAGAGTTTTATATGTTGATGCATGATGTGAATTTTAATTTGCATGGTGATGTTAGAAATTGTGATTAAAGAAAATTTACACTAGAAAACCGCTGCATGTGTGTATTAGAGCTCCCGCGGTGGCTGGTCGAGCTAGATTCCACGTCTAGGACGTAAAACAAAAATCGAAACCGAAAACTGCCATTTCGGGTAGAAATTGGCCAGTCTCGGGAAAATCAGATTTTGAGGCCTTTAGAGGCCGAGTTTGGAAAAAATTAAAACACAAAAGTTGTTCAGAACAGTTTTTCCTAGAGGGCAACGTAAATGGATTTGAAAAATGAGGCTCCAATGGCCTCCATTTTTACGAAAATCCGAGGCTAATCTGCCCAGACCTAGTCTACACGTCCAGTAAGTTTCAAATTAAAACTGACAAGAATCCAAGCAGAACTGGGTTTTTCTTAAAACACGAAAGTTTTATAATTTTTCAAGAGCAAGAACTTTTGTGAAGACAAGTTTTTCAAAATCAATCTGGATTTTTAAATACAACCTAAACTATGAAAACTGTGCAGATAGGAAGAAATTCCTGCACAGGATTTTCTAAAAACATGCAGAAAAACTGTATTTTTGCATCAACACTCCTGTTTTGACTATCAAAACTGTTTTAAAAGCAGTTTTCAGTCTTCAATAATTTTTATAAAATCTTATTTTGAAAACCACGAATTTTGAAGTAAAACAAAAGATTTTCTAGCCAATTTTCCAAATTGGATTTTAAAAGTCAAAACATATTAACAAGACGGTTAACCATAATCTCTAGGGTTACGATTAGTAACCTAATAAATGATCAAGGTATGTAAGGAGAACATATAACTATGATGCTGGAAAGGTTATCAACGTTTTATAGGATCCTTATCCTATGTTCTTTCTAATAGCAGGAAGTAACCTGCAATTGAGATCAGGGTGGAAACGACAAAGCCTGGAATATAACAAATCAGGCAAGTATCAAACCTCACCTACAGTATGAAAATAGTAAATACTATTTTCATATATATTATGTTAAACTATACTAGTTACTTTACATGTTTAAATGTACATGCTGTAATATCCAAAAAATTTACATGGACTCATGATTTCCTTATACATAAGAAATCTATGTTTATGTTATGTGTTTTTGTGATGTTTCATAAAAATTGTGAATATCAATGCGAAATTCATAATTTTATTAGTAAATGTTTGAGTTCTCATTTAATTAGCTATGAGACTCAATAAGCAAATTGCTTAGCCAAGCAAGTAACCTTTTTAGTAAAAAGGGGTACAAAAATGTTATGATTTTATGTTGATCAAAGCTTGACCAAGGAAGTCAAGGTTGACCCGATAGGTTAAAGATTGACTGAAAAGGTCAACTATGTGACGATAATGAAGTATGATGAGCGGTATAGGAAGTATACTGCGAAAAACCATTTTTCTGATAAAATGGATCATGTTATTTTTAAAACCACCATAGAGTAAAATCAAGCACACTAAGTAGGATACTAAGGGCAAAAAGGACTTAAAGAAATAAGAAAATTTTTATACAGTCCATTTTTGCACAGATAAATTTTGGACTGCAAAATATACTACAGTACTGTGTATTAGTGAACACAGTATTAGAAATATCTGTGTAGCTCAAAAATGGATTGCATATTGAAGAAAAGAGCCAAACAAGGCCTTATGGTGATGACATCACCTTATCCACAAAATATGACATCATAATTGAATTTTGGAATTAAAGGAAATTAGAAGAATTCTTTGGAAGGCTCTAGACACTTCATGGCCGGCCACCTTGCATGCAATTTGTGCAAAATCTTGCTTCTTGAAGGACTAATTTAGCAATTTTGCAAAGTTTCAAATGCCTATAAATAGGGGTGCCATTTATTCCAAAAAAATTAGAAAACTTAGCCATATGCTGTCCATTTTCAGCTCCAAAAACCGCCCTTGATCAGCCAAGAAAAACAAAACAAAAACCAAAATCCAAGTGTGGGAATTTGTAACGCCCCGACTAACGTCACGCGTAGGGGCGTCCTACTGCGCAGACGTGGGCCGTTACATTACTTGCTTAACTTACTTCATAATTTAAAAAGCTTAAACTGCGGAAAATTCGGAGTAAATTTTTTTTTTCTTTTCTTTTCTTACTCTGAACATAACTTATTCTCATACATAATCATATGTACTCACTCGAGTATCAAGCTTTCATACTCATATCGAAAGCTAACATATTCATATCGTGGACCAATCCGACCTAATGCGGTTCGGTACAACACGAGGCAACTTGTTGCCATCATCCTTGAAAACCATTCTTTAACTCGTTCTTGAAAACAATTTCTTAAAAATAGTTTTCTTCTTGAAAACGTTTTCTTATCCATACTCTCACATAACATAAAACACATCTTTAAAATATATTTTTAAAATATATTTTACATAGCGGAAATTCAAAACTCGTGGCGGTGTCCATCCCACGTTTCACAGTCTGTAGCGCCAGCCTTCACAGCCTTGCATCAAGGATTGCCGGTAGGTAGCTAACCTACAGCATGAACGTAAGTAATGAGCTAATGCTCAGTAAGCACAACGTTCAATCCGCAAAACATTTTCATAAAAGAATGCATGACCCAATTATGCTTTCTTGTGAATCAATTAAACTTTTCTAACATTATCTGATTCTATTTGCTTACATGTCATGTGTGCACGTATCGTGGTTCATAGCTATGGAGTGGTTGGAGGCAGGCAATCCAATCCAACTCAAACCATGAAACAAACTGTTTAACATGGAGTAATTGGGGCAGCCAATCCAATTCAACCCAAACCATAGACTAAACCGTTTTAAACCCGCCATCGTGGCAAGTCGGTACGACACAATGACCTTAGCTTGTCTTAAATTATATTCTTACCAAGTAATTAAATATTAGTGAACATGCTACGTGATGTCACTATTTTAAACATATAACATAACATAACATAAACCGTAACATAAACTACGTAACATAAATCACCATAGCATAAACCTCGTAACGTAACATCGTATCATCATAACATAAACATCGTATCTTAACCATCATAACATAACATCATACCATAACATCTTAGCATAAACATCATAACATGGCATCATAACATCATAATACGTCATAACATAAACTTCATAACGTAAGTACCATAACATAAATCATGCTATCAACGTATGAAAATCAAGTTTTAAAAACATTTTGCCCATGCTGTAGGCGGAGTTGTACTTACTTGTCGTCCTATGCTCTTGGTTCATCGTCCAAACGTGGCACGACAACAGTTCCTACTCCTGTTTCCAAACAGGACGTAAGATAAGAGCCATACACATTCTTGCTTACCATAAATCATAATCGTTAAATGTTGGTGTCCTAACCAACATTTATGAGTAGCCTTGGTTATATTGTATGTTCCCCCTAAAACATCACATGATAACTTGCTCGGTTACTTTCCGTAACCCTAGGGCCCAAGGCCCAACATACTTAAACAATAACTAATTAGGTTACTTCAGGTAACCTTGGGTACTAAGCCCAACCATACATGAATAATATTAGGTTGCTAATGTTATTAAGGCCCAACCCGCTATCGTGGGTATCTCAAGTGGTTACTATGAGTAACCTTACTTATTGGCCCAATAAAATTAGGTAACCTTCCGGTTACTATTTGTCCTATAGTTGTTACCATAGGACCCTGCGTATTTCAATTATTTCTTGACAAACCGTTGTCAAGTTTTCTTTAACAATCTTAATGAAAACCGCATTTTCATCAAATCTTAACATTTAAGCAAAGACAGTTAAAAACTGTCAAGCTCTGAAAACAATCTTTGAAAACAGTTTCTTAAACTCAGGTTATCAGTGCATGTGTAAGAATTTCCTTCTTATGCACTGTTTTTCTGAAAATCCTGTGCTGGAATTTCTGTTTCCTGCACAGTTTTGGGAATCAATTGTACTTTAAAATCTGTTCGTAATTTGATAAAACTTTCTTCATAAAAGTTGTAGATCTCGGATAATACTACAACTTTCATGTTTTGAGGAAAACCCAGTTCTGCTTGGATTCTTGTCAGTTTTAATTTGAAACTTACTAGACGTGTAGACTAGGTCTGGGCAGATTAGCCTCGGATTTTCGTAAAAACGAAGGCCATTGGAGCCTTATTTTGAAAAACGGTCCGCGTTACCCTCTAGGAAAAACCCTTATCTACAACTTTGTAGTTTTGAGTTTCTTCAAATTCGGCCTCTAAGGGCCTCAAATTAGCAATTCCAGAACGCTGCCCAGTCTTGACCCGAGACTGGCAGTTTCGGTTCTAAAATTTGTTTCACGTCCTAAAACGTACACACTACCTCAACCGACCACAGCGGGAGCCTAAAATCACACATGCAATCGTTTCTAACGTTCCAATCCATCATACACATAATCATACATTCACTTTTAATTCTATGGGAACATACAACAAACATGTGATAGGCAAACTCAAACCCATAAGCACATCATCAAACATGCATCAAAAATGTAAGCTAGAGACCACCACCCTAATCAAGCAAACTTAATCTAGAGCATAGACATAAATAGGTGAGCTTACGCTCTTACAATCCAACTCGGAAATACACTTAAAATTCCAAATTTAAAGCTTAATTGAAAAGCTTAGGGCCACGGAGATTACCTCGATGCACACAAGGTTAGGCTAGGAGATTGGTTCAATTTTCTGCCCTATCTCCTTGGCTGCCCAATCCGGTTTTGCTCCACAATTGAGCACTAAAACCTATTGGTCATTTGGTGGTTCATCCTACAACATTCGGCTGCCCTAGAACCCAATTTTCTGCATTTTTCTCTTTTCTCTTTCTTTTCCTCCCATGGCCGGCCACTTGGCCTCCAATGGGTAACAAAGTTTTTCTCCACTTTTTCTTGATTTCCTACTTGAAAAATCCGAACCTCTAGCTCACTTTTCTTTCCAATTTCTCTCTTCTATGGCTCGGCCTCTAGGGTGCAATGTGTGGAAGAATTTTGCCATAGTTTGGCTAAGCTATCAAAACTTGCTCTAAAATTGTGAACCAACATCACCTATTTATAGGTGAAAATCTAAGTTTCTACAATTGCATAAAGGGACCTAAGAGCAAAATATTTGCTCATTGATCCTCCTAGGTGGCCGGCCATTATGGTTCCTTGGTGGGCAAGTTTGCTTGCTCACCAAGTTTTGCTTATGTCACCCATGACATCACTTGGATGACATCATTGCTTACATCACCTTGATGACATCATCGCTTACATCACCTTGATGACATCATTGCTTACATCACCTTGATGACATCATCTTGATGACATCATCAAGCCAAAACTTGTTCTCCAAGCATGCTACAAAATCCGGCCATTTGGATGCCTTGGTGGGCAAGTTTGCTTGCTCACCAAGTTTGGCTTGCATCACCCTCGTGACATCATCCGCTTGCATCACGATGATGACATCATCTTGATGATATCATCTAGCTCAATACTTGCTCACCAAGCCAAGTAAAAATCCGGCCATTTAGTGTGAAAATCAACCAAAAATCTTTTCAAACTAATCTTAGCTTAAATCCTTGTTCCAATGTAACTAGGCTTGTAACCAATTCTTGGCCTAGTTGGAACCTTGGTTAGGAAATTCCATAACTCTAGAATTACATACTAATCCATCATTACTAACTTTTCTAAAATTACACTTTGGCCCCTACGGACAAAATATTTGCAATTTAGTCCCTGTAGGTCGCCAACTATGGCGGAGCCACTTGGCTTCCCTTTCGTGCATAATTATTCACTGGACACTAAAAATCTAATAATCGTAATCCTGCAGTCCATCTCCTTACTAACTTACATAATATCAATACTGTTTTTCACCAAAACAGTATTGTCATACTGGACTACAGTCCAGAATTCATTTGCATAAAAAAATTGGACTGCGTATCGGATTTTCTTAGGACTTAAAATTATTTAGTCCTAATCGCTCTTAAAATCGTGCTTGATTTTTCTACGGTGGTCTCATAGCTTATTCTTGCTTAATTGACCGTAATGAAGGTTTTCCGCAGTATAACTCCATACTGCTTTGCCGTATCTCAGCACCTTCATCTATTCGACCTTCCTGGTCAACCCTGACTTTTTGGTCAACTTTGACTTTTTCGGTCAAGCTTTGACCAACATAAAATCATAAATTACCATTTTGCCCTTTTTCCTCAAAAGGCCACATGCTTGACTTAAGCAAACTATTGTTGAGTCTCGTAGCTAATTAAATGAGAACTCACGCATAAACTGATATTCTGCTCAGATTATGAGCTTTATATCGACATACAAGATTCAAACTTGAAATTTTCCTTGTCTAAAAGGAAATCATAGGTTCATTGAAATTTCGGGTATTACATTCTACCCTCCTTAAAGAAATTTTCGTCCTCGAAAATTCGGATACTTCTAAGTGGCTTTTCTTCAAATCCACTATTGATCCATCATAACTTATTCATATTCCCATTTTTATACTTTAATGGGATTATGTCACTTATCTAGAACCATACTCTTACTTTCATATCATACTAACATGCTTTCATTCATTCTTACTTCATACTATCATACGTTCATACTTACATACGTTCTTACTTACATACGTTCATACTTACATACTTGCATACTTTCTTACAAGCTTACATACTTACATACGTATCGTGCTATCATATTCTCCTTTCATATTGCATCACAAGAACTATTTTCATAAAAATTTGATCAAGTATATCATATAACTTGCCATTTTTGAAAAACATTTCTTATCATAATGGCCCCTTTCTTGGAACTCATCCCTCTCTTGAAACTTGTCCCTCAAGGATTCGGCCTATGACCCCTATCTTGGGACTTGTCCCTCAAGGATTCGGTCATTTAACGAACATAACGGCTCCTATCTTGGAACCTTTATCGTTCATAACAGCCCCTATCTTGGAATTCTTCCTCAAGGATTCGGCTGTATTGCATCTTTTATAAAAATATTTTCTTTGAATCTTTCAAAGTCAATAATTGAGGAAACATAATATCGTTCGAGTGATGCAATAGATGGCATACTTATATCTTATCGCCTAGCTGCTTGCTAGATAGTAGAAGCTTCTCTCATTGCTTCTAACTTTTCCTTCACGAACAAGATCGTAATCCTTAGGAATGTCTAAAATTCCCAATTATTACATAATTTCCCTTACTGAGGGATCATATTCTTAATTTCATCGTCATACTGATAGCCGTTATCCCACTTATTGCTTGTATATTGCCTTGATATTACCACCGAATCAAGGCACTACCAAACATCTTTCCATACCTATTATCATTCTTATGGGAGCATAAGTTTCACAATCACGAAACTTAAGTTCTATAGCATCTAGCTTATTTATTTATTTTTTTTTTTATGAAAACTTCCTGATTATCACCCTACTGAGGTAAGGCGATAGGCTATCTGATCTCGAAGCCTATTCATTTCTTATTGCTACTCTAGCATTTATCATCATGACTTGGCTATCATAGTTGCAAGATGAGGCTCTTGCAGAAATTGGTTCGGTTGTACCAGCAACGAACCATTTTCTACTTTCTAATTCTAATTCTCAACATGTCTAACGCTCATTCTTTCATCCATTGCTTAACATATCATACTAGAGATTCCTCACGATCTCATCATATCATACCGTAGGCTTAGCTTATTCATCACGCTTTCGCTGCGCAACTCTGATCCACTAGCAATCATAGCCCATAGACTCATCTGGATAAATGCGCCAAGCTGCAACACAACTGATGTATCGTCTCCATATCATGCAGCTACTCAGCAAATGCAGCCACTTCTTGAGTCCCATCGAAGATGCGTGACTCCATTCCTTCGAATGCGAATTAAGTCTTGCGGTCCTCTTCAGTCGTACCCGGGTTTCACACCAGGTTCAAATCTTTACTATTCTAATACTATGACCTCACATAGCTACTTGTTACTCTAACTAAACTAGAGTAAGAAAACTTACTTGCAAAACTGTGGCTTTGGCGGCAGAACTGTGAAACTGGATGGCAGAAAACTTTGCTCTGATACCATCCTGTAACGCCCCGAACGTCACGCGTAGGGGCGTCCTACTGCGCAGACGTGGGCCGTTACATTACTTGCTTAACTTATTCTTATTTAAAAAACTTAAATGCGGAAAATTCGGAGTAAATTTTTTTTTTCTTTTCTTTTCTTACTCTGAACATAACTTATTTCATACATAATCATATGTACTCACTCGAGTACCAGCTTTCATATCATATGAAAGCTAACATATATATCGTGGACCAATCCGACCTAATGCGGTTCGGTACAACACGAGGCAACTTGTTGCCATCATCCTTGAAAACCATTCTTTAACTCGTTCTTGAAAACAATTTCTTAAAAATAGTTTTCTTCTTGAAAACGTTTTCTTATCCATACTCTCACATAACATAAAACACATCTTTAAAATATATTTTTAAAATATATTTTACATAGCGGAAATTCAAAACTCGTGGCGGTGTCCATCCCACGTTTCACAGTCTGTAGCGCCAGCCTTCACAGCCTTGCATCAAGGATTGCCGGTAGGTAGCTAACCTACAGCATGAACGTAAGTAATGAGCTAATGCTCAGTAAGCACAACGTTCAATCCGCAAAACATTTTCATAAAAGAATGCATGACCAATTATGCTTTCTTGTGAATCGATTAACTTTCTAAATTATCTTGATTCTATTTGCTTACATGTCATGTGTGCACGTATCGTGGTTCATAGCTATGAGTGGTTGGAGGCAGGCAATCCAATCCAACTCAAACCATGAAACAAACTGTTTAACATGGAGTAATTGGGGCAGCCAATCCAATTCAACCCAAACCATAGACTAAACCGTTTAAACCCGCCATCGTGGCAAGTCGGTACGACACAATGACCTTAGCTTGTCTTAAATTATATTCTTACCAAGTAATTAAATATTAGTGAACATGCTACGTGATGTCACTATTTTAAACATATAACATAACATAACATAAACCGTAACATAAACTACGTAACATAAATCACCATAGCATAAACCTCGTAACGTAACATCGTATCATCATAACATAAACATCGTATCTTAACCATCATAACATAACATCATACCATAACATCTTAGCATAAACATCATAACATGCATCATAACATCATAATACGTCATAACATAAACTTCATAACGTAAGTACCATAACATAAATCATGCTTATCAACGTATGAAAATCAGTTTTAAAAACATTTTGCCCATGCTGTAGGCGGAGTTGTACTTACTTGTCGTCCTATGCTCTTGGTTCATCGTCCAAACGTGGCACGACAACAGTTCCTACTCCTGTTTCCAAACAGGACGTAAGATAAGAGCCATACACATTCTTGCTTACCATAAATCATAATCGTTAAATGTTGGTGTCCTAACCAACATTTATGAGTAGCCTTGGTTATATTGTATGTTCCCCCTAAAACATCACATGATAACTTGCTCGGTTACTTTCCGTAACCCTAGGGCCCAAGGCCCAACATACTTAAACAATAACTAATTAGGTTACTTCAGGTAACCTTGGGTACTAAGCCCAACCATACATGAATAATATTAGGTTGCTAATGTTATTAAGGCCCAACCCGCTATCTGGGTATCTCAAGTGGTTACTATGAGTAACCTACTTATTGGCCCAATAAAATTAGGTAACCTTCCGGTTACTATTTGTCCTATAGTTGTTTACCATAGGACCTGCGTATTTCAATTATTTCTTGACAAACCTTGTCAAGTTTTCTTTAAAATCTTAATGAAAACCGATTTTCATCAAATCTTAACATTTAAGCAAAGACAGTTAAAAACTGTCAAGCTCTGAAAACAATCTTTGAAAACAGTTTCTTAAACTCAGGTTATCAGTGCATGTGTAAGAATTTCCTTCTTATGCACTGTTTTTCTGAAAATCCTGTGCTGGAATTTCTGTTTCCTGCACAGTTTTGGGAATCAATTGTACTTTAAAATCTGTTCGTAATTTGATAAAACTTTCTTCATAAAAGTTGTAGATCTCGGATAATACTACAACTTTCATGTTTTGAGGAAAACCCAGTTCTGCTTGGATTCTTGTCAGTTTTAATTTGAAACTTACTAGACGTGTAGACTAGGTCTGGGCAGATTAGCCTCGGATTTTCGTAAAAACGAAGGCCATTGGAGCCTTATTTTGAAAAACGGTCCGCGTTACCCTCTAGGAAAAACCCTTATCTACAACTTTGTAGTTTTGAGTTTCTTCAAATTCGGCCTCTAAGGGCCTCAAATTAGCAATTCCAGAACGCTGCCCAGTCTTGACCCGAGACTGGCAGTTTCGGTTCTAAAATTTGTTTACATCCTAAAACGTACACACTACCTCAACCGACCACAGCGGGAGCCTAAAATCACACATGCAATCGTTTCTAACGTTCCAATCCATCATACACATAATCATACATTCACTTTTAATTCTATGGGAACATACAACAAACATGTGATAGGCAAACTCAAACCCATAAGCACATCATCAAACATGCATCAAAAATGTAAGCTAGAGACCACCACCCTAATCAAGCAAACTTAATCTAGAGCATAGACATAAATAGGTGAGCTTACGCTCTTACAATCCAACTCGGAAATACACTTAAAATTCCAAATTTAAAGCTTAATTGAAAAGCTTAGGGCCACGGAGATTACCTCGATGCACACAAGGTTAGGCTAGGAGATTGGTTCAATTTTCTGCCCTATCTCCTTGGCTGCCCAATCCGGTTTTGCTCCACAATTGAGCACTAAAACCTATTGGTCATTTGGTGGTTCATCCTACAACATTCGGCTGCCCTAGAACCCAATTTTCTGCATTTTTCTCTTTTCTCTTTCTTTTCCTCCCATGGCCGGCCACTTGGCCTCCAATGGGTAACAAAGTTTTTCTCCACTTTTTCTTGATTTCCTACTTGAAAAATCCGAACCTCTAGCTCACTTTTCTTTCCAATTTCTCTCTTCTATGGCTCGGCCTCTAGGGTGCAATGTGTGGAAGAATTTTGCCATAGTTTGGCTAAGCTATCAAAACTTGCTCTAAAATTGTGAACCAACATCACCTATTTATAGGTGAAAATCTAAGTTTCTACAATTGCATAAAGGGACCTAAGAGCAAAATATTTGCTCATTGATCCTCCTAGGTGGCCGGCCATTATGGTTCCTTGGTGGGCAAGTTTGCTTGCTCACCAAGTTTTGCTTATGTCACCCATGACATCACTTGGATGACATCATTGCTTACATCACCTTGATGACATCATCGCTTACATCACCTTGATGACATCATTGCTTACATCACCTTGATGACATCATCTTGATGACATCATCAAGCCAAAACTTGTTCTCCAAGCATGCTACAAAATCCGGCCATTTGGATGCCTTGGTGGGCAAGTTTGCTTGCTCACCAAGTTTGGCTTGCATCACCCTCGTGACATCATCCGCTTGCATCACGATGATGACATCATCTTGATGATATCATCTAGCTCAATACTTGCTCACCAAGCCAAGTAAAAATCCGGCCATTTAGTGTGAAAATCAACCAAAAATCTTTTCAAACTAATCTTAGCTTAAATCCTTGTTCCAATGTAACTAGGCTTGTAACCAATTCTTGGCCTAGTTGGAACCTTGGTTAGGAAATTCCATAACTCTAGAATTACATACTAATCCATCATTACTAACTTTTCTAAAATTACACTTTGGCCCCTACGGACAAAATATTTGCAATTTAGTCCCTGTAGGTCGCCAACTATGGCGGAGCCACTTGGCTTCCCTTTCGTGCATAATTATTCACTGGACACTAAAAATCTAATAATCGTAATCCTGCAGTCCATCTCCTTACTAACTTACATAATATCAATACTGTTTTTCACCAAAACAGTATTGTCATACTGGACTACAGTCCAGAATTCATTTGCATAAAAAAATTGGACTGCGTATCGGATTTTCTTAGGACTTAAAATTATTTAGTCCTAATCGCTCTTAAAATCGTGCTTGATTTTTCTACGGTGGTCTCATAGCTTATTCTTGCTTAATTGACCGTAATGAAGGTTTTCCGCAGTATAACTCCATACTGCTTTGCCGTATCTCAGCACCTTCATCTATTCGACCTTCCTGGTCAACCCTGACTTTTTGGTCAACTTTGACTTTTTCGGTCAAGCTTTGACCAACATAAAATCATAAATTACCATTTTGCCCTTTTTCCTCAAAAGGCCACATGCTTGACTTAAGCAAACTATTGTTGAGTCTCGTAGCTAATTAAATGAGAACTCACGCATAAACTGATATTCTGCTCAGATTATGAGCTTTATATCGACATACAAGATTCAAACTTGAAATTTTCCTTGTCTAAAAGGAAATCATAGGTTCATTGAAATTTCGGGTATTACAGAATTAGTGGTGAAGTTCGGATTTCACCTAGGAACCAAGAGGAAAAGCTGAAAAATTTTTGGAGAACCATTTTGGCCAAGGGGGCCGGTTGTGGGTGAGCTGAAAAGGAAGAGAAAAACTGATTGGGAACAAGGGGGAGTGGTCAGGTTTTTGGTGAAAATCAGCAGCCAAAAGAAACCAAAACTTTCGGGTAGGCTAGGGGGAGGCCGAATTCACCAAGGAGCCAAGGAAAGGAGAAAATTCTTGGAACCAAACCCTAACCATTCTTAGGGTCAAGAAAGGTAATCTTCCATGGCCTTAAGCTTTTTCAATTTGATTCAATTTGAAATTTAATTGTATTTCAAGTTGTCAAATTGTACGAGCATAAGCTCAATTTTTACTAATTGCCTTAGTTTAGGAAGTTAGATATGTGCTTGATTAGGACTTAAGGGTGGTTTGAATTTATTAAGTTTTGCATGATTTAATTGATGCTTGATTTAATTATGTGGTATGTATGTTAGCTGCTTCCTAGAGTTATATGTCCCCTAAGTGAATTTAAGTTGAGCTAGAATGGTTAAAAAGGTTGCATGGCTAATGTAGAGCAAATTATGCAACTTTGGAAATTAAGCATACCCTAGAATTCTAGAAAAGAATAATGGGTTGCATGGCTAAATTTTAAAATGTGTTTAAAGAAAATGTACGTTAGAAAAAGCGATGTGTGTTGATGTTAAGCTCCCGCTGTGGTCGGTTGAGGTAGTGTGCGCGATTAGGACGTAAAACAAAAATCGAAACCGAAAACTGCCATTTCGGGTAGAAATTGGCCAGTCTCGGGAAAATCAGATTTTTGAGGCCTTTAGAGGCCGATTTTGGAAAAAATTAAAACACAAAAGTTGTTCAGAACAGTTTTTCCTAGAGGGCAACGCAAATGGATTTGAAAAATGAGGCTCCAATGGCCTCCGTTTTTACAAAAATCCGAGGCTAATCTGCCCAGACCTAGTCTACACGTCCAGTAAGTTTCAAATTAAAACTGACAAGAATCCAAGCAGAACTGGGTTTTTCTTAAAACACGAAAGTTTTAGAATTTTTCAAGAGCAAGAACTTTTGTGAAGACAAGTTTTTCAAAATCAGCCTGGATTTTTAAATACAACCTGAACTATGAAAACTGTGCAGAGAGCAAGAAATTTCTGCACAGGATCTTCTAAAACAAAACAGAAAAACTGTATTTTTCACAAAACCCATTGTTTTGACTGCTAAAACTGTTCCAATGGCAGTTTTCAGCCCTTAACAATTTATAAAACGTACTCATAAATTTTCAAGGATTTTTGAAAAAAAAAACCTAAGTTTTCTAAAAAACAAAGCAAGAAATGATTTTAACCAAGTTATTGGTTTGGGCCCAAAACCCAAAGGTTTTCCAACGTAAGCCAATAAAGGACTAAGCCTTTTGATTTCAACCCTTATCTCGAGAGTTATTTACGGGATTACGAATAGTAATCCGTTTACGATATTTTTCCAAGATAATGATATGGGGACATATAAGCCTAATTAAGTATGAATGTTGGTTTGGTTACCAACATTCTATAAGTACAGAATTCTTACCTTATGTCCATATTATAACAGGAGATAACCTGCTGTTGTGTCCGGAATTAGAGCGACGCATTAGTGGACATAGTGTACGAGGTAAGTACAAACCTCACCTACAGTATGGAAAATAATAATCTATTTTCAAGTATATGACATGATTACATGTTATTCCCAGTTATGCCATGTTATGTTATGCTATGTGATGCCATGTTATGATACGATAAGCCATGTTAAGTCATGTTAAGCCATGATACATCAAGTTATGCCATGTCTAGTTTCATGTGCATCATGATTATTAAGATCACATGTAAGGATTCTTAGTCTTGGAAATATAACAAGACTAAGACTAAACCAAGACAAGTAAGGTGTCGTACCAACCTCCTGTTGATGCAGGAGGATCATGTATATTTCAAGTTATAATTATCAACCTTCCGTTGATGTGTGAAGGTCATGTTCATGTTGTCCAGAATGGTTAAGGGCCTTGCAAACCCTGACGTTCTGAGGCTTGCGCGCTTTTGGTACGTACACTAGGGGCCCACATGTTAAGCAAGATAATAAGTTCAAGTCAATAATTGGTTATAAAAGACTCATAATTGATTCATGCATGAGTTGCACGACATTGTTACATTTTGTGAGATTATGTTTGTACTTGCTGAGCGAAAGCTCATCAGTATATTTCATACTGTAGGTAAGAGGCCTGCAGCTTAATTGGTGGGCCAGGTGGATGATACGGCGGGTGAAGGGCGGTGTGGGATACCACTACGCAAAATCTTCCACGAAGTTATGAAAAGTTTAAGTTTATATATATTTTTTTAAAAACAGTTATGTTGTATAAAAATTATGAGGATTTAAAGACTCGAATAATTTTGTAAGAAGTATGTATGTTTTTATCTTAGTATGTATGTATGATAAGTTTCCATATGAGTAACTCTATTTTATATGTAAGTTTAAAAAAAAAAAAATTTATTCTCGATTTTCCAAGCAAGTTTAAGCAGTGTTATAATTCCAAGTATGTATGGTAACTGCCCTACTTAGGTTGGGGCGTTACACATACTATGTTGTATGATGTTATGTAATGCTATACGATGATGTGCTATGACATGTTACATATTATGCCATGTTTTCTAAAATGTCATGGTTTTAAAAATGTCATGATTTCAAGAATGCCATGATATGGGAAATGTTAAGTTTGAACATGATATAGTGACATCATGAAGCATGTTCACTAATGTTAAATCACATGGTAAGATAATCAAGTAAGGTGTTGTACCAACCTCCCGTGATCGTGGAGGATGCATGTTTAACACCAATTGTGATATTAACCTCTCGTTGATGCGTGAGGGTCACGTTATGATTCCCAGAACTGTTAGGGCCTTGCAAACCCTAGCTTTATCTGGAGGCTGCGCGCTTTCGGTACGTACACTATGGGCCCACATGTTAAGACAAGATAAGTTAAGGATTGAGTCTATAATGAAACATAAGACATTAAATGGTTCATGCATAAGCTACATGATGATGGACATGTTTTAAGATGTTTGAATTATTTCGTGAGATTATGTTTGTACTTGCTGGGCGAAAGCTCACTCTTATATTTCATACTGTAGGTAAGAAGCCTGCAATTTAAGTGATGGGCTTTGCGGACGATGCGACGGGTGAAGGGCGGTGTGGGATACCACTACGCATAATTTTCCGCATCCAATTTTTCAGAAAATATGTTAATATGATAAAAGTAAATGATGTTTTGTTATATGTAAAGAATTTGAAGACACGAGAAGGTATTTTCAGTTTGGTATATATGAGTGACAAGTTTTCTCTACAAGATAACTTATGAGAATATGTTTAAAAAAAATATATATAATAAAAAAAAATTATTCTCAAATTTTTAAGCAAGTTAAGTACAAGTAGTATGGTGTCGACCCGGCTTGGGAAGTCGGGGCGTCACAGATAATCAGATATAGTTTCTACATTCAATTCTTCAAACAGCTTAATTGAAGACTGCAAGTTTATCCACCTACCACGATGGTTTCTCACGGAAATTGTCGTGGAAGGCTTCCTTACCACGATGGTTTTTTTATGTAAAACCGTCATAGTATGTTCTTACATGTCCACAGTTAGGCCCTATTTTTTCCCATTACACGACGGTAGAATGTATTTATTTTGTGTTAGCTTGTTAAACCGTCAAGGAAACTGCCAAATGTTGATTGATACTATTCGATGTCCAATACAGGAAGGTTATGTAGAATGCAGTTATTTTGTGTTAGTTTTCATGCAAGAAATAACCTTCACTGTTGATGGACTAGCCATCCTTCAAATCAAGGATTTTTATACTGATGCTGACGTGAGTTTGGTTAGGCAAGAGTGGGCTACATTTGTCATGCGGTTTTATACAATATTGACTAAAAACAATATATAAATTTTGTACTCTCATTGTATTAATTGTTGTATATTGTGATCCAGGTAATTACAGATTATTTATTATTTTATTATTTGCTGTGTAATAATAGATAACATACTGGATTTGCACACGTGGGAAATGAAACCAATTCATAAATTTTTTTTTTCCGTTGATTCCTACCACGACGGTTTTTAAAGCAAACCGTCGTGGTAGGGCCAGGGTACCACGACGGTTTCCCTAGGAAACCGTTGTGGTAGCTCCCGTCTACCACGATGGTTTCTTAAGGAAACCGTCGTGGTAGGTCCACCTACCACGATGGTTTCTCAAGGAAACCATCATGGTAGGCTTCCTTATCATGACGGTTTTTTTTTTTTTTTATTTAAAACTATCATGATATATTCTTAAATGTCAATAGTTAGGCTCTATTTTTACCTATTACACGACAGTAAAAAAGTCGTCATGGAATCTAAAAAGATTTCACGACCCTAGATTCTATGACGATTAGAAAATCATCGTGGAAGTATTACCACGAGATTAAAAACCGTCGTGGAATCTATATTTTGTAGTAGTGAATAATAAAATATAAGCATATACACCTCATATAAATTAATGTATGATTTTTGAAAAACATGCAATGCAATAAAAACATTTTGCTCATATTCTAGGTGGAGTTGTACTTACAAATTGTCCTACGCTCTTGCTCTAGCATTCCAAAAAGGCAAGACACCAGACTGTATGTAATAACCGAATTTTTCTGATCGGACTCGTGATTCCTAATATATATAGGAATTTAAGTCCGTATTATGTGTTTATGTAATGTTTCATGAAAATTATGAATATCAATGTGAAATTCATAATTTATTATCAGTATATGCTTGAGTTCTCGTTTAATTAACTATGAGACTCAATAATAAGTTTATTAGGTTAAGAACGAGGCCTTTTGGTAAAAAGACAGAATCATGATTTATGTTTTATTCTGGCATAAGTATAACCAGAATAACTTATGATCAGTGTAAGACGGTACTGTAGTATAATAAGTAGTATTGAAATTATACTATAGTTAACCGTCATTACAGATACGGAGTCAAGAATAAGGTATGGGACCACTTTAGAAAAAGCAAGCACAATATTTAGATCAATAAGGATATGGTAGTTTCAAGTCTTAAGAAAAATTTATACGCAGTCCAGTTAAGTACAAATGAATTATGGACTGCAGTCTAGTATTATAGTACTGTTAATATTTAAAAACAGCATTTGTAATATCTGCATTAGTTAGAAAATGGACTGTGTATTAAGAGAAAAGCCAAACGATGCCCTAACGGGAGGACACATCATCTAGGATAAATATGTGAATTTTGGATTTTTAGAAAATTGGAAGAAATTGGTGGCAGTTTTTGATTGGCTAATTAAATGGATGATCATGGAAAGATTACTTGGCCTCCAAGGACCCATAATGGCCGACCACCTCAAGGGACTCTTTAGCAAATATTTTAATTTTAGGGTTATATGTGTAATTTTTGGAATAAAAATAATTCTAGAAATTTACGATTTGGGGGGGAGGGGGGGGGGGGAGGGGGAGGGTGTTGGATTATTTTTAGTTCACCACAAAACCCTACCTAATTTTCAACTCTCCCTCTCCCTCTCACCCTGGAGCCGAAGCCAAAGAGAAAGAAAAAAAAATTTAGTGGCCAGTTGTGTATAGGTTAGGTGAAGAAGAAAATTTTCTAACCCAAGGAGTAGATCCACCACTCAAGACCTAGAGGTAATCCTCTTAATCCCCTAAACCTCCTATTAAGCTTTGATTATAGATCTAATTGTATATCAAGCATGGGTTTGTAAGAGCATAAGCTTACCCTTTCTATTTTTCATGCAATGTTATATGATGCTTAGTATGTGCTTGATTTAGGTTTAGATGGTCTTGATTTATGTTTTGGTGTATATTTTTGATGGTATGCTTGTGAGATATTATGGTTTGTATGTATGCCTAGTAGATGTTTGTTATATATCCCCATATGTTCAAGAAGAAGTATGTTATGCATAGATGATGGAAATGAGATTGGTATATAAATTAAGAACTAAAACTAACCCTAAAACCCTAGTTTGGTACAAAATTACCACATGAGTTTGCATGGGTATGAATCAATGCATGATAATGAAAACATTATGTAATACGCTACATGTTTGATGCAGGCTCATGGTTATGACAATTTGAGGTAGTGTACGTGAAATTTTACGTAAAATTTAACCTAAAACAAAAACTGCCAGTTTCGGGTAAAACTGGGTAGTTTTTTGAAAACGTGATTTTGAGGCCTTTAGAGATCGAATTTAGAAAAACTTAAAACTATAAAGTTGTAGAAAATTAAAATACTAGGGGATAATGGGGCAGATTTTGAAAAATAAACTCTAAAAGCTTCCGTTTTTATGAAAATCCGAGCCTGTATAGCCCAGACCCCTGTGCACGGCTAGGCAGGTTCAATAAGAAAAAAGAGTAGGTTAAAGGCAGAACTAGATTTTGAGTAAAGAATGAAAGTTGTAGGGTTTTTCGAGATCTATAAATGTCATGAAGAAAACTTTTCAA
>CM046373.1:13091655-13142715 GCA_025413025.1 Ficus hispida
AGGTTAATTCTTAATCAACCAAGTTAACCTATATGGGTCAAACTTGCGTTCTAGGCCTTGCTAGTATCTCGGATATTATTTCCGGTTATTACTTGTAAACGCCTTGCTTACCCAATTTGGCTTTAAAAAAATCCATGTTCCATTTCTTGGAAACTTGAGTGAATTAACCTTAAAAATCTCACAAAAATCCATATCCTTGAAATAGGTTTTTATAAAATCATTTAAGGCTGGAAACTGCCTTTGGAACAGTTTCCTTAGTCAAAACAGTGGTTTTGGGAAAGATACGATTTTTTTTTTTGAAAATCCTGTACATGAATTCTCATTCCTGCACAGTCTTTATAAAACCATTCCAGTTTAAAGATCCATTCCGATTTTGAAAATGTTGTCTTCACGAAAGTTGTAGCTCTTGACAAATCCTAAAACTTTCGTGTTTTGAGAAAAATCCAGTTCGGCCTGTATTCGTACCAGTTTTTGTTTGAAACTGGCTGATCCTGTAAACTGGGTCTGGGCAGGCTAGCCACGGGTTTTTGTAAAAACGGAGACCATTGGAGCCTCAATTTGGAAAACTGTCCGCGTTGGCCCTAGGAAAACTCGTTCTGAACAACTTTTATGTTTTACGTTTTACCCAGTTCGGCCTCTAAAGGCCTCAAATTCCACTTTTCCCGAAACTGGGCAGTTCACATCCGAACTGGCAGTTTTCGGTTTTAAGTTTGTTTTACGTCCTATTTCGCGGATTCTAACTCGACCGATCACGCGGGAGCCTAGATAACATACATGCAGCGTTTTCTAACGTCCCACATGAACCAACATGTAATTCAAACATGTCCATGCAAACCAAAACCCGTATTAACTTAATCTAGGTTTGCATGGTTCTAACTTTTTGCATACAACACATACAAACACTAAACTTTGCTCCCTAAGCTAGCATGCTTCAAGCACTGCCTAAGGGCAGATTTTCGGACCAAACCAGGGGACACACAACCCTAAGCATTAGCATGAAAATCAATCATACACAAGCACAACTTATGCAAGAAATCAAGCCATACACCCTTAGATCTACAAATCAAGCACATACAACTATTAGGGCAAAAATTGGAAGATGGACTTATGTCCTTACAACCAAATTGAACTACCTTAAATCTTAAAATTTGAACTCAAATAAAAGAGTTAGGGTTCTAGATTTTACCTTGGACCAAAGTCAAGTTTTGGTCACAAAATTTCTGCCTTCCCTAGCTCCAAAACCGTGGCTGCCCTAGACCAAGAAAATGGTCTCAAAAAATTTGGTTTCGGTTGATGAAACAAACCCGAATTCTTTCCCCTAAATTTTTGGATTCCCTCTTGGTTTCCCTGCACCCTAACAGTCGGCTGCAAGCCTAGAACAAGGCTGGAAAAATTTCTCAAACTCTCCCCTTAGCTTTCCCTTGCAAACCGAAAACTAACCTAAGCTTGGTTTAGGCAAAATTTCAGTTTTTCTCTTGGCTCCCTCTCACTTTCTCTCACGGTTTTGATGGCAGAAAATGGCAAGAGTTTGGCTAAGTTTTTCATTAAAAATGAATATGGGTCACTCCTATTATAGGCAAAGGGGAACTTTCAAAAATTCAACTTTGACCCCTAAATTTTTGAAAAATTTGCCAAATGGCATGCTAGGTGGCCGGCCACATACTTGGTGATCAAGCCAAAAATTGTTCTAGAACAATACACTTGTCATTCAAGGCTTGGTTCATGGAATTATGATGTCATAATTCCAAATAAGGATGATGTCATAATTATGATGTCATCCTAAGGCCTTGTTTGGCTACTTTTCTCTAAAATAACCCATTTTGAGCTACACAGATATTTCTAATACTGTGTTTACTAATACACAGTACAATTCAGTACTGTTTTACTTAACTACAGTCCAAAATTTATCTGCGTAAAAATGGACTGTAAAAACTTTTTCTTATTTTTTTTCGAGCCCTTTTGGTCTTTAATCCTACTTGGTGTGCTTGATTTTCTAAGCTAGTTTTCAAAGCCTATTCATACTATTTCAACCGTAAAGACGGTTTTCGCAGTATACTTTATTTTACTATACTGCAAAGTCAATCCTTTAACCGTTCTTGGTCAAACTCTGATTTCGTTAAAATCATGTACTTTTCGTCCCTTTTTTACTCAAAAGGTATGTTGCTAATCTACATAGTTCATTTTGAGTTTTATTAATCTAAAAACTCATAAAATGTAAGAGAACTCTTAACCGAGCTTCTCTTTCAATAATACCTCTATGGTATTCATTCAATTCCTTTTAAAAAAAATAGTAACATCGAGAAATCTAGGTATTACAATCTACCCCCCTTAAAAATTTTCGTCCTCGAAAATCAGAATAATCCGGGGTAGTTCTTTCCGTTTTGCCATTTTGGGGTGAAAAACCGCAATGAACTTTAATTTCAGCCCCATGGCAGTATGAACATTTGTTCATAACCGAAAAATGAGGCATCCATCCTGGTCTGAGATACTTGATTTTGTTGCTCCATACTATCTCACAATCTGAGACATGTAGATTTCGGTCAGTTTTCTGCAAATCTCCTTCAGGATGTCGGTATTCAGCCTTAACTTTCTGACAAGTTAGGCACTTTGACACGAATTTCGACACTTTATTCTTCATGCTTGGCCATCGATAACTTTCTTAGAAGTCTTAGTACATTTTGAAAGCTCCTGGATGTACCAAATATGGCGTCTTATGGGCTTCTGACATCGTCTGATCCTTCATTGCCAAAATTAATCCGGTTGTTGAGCTCCGCAACGGTCCATAAAGGTTGAACTTTTCCTTGTCGAAAGGGCTAAACGTCTCTCAACGCTTTTGGAAAACCAAACTTAACGTTGTAATAACTTAAGAAATCCGTTTCTAAGATCACATCGAAATCCTAAGGCTTGATTGCGATGAGATCTACAAGCAGTTCTTAGTCATTATAATTACAAAAATATTTTACATTAAAAGAATTCAAACCACAAAATTTCTTTACCAAACGAAGAAATTTTAAAAGGCTGTTTTTAAACATTTTCTATACTAATTCCTAATTTCTGGGCAATCTTCATAAATTTTAACAAGTGAGTTGCACCAGAATTATATAATACAATAACGCCTTAGGTGGCGACAAGTATCTATCTTGTCCCTTCATGCGAAGTTCCAGCTTCAGCATTTCCATCGGTGTAGGCGTAAATCCTAGCTAGGGGTTCAGGAGCCTCTAATCTTCCTTGTGCAATTGAGGGTCCTTCAAGCCTTGCTTGGACTGCATGTAGCTGACTGCTGGCATTCCGGTTTGGATACTGAGGGCTCTGGTTCTGGTTGTTCTGGGGGCAGCTTCGTGCATAGTGCCCCTCCTTGCCACAAAGGTAGCAAACATTAGTCCCCATCCTACACACTCCCGGGTGTTTCTTTCCACATGTTACGCACGCGGGATAGCTGGTGTTAGTGTTCTCGTTCCCTTGATTATTCTTTTTCTGAGGGAAATTCCCTTGTTGGTTCTGGCCCGAGAAATTTCCTTTTCGCTTATTTCTCCCAGCTTGAGTGGAACCTTGTGTAGGGTTACTGGATTGGCCCTTCAGTTGTGACTCCGAGTCTTGTCGAGTCTGCGTTGGCTTTGCTGCCGCCTTTTCCTCCTTTTTAGCCTTGAAGAATTGAGCTCTAGCCTCTTTGTCCTGGTTTATCCAGTATTCGGCTCTTATCGCCCGGCTTATGCAATCGGACACCAGGGTAGGCGGGCTGCTGCCAGCACTTACTTGCTTGGCGATGTCAGTTCGAAACATCTTCATCATCCTTCGTACCTTCTCTGCTTCACTCGGGACCAAATCCGGGCATAACCGAGCTAGCTGTTCAAACTTCTGTACGGCCTCCATTACCGTCATCGATCCTTGTCTGAAGTTCGTGAACTCGTCTTGTTGAACGGCAAGGATCTCTCTGTTGTAGTACATTGCGCGAAATTCGGTCACAAAGTCTTGCCAGTTCATGGCCGTAACGTCACGGCGCATCTGCACGGTCATCCACCAGTGTCGCGCATCCTTTTTCAGGGCGAAAGAAGCGCAGAGAACTTTCTCTTGTTCCGTTAGCCGCATGAAATCCAAGATAACTTGGATATCGATTAACCAATTATCCGCGGCGATCGGGTCCGTCGGGCCTTCGAATTCAGGCGCCTTCATTCGCCTGAATCGTTCATATAGTAAGTCTTCCCTCACCGGTGGTAGGTTTGCTTGCCCTCCAGCAGGTGCCATCGGAATGTTAGCATTCTGAGGAACTTCTGGCTGATCCTCAGGTACCGGGGGTACTGGTTGAGCTCGTGGTGGAATCTCATTAATCCGCGGTCCTTGATTCATTTGAGCTATCTGAGCTCGTAGTCTTTCCGTCTCTTGCTGCTGTTCTAGCAGCTGCTGTTGTAGATTTGCAACGATGGTTGCGAGATCTGGCTCAGGCGGGTTGAGTGGTACCGTTCTTCGTGGACGTACCATCTTTTAAATCCTATAAGAAAAGATATCATCATGCTATTAGTATCTTTTCTTTCATACATAGCTTATTACGTCACATCATACCGTAACATCATTCATTTCATATCATAACATAGAAGGTATCATAACAGATACTTATCATAATATAGCATAACTTTCATAATATTTATAACATGCTCTTGTTATAAATCCCGTATCTGTACGGTCCTTTATGTACATACTTTGTACATCGAAATTTACAATACTGTAATTACACATTGAATACTTCATACTTGTACGTACATATCTTTACATATACATGGTCAAAATATGATGGAAGTGTCTAACACTTTACCATTGTATTGTTCATAATAAAAAAAAAATATGATAGGAGTGTCTATTACTCTATCATCATACATGGTTAAAAATATATGCGCATATCGGCCCTAACTAGACTATAACCTCTAGCGTAATCATCGAAACGTCGGATTCGGCGTCAGAGTCTTCGTCCCAATTTCCATCGTGGAATCGCATCTCCTCGGGATCGCCCTCGGCGTCATCAATATCCTCCATCCAGTTACCTTGCTCGGCTTCGGGCTCCATATCGTCCTCGTCGTCCTCATCGTCGCTAGGGATGATCATAATGGGAGGGTCTTCCGGTGGTTCCTCCGGAGCAATCAAATCGTCGGCAGCGTCCTCGGCGTCCATCTGGTCTTCAGCCTCTTGGGCTGGGATCTCTTGTACGGGTATAGCAGGAATCGGGTCCTCGGGAAACATTGGACCCACTTCATGCTGGGTTCCCCCTATCCCGGCATCGTCGACTGGGACCTGATACTCATTCATATGGGTGTCAGCATGCGCCATATGTGCTGTCACCTCGGCCTGTAGCTGGGGGTGAGGTATATCTTGCGGAACATAGGGTAGCATAGCCTCCTGAAATCTGCAGCAGTAATGGCCTATAAACTCCTGCAGGTACGCGTGCCAATCTGTCACGAAACTCTGGAATCGTCTATAATGCCTGTCCCGACAGATCTCGGGATTTCGGTATTGCCAATCGTTACCGGGCCCCGCAGCAGGGATCGGCCCGTATCGTGCAAGTACTACGGCGCGAAAATGTGCCCACGTCCGACTGGGCATCTGCCGCTCTCCGTAAGTCATCCACCATAGTCTAGCGTCCGTGATCAAACAGCGAGCAGCTAGCGAGACCTGTAATCGGTCCTCGATGTGGCAGGTGTAAAAAATCATCTCCATATCGTACAACCAAGCCGATACTGTAACTGATCGTCCCGTACCGTCATATAGAAGAGGACGTAATCCGTAAAAAGCCGCAACAATTGCGCGATCCTCATTGATCCGTGCGGGATCCATTTCCACGCGTCTATCATAACATAACTAGATCATAAATACTTACGCGTATACATAAAATATAAATTTAACTTACAACGATGGTGGCGATGGCAGGCAGACTGTGAAATCGTATCGCAGGAAACCGCTCTGATACCAACTCTGTAACGACCCGCCTAGCACAGGCCGTTACCATACATACATACTTACATACTTAACTTCTCGTACATGCTTACATACTTATGAAACACAGCGGAAATTTTTTTTTTTTTTTTTTTTTTTTTTTTTTTTTTTTATATATATGGCATACAAGTGCAACATATAAGAGTGTCTTTATCAAAAATATTTTCCATAACATAAATACGTATATCAAAACGCGTAGCGGCTACATTTCCCACATTTCACAGGTTGCCCCGCCATGCCCTTCCATCTTGTATCAACCATTGCCGACGGTTTCTTACCTACAGCATAAACGTAAGACAGTGAGCTTTCGCTCAGCAAGCACAACCTCCTATACCGCGACATCATGAACATAACATATTCTAATATATCATATCTTAACTTATCATGCTTATCATATCATTACTTAACTTCATTCATCGTAACATAGCATACATATCATAATGCATGGTCCATTTATGCACATTTTATGCTCAATTCATTCTTAACTTACTTCCATTTCTTATCTTACTTATGGGCCCCTTACTTGTGTGTATGTACCGGGCGCGCGACTATGGAGTGGTTGGGGCGGCCAAACCATTTCCGACTCAAACCATAGTCCAACCCGACCTAACGCGGGTCGGCACAACACAGGCGATTGCTCGCCATCTTTCTTTTCATCTTATTGTGTCATACTTGATCTTATAATTCTTATAAGATTTCGTGAACATGCTTCGTGCTTTAATAAACATAACATAGCATTCATCAATAGCATACCTTAACCTATCATACAACATAACCCAACATAGCATAACAACAATAACATCACATAGCATCAACATCATAACCTATCATCACATCCTAACATAGCATCAACATCATAACCTAGCATCAACATCCTAACATAGCATCAACATCAATATCATAGCATATATCCCTAGCATACATCTATCATACTTAGGCAAGTACCACATCAAAGCCTATGCTGTAGGCGGTGGTTGTACTTACCTCTCTTGCTATGTCCTGCTTTGAGCTGCTTCTTTTCTGCGTACAGCTGCAGGTTCCCTCCTGCTCGTTGAAGGACATAGGTGAGGTTCTAATTAGTTTTGCGGAAATGTTGATAATCTAATCAACATGCTTACATAATCCTAATTGTATGTCCCCATACTAAATATGAATTAATTCTTAGTCTCCTTTAGGGTTTTCTTGTTCAACCCTTAAGGTTAATTCTTAATCAACCAAGTTAACCCTATATGGGTCAAACTTGCGTTCTAGGCCTTGGCCTAGTATCTCGGATATTATTTCCGGTTATTACTTGTAAACGCCTTGCTTACCCAATTTGGCTTTAAAAAAAAATCCATGTTCCATTTCTTTGGAAACTTGAGTGAATTAACCTTAAAAATCTCACAAAAATCCATATCCTTGAAATAGGTTTTTATAAAATCATTTAAGGCTGGAAACTGCCTTTGGAACAGTTTCCTTAGTCAAAACAGTGGTTTTGGGAAAAGATACGATTTTTTTTTTGAAAATCCTGTACATGAATTTCTCATTCCCTGCACAGTCTTTATAAAACCATTCCAGTTTAAAGATCCATTCCGATTTTGAAAATGTTGTCTTCACGAAAGTTGTAGCTCTTGAAAATCCTAAAACTTTCGTGTTTTGAGAAAAATCCAGTTCGGCCTGTATTCGTACCAGTTTTTGTTTGAAACTGGCTGATCCTGTAAACTGGGTCTGGGCAGGCTAGCCACGGGTTTTTGTAAAAACGGAGACCATTGGAGCCTCAATTTGGAAAACTGTCCGCGTTGGCCCCTAGGAAAACTCGTTCTGAACAACTTTTATGTTTTACGTTTTACCCAGTTCGGCCTCTAAAGGCCTCAAATTCCACTTTTCCCGAAACTGGGCAGTTCACATCCGAACTGGCAGTTTTCGGTTTTAAGTTTGTTTTACGTCCTATTTCGCGGATTCTAACTCGACCGATCACGCGGGAGCCTAGATAACATACATGCAGCGTTTTCTAACGTCCCACATGAACCAACATGTAATTCAAACATGTCCATGCAAACCAAAACCCGTATTAACTTAATCTAGGTTTGCATGGTTCTAACTTTTTGCATACAACACATACAAACACTAAACTTTGCTCCCTAAGCTAGCATGCTTCAAGCACTGCCTAAGGGCAGATTTTCGGACCAAACCAGGGGACACACAACCCTAAGCATTAGGCATGAAAATCAATCATACACAAGCACAACTTATGCAAGAAATCAAGCCATACACCCTTAGATCTACAAATCAAGCACATACAACTATTAGGGCAAAAATTGGAAGATGGACTTATGTCCTTACAACCAAATTGAACTACCTTAAATCTTAAAATTTGAACTCAAATAAAAGAGTTAGGGTTCTAGATTTTTACCTTGGACCAAAGTCAAGTTTTGGTCACAAAATTTCTGCCTTCCCTAGCTCCAAAACCGTGGCTGCCCTAGACCAAGAAAATGGTCTCAAAAAATTTGGTTTCGGTTGATGAAACAAACCCGAATTCTTTCCCCTAAAATTTTTGGATTCCCTCTTGGTTTCCCTGCACCCTAACAGTCGGCTGCAAGCCTAGAACAAGGCTGGAAAAATTTCTCAAACTCTCCCCTTAGCTTTCCCTTGCAAACCGAAAACTAACTTAAGCTTGGTTTAGGCAAAATTTCAGTTTTTCTCTTGGCTCCCTCTCACTTTCTCTCACGGTTTTGATGGCAGAAAATGGCAAGAGTTTGGCTAAGTTTTTCATTAAAAATGAATATGGGTCACTCCTATTTATAGGCAAAAGGGGAACTTTCAAAAATTCAACTTTGACCCCTAAATTTTTGAAAAATTTGCCAAATGGCATGCTAGGTGGCCGGCCACATACTTGGTGATCAAGCCAAAAATTGTTCTAGAACAATACACTTGTCATTCAAGGCTTGGTTCATGGAATTATGATGTCATAATTCCAAATAAGGATGATGTCATAATTATGATGTCATCCTAAGGCCTTGTTTGGCTACTTTTCTCTAAAATAACCCATTTTTGAGCTACACAGATATTTCTAATACTGTGTTTACTAATACACAGTACAATTCAGTACTGTTTTACTTAACTACAGTCCAAAATTTATCTGCGTAAAAATGGACTGTAAAAACTTTTTCTTATTTTTTTTTTTCGAGCCCTTTTGGTCTTTAATCCTACTTGGTGTGCTTGATTTTCTAAGCTAGTTTTCAAAGCCTATTCATACTATTTCAACCGTAAAGACGGTTTTCGCAGTATACTTTATTTTACTATACTGCAAAGTCAATCCTTTAACCGTTCTTGGTCAAACTCTGATTTTCGTTAAAATCATGTACTTTTCGTCCCTTTTTTACTCAAAAGGTATGTTGCTAATCTACATAGTTCATTTTGAGTTTTATTAATCTAAAAACTCATAAAATGTAAGAGAACTCTTAACCGAGCTTCTCTTTCAATAATACCTCTATGGTATTCATTCAATTCCTTTTAAAAAAAATAGTAACATCGAGAAATCTAGGTATTACAGATAGTCCTTTCGGCGCAATGTTTCCAAATGGAGGCAGTCCTATTGGGTCCGCATTGGATAAATACTCAGAGCAAAATTCAACTGATTCCTCGGCTATGTAGTTTTCCACTATATATCCCTCTGGCCGATTTCGGTTCTTCACATAACCCTTCAAAACCTTCATATATCTCTCAAAAGGATACATCCACCTCAAATGAACCGGTCCACATAGCTTAACTTCCCGAACTAAGTGTACCGTTAGGTGGATCATGATATCAAAAAAGGCTGGAGGGAAATACTTCTCTAGCATGCACAAAGTCATCACCAACTCCGATTGTAGTGAATCTAGCATTAGTGGATCGATTACCTTGGAGCAAATTGAGTTGAAAAACAAGCATTACTTCGTAATTGCATATCTTACATCTTTCGTTAAAACTCCCCGTAATGCAAGAGGCAATAATTGTTGCATCAAGATATGACAATCGTGGGTTTTCATTCCAATTAGCCTCAAATCCTTCATCGAAACCAATCTTTTCACGTTCGAAGAGTACCCACTTGGCACTTTGACGGACGCAAGCCATTCACAAAGCTTTCTCTTTTCCTGTCTGGATAATGTGTGCTTAGCGCACTACTACAAAATATGGATACCACGACGGTTTTTAACCGTCATGGTAACATTTTCACGACGGTTTTTTAACCATCGTGGAGTCCAGGGTCGTGGAATCTTTTCAGATTCCACGACGGTTTTTTAACCGTCGTCGAAGGTAACAATGACAAAAAAAAATTTGCGAATTCGTTTCATTTCTCCAGACATATTTAAATCACAAAAGCATCATTTTTTCCCAGAAAAGTCCCAAATTCATGCCTTACCCAACCAATTTAATTCAATCTAAAACACAACCACAATGAACAATCACTGAAAATGTAGGGCATGGATTTTAGCCATTTCGGACGGAATATTTCCAACTCAACCACCTACAAAATCAACATTTTGGATTTTAGCTGGAAAATTCACAATCAACAACCACAATCAACAAAATCAATATTTTGGACAAAAATTTCCCAAATTTGTTCATTACCCAAGCAATATACACTACAACTTACCGGCTTGTCGAGTGTGGGTACGGGCGGAGTGCGGCGAGAGAGAGAGGGAAAGTTGTGTTAGTTCCTTGGTAGACCCGTCAAAGAAGGGAGGAGGCCGCATGAGTGGTGGAGGAGGCCGTCGGAGAATGGAGGCAAGAGAAAATTTTGAGAGGTGAGAAAGTGAGAGGAGGCGCGGTGAGATAAAGAGAGTTTTTGGAGATTTTAAGTAAGGATGGAGCGGAGAAAGAGCGAACCGAAAAACAACAAAAAAACCGTCGTGGAAGCTCGTCCTTCCACGATGGTTTTTTTATTGTTTTTCGGCTCCGTGTTTTTCCGAATTTACGACGACGGTTTTTGTTAAAAACTGTCGTTGAAATTCCGTCGTGGTATCCATATTTTGTAGTAGTGGCGGGAGGTAAATATGTGCCGGTCGCTCTTTTCTCAGGGAGCAAATTTGGTCTAATATTCATCTCTTTAAGATCCAACCGTGCCTTCTCGCCATCTTTAGTTTTGTTTGGGATGTCAAGCAACGTGCCGACTATCGATTCACAAACATTTTTCTCAATATACATAACATCTAGGCAATGACGAACGTAAAGTGACTTCCAATATGGAAGTTCATAGAATATTGACTTCTTCATCCAAGGTCCATCGACAACTGGAGCCCCACGTTTTCTCTTTCCCAAAACAACTTTCACATCTTTAACCATCTCAAAAATAGCTTCGCCAGACAAAATCCTAGGAGCAGAGCTTTCTTCCGTATGGCCATCAAAAGCCTTTTTTTGTTTGCGGTATCGATGATTTTTTGGCAAGAATCTCCTGTGACCAAGATAAACGGTTTTCTTACCATTCTTCAACCGGATGGAAGAAGTTTCCTTCATACAAACTGGACAACCAATAGAACTCTTCACAGGATAACCAGATAGGTTGCCAAGTGTAGGAAAGTCATTAATTGACCAAATCAACATTGCACGAAGATTGAACGTATCTTGACGGTGAGAATCTTTAACTTGTAAACCATCTTCCCACAAGCTTTTGAGGTCATCGATTAATGGTGCCAAGTACACATCAATGTCATTCCCTGGTTGTTGAGGGCCTGAGATCAATAATGTCAACATCAAAAACTTCCGCTTCATGCACAATTCCGGAGGGAGATTGTAGTTGACAAGTATGACTGGCCATGTACTATGTCGACTACTGAGGTTACTATGTGGGTTCATTCCATCCGTCGACAAACCGAGACGTAAATTTCTTGGTTCTGCACTAAAATCTGGATAGTTGTCATCAAAGGTCTTCCATTGTGGTGCGTCGGCAGGATGTCTAAGTTTTCCATCGTCAAGACATTTATCATGGTGCCATGTCAAATTCTTAGCATGCTCGGCATTACGGAATAAACGACGCAAACGGGGCGCCGGTGGAATGTACCATAACGCTTTAACCGGAACTCCTCTTCTACCATTCGATGGCATCTTACCCTTCTTCCATCTTGATTCGTTACAAACCGGACATTCATCTAAATCTTCATATTCTTTCCGGTAAAGGACACAATAATTTGGGCAAGCATGTATCTTTTCGTATTCCATTCCCAAAGTGCTCAACGTCTTATTTGCCTCGTACATACTAGGTGGCACTTTGTTATCCTCCGGTAGAACATCTTTTAGAAATTCTAAAAGAGTCGTGAAACTAGAATTCGTCCACCCTCCCGATGCTTTCATGTTCCATAATTTAACCAATTTCCCTAATTTCATATATTTTGTACACCCGATATACAAGGGTGTTTCCGCATCATTAATCATTTCCTCAAATAACTCTGGGCGGTGCACAAAGTTTTCTTCCAAATCATTTACCATATTGAACATATTATCACCAACGTCTTCCTCAACTATATGCTCTTTACCTTTAGTACTTGTCGATGTATATTTAATATCGAAAAAATCTTCGCCATGTAAATACCATGTTTGGTAAGAACAAATAATCCCATAAGCACGCAAATGCCCTCTAACATTATCAATGGAATGAGATTTATGATTACCACCTATTTGACACGGATACGGAATCTTGTCATCTTGCATGTGAGCTTTGGCAAATGACAAAAAATCTTCAACACCATCTTCATATACTTTAGATAATCTATCAAACCACATCCATTTTCTATCCATGATTTGCAAATAGATCCTAAATCAATAAAACAAAGATTTCGAAGTCAAAGAGTGCGTAATATTTCATTTAGTTAATTAAATTAAACAATGCTCTACCGGCGCATTAATTAATTGAACAATTAACAACAAAGCAAAAAAAAACCATAAATACTATGTAACGCCCCGAACCGTCACGCGTAGGGGCGTCCTACTGCGCAGACGTGGGCCGTTACCTTACTTACTTACTTTAAAAAGCTTTAAACTTGCGGAAAAATTCGGAGTAATTTTTTTTTTCTTTTCTTACTTACATAAAACTTAGCTTATCTTCATACATAATCATATGTGCTCACTTGAGTACCGAGCTTCCATACTCATATTGAAAGCTAACATAATCATACCGTGGACCAAACCCAACCTAGTGTGGGTCGGTACGACACGAGGCAACTTGCTTGCCGTCATCCTTGAAACCATTCTTTAACTCGTTCTTGAAAACAATTTCTTAAAAATAGTTTTCTTCTTGAAAACAGTTTCTTGTCCATACTATCACATAACATAAAACACATCTTTCAAATGTATTTTTCAAAACATATTTTACATAGCGTAAATTCAAATCCCGTGGCAGTGTCCATCCCACATTTCACAGTCTGTAGCGCCAGCCTTCACAGTCTTGCATCAAGGATTGCCGGTAGGTAGCTAACCTACAGCATGAACGTAAGTAATGAGCTAAAGCTCAGTAAGCACAACGTTCAATCCGCAAAACATTTTTCATAAAAGAATGCATGAACCAATTATGCTTTCTTGTGAATCAATTAAACTTTTCTAACATTATCTTGATTCTATTTGCTTACATGTCATGTGTGCATGTATCGTGGTCCATAGCTATGGAGTGGCTGGAGGCAGGCAATCCAATCCAACTCAAACCATGAAACAAACTGTTTAACATGGAGTAATTGGGGCAGCCAATCCAATTCAACCCAAACCATAGACTAAACCGTTTAAACCCGCCATCGTAGCAAGTCGGTACGACACAATGACATTAGTTTGTCTTAAAATGTATTCTTACCATGTAGTTAAATATTAGTGAACATGCTACGTGATGTCACTATATTAAACGTATAACATAACTTAACATAAACCATAACATAAACATAGTAACATGAACCTCATAACATAGTATCATATCATCATAACATAACCTCATAACATAGCATCATAGCATAAACATAATATCATAACATAACGTCATAGCTTAAACATAACTTCATAACATAACATCATAGCTTAAACATCACCTCATAACATGACATCATCGCATCATAACATAAACTTCATAACGTAAGTACCATAACATAAATCATGCGTATCAACGTATGAAAAACATGTTAAAAACATTTTGCCCATGCTGTAGGCGGAGTTGTACTTACCTTTAGTCCTATGCTCTTGGTTTATCGTCCAAACGTGGCACGACAACAGTTCCTACTCCTGTTTCCAAACAGGACGTAAGATAAGAGCCATACACATTCTTGCTTACCATAAATCATAATCGTTAAATGTTGGTGTCCTAACCAACATTTATGAGTAGCCTTAGTTATATTATATGTTCCCCTTAAAACATCACATGATAACTTGCTCGGTTACTTTCCGTAACCCTAGGGCCCAAGGCCCAACATACTTAAACAATAACTAATTAGGTTACTTCAGGTAACCTTGGGTACTAAGTCCATCCATACATGAATAATATTAGGTTGCTAATGTTATTAAGGCCCAACCCGCTATCTCGGGTATCTCAAGTGGTTACTATGAGTAACCTAACTTATTATATTTATTGGCCCAATAAAACTAGGTAACCTTCCCGGTTACTATTTGTCCTATAGTTGTTTACCACAGGACCCTGCGTATTTCAATTATTTCTTGACAAACCGTTGTCAAGTTTTCTTTAACAATCTTAATGAAAACCGCATTTTCATCAAATCTTAACATTTAAGCAAAGACAGTTAAAAACTGTCAAGCTCTGAAAACAATCTTTGAAAACAGTCTCTTAAACTTAGGTTATCAGTGCATGTGCAGGAATTCCCTGCTTATGCACTGTTTTTCTGAAATTCCTGTGCTGGAATTTCTGTTTCCTGCACAGTTTTGGGAATCAAATTGTACTTTAAAATCTGTTCGTAATGTGATAAAACTTTCTTCATAAAAGTTGTAGATCTCGGATAATACTACAACTTTCATGTTTTGAGTAAAACTCAGTTCTGCTTGGATTCTTGTCAGTTTTAATTTGAAACTTACTGGACGTGTAGACTAGGTCTGGGCAGATTAGCCTCGGATTTTCGTAAAAACGGAGGCCATTGGAGCCTTATTTTGAAAAACGGTCCACGCTGCCCTCTAGGAAAAACCCTTATCTACAACTTTGTAGTTTTGAGTTTCTTCAAATTCGGCCTCTAAGGGCCTCAAAATACCATTTCCAGAACACTGACCAGTCTTGACCCGAGACTGGCAGTTTCGGTTCATAATTTCGTTTCACGTCCTAAAACGTGCACGCTACCTCAACCGACCACAGCGGGAGCCTAAAGTCACACATGCAATCGTTTCTAATGTTCCATTCCATCCATCACATAATCATACAATCGTTCTAAATTCTATGGGAACATACAACAAACATGTGATAGGCAAACTCAAAAACCCATAAACATGCATCAAAAATATAAACTAGAGACCACCACCTAATCAAGCATAATCAAGCAAACTTAATCTAGAGCATAGACATAAATAGGTGAGCTTATGCTCTTACATTCAATGCTGGAAATACACTTAAATTTCCCAAATTTAAAGCTTAAACGAAAGCTTAGGATCAAAGAGATTTTTACCTTGATGAACACAAGGCTAGGCTAGGAGATTGGTGCATTTTTCTGCCCTATCTCCTTGGCTGTCCATAACCGGTTTTGCTCCTCTAATTAGCACCAAAACTTGTTGGTCATTGGGTGGTTTTTCCTACAAAAATCCGGCTGTCCTAAACCCATTTTTTCTGCACTTTTCTTTTCTTTCTCTTCCTCTCCCATGGCCGGCCACTTGGCCTCCAATGGGTACCAAAGTTTTTCTCAACTTTTTCTTATGGTTCTAGCTAGAAAACCGACCACTCAAGCTCACTTTTCTCTTTGGTTTTCAGCTTTTTCTTTCTTTCCTATTTCTTCTATGGCTCTTCCTCTAGGGTGAAATGTGAGGGAGAATTTTGCCATAGCTTGGCTAAGCTACAAGACTTGCTCCAAAATTTGTGAACCAACACCACCTATTTATAGGTGAAGAACAAGGTTTCTAGAATTGCATAAAAGGGCCTAAGAGCAAAATATTTGCTCATTGGACCTTCTAGGTGGCCGGCCATATTGGTTCCTTGGTGGGCAAGTTTACTTGCTCACCAAGCTTTGCTTACCTCACCAATGACATCACTTGGATGACATCACCTTGATGACATCACACGCTTACATCATCGTGATGACATCATTGCTTACCTCACTTTGATGACATCATCTTGATGACATCACCTTGATGACATCATCAAGCCAACAACTTGCTCTACAAGCACTACAAAATCCGGCCATTTGGAAGCCTTGGTGGGCAAGTTTGCTTGCTCACCAAGTTTGGCTTGCATCACCCTCGTGACATCATCCGCTTATGTCACGTTGATGACATCACCAAGCCATTTGCTTGCTCTCCAAGCATTCAAAGAACCGGCCATTTAGTGTGGAAAATCAACAAATATCTTCCAAGCTTATCTTTTCATTCTAATCTTATTCTTAATTCCTTGTTCCATTGCAACTAGGCTTGTAACCAATTTTTGGCCTAGTTGGAACCTTGGTTAGGAATATCCACTATTCCATAATTACATACTAATCCATCCTTACTAACTTTTCTAAAATTGCACTTTGGCCCCTACGGACAAAATATTTGCAATTTAGTCCCTGTAGGTCGCCAACTATGGCGGAGCCACTTGGCTTCCCTTTCGTGCATAATTATTCACTGGACACTAAAAATCCAATAATCGTAATCCTGCAGTCCATCTCCTTACTAACTTACATAATATCAATACTGTTTTTCACCAAAAACAGTATTGTTACACTGGACTACAGTCCGAAATTCATATGCATAATTATTGGACTGCGTATCAGATTTTCTTAGGACTTAAAACTATTTAGCCATTAACGCTCTAAAAATTGTGCTTGATTTTTCTACGGTGGTCTCATAGCTTATTCTTACTAGATTGGCCGTAATGAAGGTTTTTCGCAGTATAATCCATACTGCTTTGCCGTATCTTAGCACCTTCATCTATTTGACCTTCCGGGTCAACCTTTGACTTTTCGGTCAACTTTGACTTTTTGGTCAACTTTGACCGGCATAAAATCATAAATTCTCATTTTGTCCTTTTTCCTCAAAAGGCCACTTGCTTGACTTAAGCAAACTATTATTGAGTCTCGTGGCTAATTAAACGAGAACCCACACATAAACTGATATTCTGCTCAGATCATGAGCTTCATATCGACATACAAGTTCCAAACTTGGGATTTTCCTTATCTAAAAGGAAATCGTAGGTTCATCGAAATTTCGGGTATTACATTCTACCCTCCTTAAAGAAATTTTCGTCCTCGAAAATTCGGATACTTCTAAGTGGCTTTTTCTTCAAATCCACTATTGATCCATCGTAACTTGTTCATGTTCCCATTTCTACTCTTTAATGGGATCATGTCTCTTATCTAAAACCATTCTTATTTCATACTATCATACGCTCGTACTTACATACTTGCATAACTTCTTACTTACATACATTCATACTCACATACTTGCATACTTCCTTACATACTTACATACTTACATACTTTCATGCTATCATACTTTCCGTTCCTATTGCATCACATGAACTATCTTCATAAAAATTTGAGCAAGTATATCATATAACTTGCTATATTTGAAAAAACATTTCTTATCATATAACTTTTTCATACATGAAAAACGTTTCATACTTTATAATTTTTCCACACTTGGAAAACATATCTTAAAATAGCTTCTTTTTGAACCTTGGTCTTATGCTATTAG
Source organism: Ficus hispida (assembly GCA_025413025.1). Classification (NCBI taxonomy): domain Eukaryota; kingdom Viridiplantae; phylum Streptophyta; class Magnoliopsida; order Rosales; family Moraceae; genus Ficus; species Ficus hispida. The sequence continues at coordinate 13,109,446 of CM046373.1, forward strand.
ACCCCTTTAGTTTTCATAATGGCCCCTTTCTTGGAACTCATCCCGTTCTTGGAACTTGTCCCTCAAGGATTCGGCCTATGACCCCTATCTTGGGACTTGTCCCTCAAGGATTCGGTCATTTTATGAACATAACAGTTCCTATCTTGGAACCTTGTTCATAACAGCCCCTATCTTGGGACTTGTCCCTCAAGGATTCGGCTGTATTTTATAAAAGGAGGGGTTCTTTTGAGCATGATCTCAAGATTTAAGCATCTTTTATAAAAATATTTCCTTTGAATTCTTTCAAAGTCCATAATTGAAGAACATAATATCGTTCGAGTGATGCAATAGAAGGTATACTTATCTCATATTGCCTAGCTGCTTGCTAGATGGTAGAAGCTTCTCTCATTGCTTCTAACTTTTCCTTCACGGAACTAGATCATAATCCTTAGGGATGTCTAAAAATTCCCAATTATTATATAATTTCCCTTCCTGAGGGACCATATCCTCAATTTCATCGTCATACTGATAGCCATCATTCAGCTTATTCTTTGTGCATTGCCTTGATATTACCACCAATCAAGGCACTACCAAACATCTTTTCATACCTATTATCATTTTTATGGAAGCATAAGTTTCACAATCACGAAACTTAAGTTCTATAGCATCTAGCTTATTTCTTAAAGTGAAAATTTCCAGATTATCACCCTACTGAGGTAAGGCGATAGGCTATCTGATCTCGACGCCTATTTATCTCTCATTGCTATTCTAGCATTTATCATCATGACTTGGCTATCATAGTTGCAAGATGAGGCTCTTGCCGAAATTTGGTTTGGTTGCACCAGCAACGAACCAGCTTCTAATTTCTAATTCTTGACATATCTAACATTCATCTCTTCATTCATATCTTAGTATGACGATGAATAGCATACCCTATCCGCCATAACTTATCATATCGTAATAGAGATTCATCACAATCTCATCATATCATATCGTAGACTCAGCTTGTCCACCTTGCTTTCGCTGCGCAACTCTGATCTACTGCCAACAATAGCCCATAGATTCATCTGGATACATGCGCCAAGCTGCGCCAAGCTGTCACATACTGACGTATCGTCTTCATATCGTGCAGCTACTCAGCTAATGCAGCCACTTCCTGAGTCCCATCGAAGATGCGTGACGCCATTCCTTCGGACGCCAATGAAGCCTTGCGGTCTTCTTCAATCGTACCCGGGTTTTACACCAGGTTCAAATCTTTACTATTCTAATACTATGACCTTACATAGCTACTTGTTACTCTAACTAAACTAGAGTAAGAAAACTTACTTACAAAACTGTGGCTCTGGCGGCAGAACTGTGAAACTGGATGGCAGGAAAACCTGGCTCTGATACCATCTCTGTAACGCCCCGAACCGTCACGCGTAGGGCCGTCCTACTGCGCAGACGTGGGCCGTTACCTTACTTACTTACTTTAAAAAGCTTTAAACTTGCGGAAAAATTCGGAGTAATTTTTTTTTTTTTTCTTTTCTTACTTACATAAAACTTAGCTTATCTTCATACATAATCATATGTGCTCACTTGAGTACCGAGCTTCCATACTCATATTGAAAGCTAACATAATCATACCGTGGACCAAACCCAACCTAGTGTGGGTCGGTACGACACGAGGCAACTTGCTTGCCGTCATCCTTGAAAACCATTCTTTAACTCGTTCTTGAAAACAATTTCTTAAAAATAGTTTTCTTCTTGAAAACAGTTTCTTGTCCATACTATCACATAACATAAAACACATCTTTCAAATGTATTTTTCAAAACATATTTTACATAGCGTAAATTCAAATCCCGTGGCAGTGTCCATCCCACATTTCACAGTCTGTAGCGCCAGCCTTCACAGTCTTGCATCAAGGATTGCCGGTAGGTAGCTAACCTACAGCATGAACGTAAGTAATGAGCTAAAGCTCAGTAAGCACAACGTTCAATCCGCAAAACATTTTTCATAAAAGAATGCATGAACCAATTATGCTTTCTTGTGAATCAATTAAACTTTTCTAACATTATCTTGATTCTATTTGCTTACATGTCATGTGTGCATGTATCGTGGTCCATAGCTATGGAGTGGCTGGAGGCAGGCAATCCAATCCAACTCAAACCATGAAACAAACTGTTTAACATGGAGTAATTGGGGCAGCCAATCCAATTCAACCCAAACCATAGACTAAACCGTTTAAACCCGCCATCGTAGCAAGTCGGTACGACACAATGACATTAGTTTGTCTTAAAATGCATTCTTACCATGTAGTTAAATATTAGTGAACATGCTACGTGATGTCACTATATTAAACGTATAACATAACTTAACATAAACCATAACATAAACATAGTAACATGAACCTCATAACATAGTATCATATCATCATAACATAACCTCATAACATAGCATCATAGCATAAACATAATATCATAACATAACGTCATAGCTTAAACATAACTTCATAACATAACATCATAGCTTAAACATCACCTCATAACATGACATCATCGCATCATAGCATAAACTTCATAACGTAAGTACCATAACATAAATCATGCGTATCAACGTATGAAAAACATGTTAAAAACATTTTGCCCATGTTGTAGGCGGAGTTGTACTTACCTTTAGTCCTATGCTCTTGGTTTATCGTCCAAACGTGGCACGACAACAGTTCCTACTCCTGTTTCCAAACAGGACGTAAGATAAGAGCCATACACATTCTTGCTTACCATAAATCATAATCGTTAAATGTTGGTGTCCTAACCAACATTTATGAGTAGCTTTAGTTATATTATATGTTCCCCTTAAAACATCACATGATAACTTGCTCGGTTACTTTCCGTAACCCTAGGGCCCAAGGCCCAACATACTTAAACAATAACTAATTAGGTTACTTCAGGTAACCTTGGGTACTAAGTCCATCCATACATGAATAATATTAGGTTGCTAATGTTATTAAGGCCCAACCCGCTATCTCGGGTATCTCAAGTGGTTACTATGAGTAACCTAACTTATTATATTTATTGGCCCAATAAAACTAGGTAACCTTCCCGGTTACTATTTTTCCTATAGTTGTTTACCACAGGACCCTGCGTATTTCAATTATTTCTTGACAAACCGTTGTCAAGTTTTCTTTAACAATCTTAATGAAAACCGCATTCTCATCAAATCTTAACATTTAAGCAAAGACAGTTAAAAACTGTCAAGCTCTGAAAACAATCTTTGAAAACAGTCTCTTAAACTTAGGTTATCAGTGCATGTGCAGGAATTCCCTGCTTATGCACTGTTTTTCTGAAATTCCTGTGCTGGAATTTCTGTTTCCTGCACAGTTTTGGGAATCAAATTGTACTTTAAAATCTGTTCATAATTTGATAAAACTTTCTTCATAAAAGTTGTAGATCTCGGATAATACTACAACTTTCATGTTTTGAGTAAAACTCAGTTCTGCTTGGATTCTTGTCAGTTTTAATTTGAAACTTACTGGACGTGTAGACTAGGTCTGGGCAGATTAGCCTCGGATTTTCGTAAAAACGGAGGCCATTGGAGCCTTATTTTGAAAAACGGTCCATGTTGCCCTCTAGGAAAAACCCTTATCTACAACTTTGTAGTTTTGAGTTTCTTCAAATTCGGCCTCTAAGGGCCTCAAAATACCATTTCCAGAACACTGACCAGTCTTGACCCGAGACTGGCAGTTTCGGTTCATAATTTCGTTTCACGTCCTAAAACGTGCACGCTACCTCAACCGACCACAGCGGGAGCCTAAAGTCACATATGCAATCGTTTCTAACGTTCCATTCCATCCATCACATAATCATACAATCGTTCTAAATTCTATGGGAACATACAACAAACATGTGATAGGCAAACTCAAAAACCCATAAACATGCATCAAAAATATAAACTAGAGACCACCACCTAATCAAGCATAATCAAGCAAACTTAATCTAGAGCATAGACATAAATAGGTGAGCTTATGCTCTTACATTCAATGCTGGAAATACACTTAAATTTCCCAAATTTAAAGCTTACCAGTTTTACGGCAAGCCGATTTTGAGGCCTTTAGAGGCCGAATTAGGCAAAAATTAAAACACAAAAGTTGCTCGGAACAGTTTTTCCTAGAGGGCAGCGTGGATGGATTTGCAAAATGAGGCTCCAATGGCCTCCGTTTTTACGAAAATCCGAGACTAAACTGCCCAGACCTAGTTTACACGACCAGTGGGTTTCAAATTAAAACTGGTACGAATCCAAGCAGAACTGGGTTTTTCTTAAAACATGAAAGTTTTAGAATTTCTCAAGAGCAAGAACTTTAGTGAAGACAAGTTTTTCAAATTCCATTTGGATTTTTAAATACAACCTGAACTATAAAAACTGTGCAGAGAACAAGAAATTCCTGTACAGGATTTTCTACAAACATACAGAAAAACTGTATTTTTACATCAACATTTCCTGTTTTGACTATGAAAACTATTTCAAAAGCAGTTTTCAGCCTTAAATGAGTTTTATAAAGTTTTACTTTGAAAACCTCGAATTTTGAAGTAAAACAAAAGATTTTCTAGCCAATTTTCCAAATTGGATTTAAAAGCTAAAGTGTAAAAACAAAAGATGACGAGTGGTAACCGGGAAGGATAACCGAGTTACTAAGGCTTAGGCTCGATAATAAGAATAGTAATTTAATACTAATCATATGGGTTTAATACCCAAGGTTACCTCAAGTAACCTAATGGGTCAAGATAATTAACCACAATCTCTAGGGTTACAATTAGTAACCTAGTAGTTGATCAAAGCTTGTAAAAGGACATATAACCATAATGTTGGAAAGGTTACCAACATTTTATAGGATTCTTATCCTATGTTCTTTCTAATAGCAGGAAGTAACCTGCAGTCGAGGTCAGAGTGGAAATCAACGAAGCCTGGATTACAATAAGTCAGGCAAGTATCGAACCTCACCTACAGTATGAAAATAGTAAATACTATTTTCATATATGCTATGTTAAAATGTACATGCTATGTTGTATGATGTTAAATGATGTTATGTGATGATATGCTATAACATGTTACATATTATGCCATGTTTTCTAAAATGTCATGGTTTTAAAAATGTCATGTTTTCAAGAATGCCATGATATGGCAAATGTTAAAGTTTGAATATGACATAGTGACATCATGAAGCATGTTCACTAATGTTAAATCATATGGTAAGATAATCAAGGAAGGTGTCGTACCAACCTCCCGTGATCGAGGAGGATACATGTTTAAAACCAGTTGTGACATTTACCTCTCGTTGATGCGTGAGGGTCACGTTTTAATTCCCAGAACTGTTAGGGCCTTGCAAACCCTAGCTTTGTCTGGAGGCTGCGCGCTTTCGGTACGTACACTATGGGCCCACATGTTGAGACAAGATAAGTTAAAGATTGAGTCTAAAATGAAGCATAAGATTTTCAATCAATCATAAATGGCTCATGCATAAGTTACATGATGATTGACATGTTTTAAAGATGATTAAATTATTTTTGTGAGATTATGTTTGTACTTGCTGGGCGAAAGCTCACTCTTATATTTCATACTGTAGGTAAAAAGCCTGCAGCTTAAATGGTGGGCTATGCGGACGATGCGGCGGGTGAAGGGCGGTGTGGGATACCACTACGCAAAATTTTCCGCAACCGCTTTTGAATCTCAAAAGTAAATTATGTTATGCAATATGTATGAAGTTTAAAGACTTAAGAAGATATCTTCAGTATAGTATGTATACATGATAAGTTTTTCTCTACAAGATAACTTATGTAAATATGTTTTAAAGAAAAAAAAAATTATTCTCAAATTTTCAAGTAAGATAAGTACAAGTAAGTATGGTGTCGACCCGGCTTGGGAAGTCGGGGCGTCACAGGTTATGACATTGTGCCTGCTTGAGAAGTATTTTCCACCATCCTTTTTTGATATAATGATCCATCTTTGTGTGCACTTAGTTCGGAAAGTTAAGTTATGTGGCCCGGTGTATTTGAGGTGGATGTATCCTTTTGAAAGGTACATGAAGGTTTTGAAGGGATATGTGAAGAACCGAAATAGGCCGGAGAGTTGTATAGTGGAAAACTACATATCCGAGGAATCTGTTGAATTTTGTTCTGAGTATTTGTCCAACGCGGACCCAATAGGGTGCCAACGAGCGGGCAATTTATATCGAAAGGACTATCCGTGGCCGTTCATTCACCGGTAAATCAAGATGAATGGGAAAAAACATGTTTGTATGTTTTGAAGAATGCTAAGGAAATGGAGCCTTTCTTTCAAGTTCATATGGTGGAATTAAGAGTTGCGAATCCAAGAAAAGGAAGAAGTGAGAAGTGGTTTCAAGATGAGCAGAATCGGACATTTCAGGAGTGGATAAGAAAATATTTGCATATGAAGCTTGGCGTTTCACAGGACGTAATGAAGCTATCCAGAGGTCCGTCATCGATAGTCACAAGATATACATCGTATTTAGTGAATGGCCACTCTTTCTACACTCGGGCAAGAGATGAGAAGCATCCCGTACAGAATAGTGGTGTCACCCTTCGGACCGAGTCTATGCATATTTCATCCGCAAAGGACAAGAATCCGGTATATAGTTCCATGAATTACTTTGGGTTCATTGAAGATATTTGGGAACTTAATTATTGCGGCTTGCGAATAGCCCTATTTAAATGCAAGTGGGCTGACAATAATTATGTTAAGGTTGATAGTGACGGCGTGACAGTGGTGGACTTTAGGCGATTGGAATACAAAAATGATCCTTTTATCATGGCGTCACAAGCGGTACAAGTATTTTATACAATGGATCCTGCAAATTTAGAGTTATCTTTGGTTGTGCCAATGAAGCCAAGATCAATCCGGGATGGCCAAGAAGATATTGAAGATTGCACCGACATTCCACCATTTACAAAGGGTTTGCCACCGGTGGAGGAGATTGATGATTTTGACGATGACGTTTCACACTTACTTCGATTGGACGTTGAGTGGACACGTGTCTAGAAGCCCAAAAAAATGAAGAAAAAAATTTCTTAACAAACGATTTTACGTTTCTTAAGTTGTAAACATTTGTATACGGGTTTTTATTTACGCACATAATATTAGAAATATGTATATGGGAATTATTTATACATGCAAATATGTATGGAAGCATATAACAACAGGCGTGAATAATTGTACAACTATCAGGATTGGCCGCTTAACTGGATTATGGTACCAAATATTAAAACAAATTTTACATGTTTGAAACCTACCACGACGGTCTTTTATAAAGATCGTCGTGGTATCTCATATACCACGACGGTTTATTAAGGACCGTCGTGATAGATAGGTATACCACGATGGTCTTTTATAAAGACCGTCGTGGTAGTCATGGTAGATACCACGGTGGTTCTTTGATTGACCGTCGTGGTAAATCTATACCACGACGGGCAATAAAAAAGACCGTCGTGGAAGTATTTTAATTATAGTTTCCTTTAGGTGGTATACCACGACGGTTTTTTAATTGACCGTTGTGGTAAATTTATACCACGACGGTCAATAAAAAAGACCGTTGTGGAAGTATTTTAATCGCCGTTTCCTCTACCACGACGGTTTTTGTGAATGTCCGTAGTGGTAGAAAACCATGAAGTCTACCACGACGGTCTTACAAAAAGACCTTCGTGGTAGCAGTCCAAAACCGTAATCTTACCACGACGGTTTTTTAAAGACCATCGTGGTAGATCTAAGGCGACACTTTTAAAATTTTTGGGAATAGGTTAAAATTTTCCCGCATTTAATAAAACCCAAACAGACACCATTTTTTCACAACCCATTTCATTCGAAAACTCTCATCTTTTCACTCACTACTAAAAACTCAAGTTTGCCCAAACAAAATCCCTAATCCAAATCCTTAGTTCGCGTTTAAAATCTTCTGAAACTCCATATCTCACTCAAAATCCGAGGGCATCCTCCACCAACGCCTTCATTTTTCGGTCATTTCCAAGTATCTCTCGTCGCCCACAACCCATGTTGTCCCAAACTTGATACCAATCTGCCCGTGCCCACGCTCCATACGCCGGTAAGTTGTACTCTATATTGCTTGGGTAAAGCAGGAATTTGGGTAATTTCTGTTAGTTACATCGTATTTTGTTGATTGTGATTGTCGAAAATGAGTATCTCTTGCTGTTGATTGTGCTAGTCATTTAGGTTGATTTTAAATAGTTGGGTAAGATTGTCGTTGATAACAAGTGTTGCAGTTTTGAGTTAATTATTTGCATATTACATATTTGATTAAATGCCTCTTTGTGTGAAATTTAGTTTGAGATTTGGGCATTTTCAGGAAAAAAAGTGAAGATTTTGTGCGATAAATGTTTGTATATATATTACATTTTTGATTAAATGCCTCTTAATTTGTGTCATATTTAGTTTTAGATTGAATTAAATTGGTTGGGTTTGGCTCGGATTTGGGCATTTTCAGGATAAAAAGTCATGATTTTGTGCCTTATATGTTTGGATAGTAATGTGTTTTAGTACCACGGCCTTTGTAATGATTTAATGTCAATGATGCTTTGTTTCTAACGGTTCGTGTTACTTTTTTTTTTAGATTGATTAACAATGTCAAACTCTCACGAGGAGGATTTCTCAACCCAAACTCATGTTGCAAAACCACGACGAACCAACGCACCAAGATTCAATGCTGACGAAGATGGAAAACGAAGAGCAACTCTCCTTAAAAGAGTGCACGTTGTTAGGATGAGGGGATAATGAATTCAAGTTTCATTTGACGCGAAAGGGCAACCAATAGGCAAGGGAGGTGATGAATTACAGAGTTGGATTGGAGTGCTTGCTCGGGAGCACATTCCAATTTGGATTGCTGACTTCAGGAGTGCCGATTTGGAACCGAGGAAAAATCGAGTGTGGTTGGAAGTTGTAACTTCATTTACAGTTGACGAATCGCACAGAAAACAAGTTTTGAAGTCATGTGGGGAGTCGGCGAAGGGTTTCAGATATGATCTTTACCAAGCCTTTGTTAGGGATAATATCCACGAAGAAACTGTTTGGCAACGACCGGCAAAAGTGGTTCAAAATTACCCAACCATCAGCCAGGACGATTGGGAAAGGTTTATTACGTATCGACAGTCGACTGATTTCAAGAGGCTTTCCCAACAAGGAACTGAGATCAGGAAAAAGAGCAAATACGGATCTATTACAAGCCGCGATGGATATAGAAAACGTGATCAAGAAATCGTACGTTAATTAATTTGTCAAAAAGCTTTAAGTCTATTTAGGTTAATTGACATTACGTGTTTTATTTATGTTTACTAACTTTAATTACTAAATTGCAGTTCGAGAAGACGGGGGAATATGCTGCCCGACATTTTATTTGCCCGACATTTTATTTGGAGAGTACAAGAATCCGTCGGTTAAAATTATTGGTGACACAATAGTGAGTATACGGAATGCTTTTCAAATATGGAGTAAGATTGTCTCCATTATGTTTACGGGCTCAATAACATATTGTGTAATTGTTATAGGACGATTTAACACAACAAGAGATGCAAGGAAGCTTAGAATCCGTGGGTACAGAGGACGTTTTGACCAAGTCTTTGGGCAATGCCGAGCATTCTGGTCGTCTTCGTGGGCAATCAAAATTTGTCAAGCAGGCGCAATACTACAATGCCATGAATATATCAAGGGAGAATCCTGAAGTCTCCTATATGAAACGACAGTTGGCTGCCTTGGAAAGAACGGTGCAGGAACTTTGTACGAAGCACGGTATCAACCGTGAGACCATCGCTGAGGAAGCATCCGAACCTCCTGTTGATCAACACAACAGTTCAAGGCTAGTTGCACCCTCAATGAGAATGAAGCCGGCCTGTCGGATCAGCAGCCTATGCCTAATGCAAGTAAGGAATGCTAGCTTTTCTTGACTGATGTCATTAATGGTGGAGAAGTTCTGGTTGCAATTGGTAGGGCATACATGGACTGTGTTCTAACTGACACAGTCCATGGAATTCCTTTAGGCGAGGGGAATGTGCGTGTGATAATCAGTGTCCCAAAAATTAAACGTGCACTCCTTCCGATTCCGACAGATGAAGCCACCTATATTGAAGAGGCTATCGGGGGGTTTGTTGCGTGGCCAAAAAAAAAGTCATCCTCAAAACCAGTTTAAGCCAGGCCAATCGAGGTCCCAGTCAAGCTCCCGAGCCAACTGCAAAGGGAACCAAACGAATAAAGAAGAGAGCCGGGAGGAAGAAACCACACTCAGAACCGGAGGTACAACAGCAAACCGGTGAAGAAGTACTGACGTTTGACTTTGATACCATTCCTGTTGATATGAGACCGCTGGCTAACTACGTACAAAGTTACTTGACTGACGGTACCCAGATCGCGCACCCACAACAACAGTCCGTCAATGGTGATGACATGCCCATATATATTGGGTATAAAGATGTATACCATTTTATTTCCTTTCAAGAAATAAGTGCAAGCAGTATAATGGTTTACATCAGGTAATGGTTTTTTTCTTAAACAAGACTTATTGTTCCAATTAGAATGGTGATACATATATATGTTGATTTTCGGGTTGCAAGTTTGACTTAATTATTTTGCAGCTATCTAGCAGATTGTTGTGTAAGAGCAGGAATGGATCAGTGTCATGACTTTATTTCTCCATTCCTTGTCTCGCCAGTGCAACAGAATGTAGATCGCGTAGCGTACATTAGAGAAAGAGCCGACAATATCATCCGGATCATAACAAACACACCAAGGGAAAGGCTTGTTCTCATGCCATATAACAACGGCCAACATTGGATATTGGCTGTTATTAATCCGTGGGATGACTCGGTCCTCTATTTTAATCCTCTTGGAAACGATCCGGGTGAAGATTTTCAACAGCTAATTACATTGTAAGTATTCTTTGATGTTCATATTAACGATTAATTTGACATTCTAAGGTTGTAGTTCCGGATGTATTGATATTTGTTAAATTGTTAGGGCACTAAACGATTGGAAGTTACTGGTGGGACGAGGAATAACAAAGCGACACAACTGCCAGACATTGATTCAGACTGCTCGCTGTCCTATACAACAAAGAAATGTGCAGTGCGGCTATTTTGTATTGGGGTTCATGTGGGAAATAATGTTGACCGTCGTGGAAGTAAGTATACCACGACGGTTTGTAAATGCACCATCGTGGTACATCACTACCACGACGGTAAAATATAGAAACCGTCGTGATAGGCCAATATACCACGACGGTTTCAACATTACATAGAGCCACTGTCGTTGTAAGGAGAACTATCACGACGGTGGCTCACATAAACCGTCGTGGTAGATTGGTCTATGACGACGGTTTTTATTAAGTCACCATCGTGGTATGTAGTATACCACCACGGTGTAACAATCTTGATATACTACATACCACGACGGTTTAACTTGTACATAAACTAACCGTTGTGGGATGTAACAATACCACGATGGTGGCTAATATAAACCGTCGTGGTACGTCGTTCTACCACGACGGTGAAGATTTTAAACCGTCGTGGTATTTTACATACCACGACGGTTTTTCGTAAAGACTGTTGTGGTACATTGAATTCGACGATGGTTTTTTTAACAAAAACCGTCGTGGTATGTTGCTAAATTATTCAAATTTTTGCCCTATTTTACCTATTCCACGACGGGAAAAAGACCGTCGTTGAATAGTAAAAGATTCCACGACTCTAAATTCCACAACGGTTGGAGAACCGTCATGGATTTCTTTTACAACGGTTAAAAACCGTCGTGGAATCGACATTCTGTAGTAGTGATTTCTTATCATTTCCTATTAAATCCAATCTAAACTTCTAATATTATCACATCAAATGTAGTCCTATCTTAGGCACCAAATGGATCCAAATAGTAACAGGACTAAGATTGGGAAAAAAAAAAGAAAAAACTAAAACAAAAAACAAAAAACTAAAACTAAAACTTAGGAAATTACTAATAAACATGGGTTTTTAAGTTTATTACCAGTGGACAGAAATAAAAAGAAACTAAGCTAGAAAATATAATACAAATATTCATGAATAAAATAAATTTCTTCATAATTTATGAATTACCTCAGACTTCTTTCCAACCATCTTCACGTAGACGATAGAACATATACCCCTCTCCATGCTCAGAACTGAAATAGACGTATGGCACATGTTGAACAATATGATAATTGTATCCTCTATTTGGATCCATACTTTCCATTAATTCATTTGGTATGTCAATGAAGTGGAGCATTTCAAGATTTCTCAAATGTTGGATTCCTGATGGCACTTCCTGCAATTTTGGTGTTTTCAAGTAAAGCTTTTCATGGATAGGTAGTGTTCCTTCCTCTATTATGTAACGACTCGCCTAGCACAGGCCGTTACCATACATACATACATACGTACTTACTTACTTATCGTAAATAGTGGAAATTTTTTTTTTACGGAGTAATCATACATAAAAACAATAACTAAATAACGATGTTCGAACACCAATAATATACATAAAAAGAACAAAACGTGTAGTGGCTATAGATCCTACATTTCACAGCTCGCCCTGTCACGCTCGTCATCTTGTATCAAAAGGTGCCCGTAAGTTGCTTACCTATAGCATAGACGCAAGACGTGAGCTTTCACTCAGCAAGTACAACATAAACATCCGCGGCAATAAACAATGCAAAATATAACCTAATTCAACATAACATAGCTTATTCTGGCATAATTATGCATGAACCATTTACACTTCATTATGCTTACTTATTCTTTCATAACATACTTTCATAGCTTATCTTAACTTAACTTGCTTATGGACCCCTTAACATAAGTGTACATATCATGGCGCGTAACTGTGGAGTGGTTGAGGTGGTCAGCCCAGTCCAACTCAAACCATAGACCGAACCCGACCTACGAGTGGGTCGATAAGACATAGGCAAGCTCGCTTGCCCTTATACTTGCTTTTCATCATCTCATTCTTGATCTTGTTCTTATCATAAGAATTGGTGAACATGCCTCATGATGTCACTCATACATAAGTCATAATCATGAACTCGATATACTATATATCATGACATAGCCATATCAAATAACATAACATCATCATACCATACCTCACAACATATCCTAGTATCAAACAATTCTAACATACATCACATCATATACAATAATATTCATCGATCATACTTGGGTAAGTATCACAACCAAAAGCCTATGCTGTAGGCGGAGTTGTATTTACCTCGTTCACTATGTCCAATGATGTGCTGTTCTAAGTCAGGATACCACAGCAGGCTACCTCCTGCCATTCCAAAAGACATAGGTAAGGATTAAAAATGTTGGTGATATAACCAACATTCATACTTAATCTTAGTTATATGTCCCCCTAAAACAACGCTTAGTATTAATGATAACCCTAGGACTTAGGGCCTATCATACTTAGAGCGTAACTTGATAGGTTACTTAAAGTAACCTTGGCTACTAAGTCTTACATACATAATTAGTGTTAGGTTACCATTCCTGACCTTGGGCCTAAGCCTTTTTTTAAAACACATCCCATTAGGTTACCCAAAGTAACCCTGGTTTTTAGGCCAAACCAACATACTTAATATTTTGTTGGGTTATATTGGGTAACCCTTGGGCTTTGGACCTAATCTAATAACTCGGTATCCTTCCTGGTTATTGTTCACCTAAACTTGGTTCAAAACTTCTTTTTCTTTGCTTTAGAAAAACTTAGGGTTTTATGTTTATTTTCTATAAGAACTAGAAATTTGAATTGTGCCATTGTTGGTATTTATGAAAAAGCCCGGCTTAGGGTTTTTATTGAGTTTTATGAGTTCTTATGACTTCATGAGGCTCAAATATGAATTGCTTAGCTAAGCATATGATCTTTTGAGTTAAAAAGATAGAAAAATTCTATGATTTTATAGAAAGTCAAAGTTGACCAAGAAGGTCAAAGTTGACCAAGAAAGTCCAAGTTGACCCGAAAAGTCAACTATGTGACGGGAATGAAGTATGATAAGCAGTATAGGAAATATAATGCGAAAACTGTTTTTATGGATAAAATAGTTAGAATTAGATTTAAAACCACCATAGAAAAATCAAGCACATTAAATAGGTTATTAAGGGCCAAAGGGCTTGAAGCAAAAAGAGAATTTTTCGTACAGTCCATTTTAAGACAGATAAATTTTGGACTGCAAAACAGTATCCAATACTGTGGATTAATGAACACAGTATTTGCAATATCTGTTTTGGCTCAAAATTGGACTGTTTATCAAGACACAAAGGCAAACAAGCCCTAAGGTGGATGACATCACCTTATCCATAAATTATGACATCATTATGAATTTAAGCAAAATTTGGAAAGTAATTTGGAGCCTTTTAGACCAAGTATGGCCGGCCACCTCACCCTCCAAAAGTGTAAAAAGTTGATTCTTGGAGGACTATTTTGCAATTTTGAAAAGTTTCAAAACCTCTATAAATAGGGGTGCATTTTATTCAAAAAAATCAAAAAAATTTAGTGAAGTTCTGCCCACTTTTCTGCTCCAAAACCGATCCTTAGGCAGCCAAGAAAGATAGAACAAAAACCCAAAATCCAAGTGTGGGAATTAGTGGGTGAAGTTCGGATTTCACTTAGGAACCAAGAAAAAGTGTTGGAAAATTTTGGAGTCCAATCTTGGCCAAGTGGCCGATTGGTGGTGAGCAAGAAAAGGGTGAGGAAAGTGTTTGGGAACTAGGGGGAAGTTGTCGGATTTTGGTAGGAAATAGCAACCAAGAGACACAAAAATTTTTGGGTAGGCTAGGGGGAGAGGCCGGTTGTGCTAGGAACCAAGGAGGAGGAAGATTTTTTGGATCCAAACCCTAACATCTCTTAGGGTTAAGAAAGGTAACTCTCCCATAGCCTTAAGCTTTTCAATTTGGTTTCAATTTGAAATTTACATGTATTTCAAGTTGACAATTGTATGAGCATAAGCTCAATTTTCATTATTTGCCTTAGTTTAGAAAGTTAGATATGTGCTTGATTAGATCTAAGGGTGGTTTGGATTTATTAAGTTTTGTATGATTTATTTGATGCTTGATTGATTTATGTGGTTTGTATGATAGATGCTTGATAGGGTTGTATGTCCCCTAATAGGATTAAAGTTGATCTAGAATGGTTAAATAGGTTGCATGGTTAATTTAGATTGAATTATGCAACTTTAGAAAATAGGCAAACCCTAAATTCTAGAAAAGAATAATGGTTTGCATGGCTGTGTTCTAAAATGTGTTTAAAGAAAATTTACATTAGAAAAAGCACTGTATGTTGATGTTAAGCTCCCGCTATGGTCAGTTGAGGTAGTGTGCGTGATTAGGACGCAAAACCAATTTGAACAAGAGAAACTGCCAGATTCGGGTCTAAGCTGACCAGTTTTCTGGAAACCTAAATTTGAGGCTCTTAGAGGCCGAATCTGGTAAAACCTAAAACATGAAAGTTGTAGATAAGGGTTTTTCCTAGTGGACAACGTGGCCTTCGTTGTCCACTAGGAAAAATGAGGCTCCAACGCCTTCGTTTTTATGGAAATCCGAGCCTGACTGTGCCCAGTTTTCATGCACGGCCAGGTGACTTCAATAGGGTAAATGAGTAACTTAAAGTCCAAACTGGGTTTTGAACAAAACATGAAAGTTTTAGAGTTTTTCAAGATCTAAAACTTTCATGAAGAAAAGTTTTTCAGATTCGATCTGGATTTCTAAATAAAAATTATATTTCAAAAACTGTACAGTAAACAGGAAATTCCTGCACAGGATTTTTCTAAAATAGTGCAGGGAAAGGACATTCCTGCACATACATCAACAATTGACTATGAAAAATTGTTCCAAAGGCAGTTTTTAGTAGTTATCGTTTTTGTATTTTAAAACCCAATCATAACCGTTTTTATAACCCACTCATAAGATTTCATGTTTTACAACTAAAGGTTTTTAAAGAAAAACCTAAGTTTTTCTAAAAGTAGAGAAAAAGGGGTTTTTGAATCAAATTATCAATTTGGGCCCGAAGCCCAAGGGTTATCCGATGTAACCCAATAAAGGACCAAGTCATTTGATTTCAACCCTTAGCTTGAGGATTACTTACGGGGTTACAAATAGTAACCCGTTTACGATATTTTCAAGGTAATGTTGTGGGGACATATAACTAGGAAGTAAAGTAAATGTTGGTTGATTACCAACAGTTTAAGAATAGGATTTGCAGAATCCTTACCCTATGTCCTTTGTAATAGCAGGAGATAATCTGCTATTGCACCCCGATCTGGAACAGCTCAACATCGGATATAGGAGACAAGGTAAGTACAACTCCGCCTACAGCATAAGCTCTTGTTGTATACTTGCCCAAGTATGAATGATATAGATGGGATGTGATTGTATGTTAGATTTGTTTGATATTAGGAAAAATGCTTATGAGATGTGATGCAATGATAATTATGTGCTATGATTTTAGTACGACATGATGTATGATATGTCTGTGATGCGTTAAGTTATGTTATGAAGCATGACATGATTATATCTCACGAATATGTGACATCACGAAGCATGTTCACTAATTCTAAAGAAGAGTAAGATCAAACATGAGTTTATGAAAGACAAGTATGATGGCAAGCAAGTTGCCTGTGTCGTACCGACCTGCTCGCAGTTCGGGTTGGACTATGATTTGAGTTGGAAATGGACTGGCCGCCCCAACCACTCCATAGTTGCGCGCCCGGTACATACACTTATGTAAGGGCCCCATAAATAAGATAAGCAAGATAAGCAAGTTAAGTATGACAAGCTATGAATGAACAAGTAAGCATAATGAAGCATAACTGGCTCATGCATGATTAGGGCAGAATATGTTATGATTGGTTAAGTTATGTTATGATTGGTTGAGTTATGTTATGTTGGTTAAGTAGGTTATGTATTGTTGCGGATAATTATGTTGTACATGCTGAGCGAAAGCTCACGTGTCTTACATCTATGCTGTAGGTAAACAACCTACCGGCAATTTTTGATACAAGATGGCGAGCGGGGCAGGGTGAACTGTGAAGTGAGTGGGATATTTTGCCGCCACGCGTTTTGTTTCATTTATGTACAGTATTTAATATCCGAACTGCGAACATAGTTTTATATATTGCTTTCCGATCGTATATCGCCTTTCCGTTCGTACGCTCCGTATATAAAAAAAAAAAATTCCATTGTTTATGCTAAGCAAGTAAGTATGAATGCAATTATGTATGTATGTATGGTAACGGCCTGTCCTAGGCGGGTCGTTACATTTTCTTCAAAAATCCTTGTTCATCTTATCAAAATTTGTAATCTTATGAGTGGGTCTTGTAAAAATTATTAAATGATAGAAACTGCCTTTGGAACAGTTTCTTACTGTTAATTTGTCATTGTATGTGCAGGAATGTCCTTTTCTTGCACTGTTTTAGAAAATCCTGCGCATGAATTTCCTGTTTCCTATACATTTTATGAAATCCAATTTTATTTAAAAATATAAGTCAAATCTGAAAAAGTTTTCTTCACAAAAGTTTTAGATCTTGAGAAACCCTAAAACTTTTGTGTTTTACTCAAGACCCAGATCGGTCTCTAACCTACTCATTTACCCTGTTGAACTCACCTCACCGTGCATGAAGTCTGGGCACAGTCAGGCTCGGATTTTTGTCGAAACCGAGGCTGTTCGAGCCTTATTTTGAAAAATTGTCTTTACTTCCCCTAGGAAAAACCCTTCTATACAACTTTCATGTTTTAAGTTTTCCCAAATTCAGCCTCTATGGGCCTCAAAACTGGCTTTCCAGAAAACTGACCAGCTTTTACCCGAATTGGCAGTTTTCTTATTTAAGTTGGTTTTACGTCCTAATCACGTAATCTAAGTCAACCAGCCACCGCGGGAGCCTAAGATCAAACATGCAGCACTTTTCTAATATAAGGTTTCATTAAAAACAAATTAAATCATATCCATGCAAACCATTATTGATTTTGGATCAACAAAAGCTTGCATGATTCTAGGTTGCACAAACCATACAAACTTTAACCTAGCAACCTATCATGGCATTCTAGATCATGCTTAACCTATTTGGGGACATACAACATTATCAAACATCTAGCATATAAACCATAATATTAAGCAAGCATAAGTATAAAACCATGCAAAGCTTATAAATCAAACCACCCTTAACCTAATCAAGTACAAACCTAAAATCTGATATAGGGCTTGGAAATTAAATTGAGCTTATGCTCTTACAAATTCAACTTGAAATATACCGAAATTTCAAATTGAAGCTTAATTTAAAAAGTTTAGGGCTAAGGGAGATTACCTTGATTGAATACCAACTTTGGCTTAAACTTGTCCCCCCCCCCCCCCTCCCCCCTGATTTCTTGCAACCGGCCTTCTCCCCCCAAATGGGTACCAAATTTTTTTTTTTTTTGTCTCTTGGTGGTTGCTTCAACAAGTCCGGCCACACCTCCAACACTTCCTCCCTTTACTTTTTCTTTTCTTTCTTTTCCTTTCCCACAACCGGCCCCTAGGCCTAAATTGGGTACCAAACTTTTTTTTTCCAACTTTGGCTTGGTTCTATGTGAAATCCGACCACCCCCAAGGTTTTTCTTTTGAATTCTTGATTTGCTCTTTTCTTTCTTTCCTTCCTTGGGTTCGGTTTTTGGAGAGAGATTTTGGCAAAGTTTGGTTAAGTTTCTTCAATTTTTTTGAACAAATGAGTCATCTATTTATAGGTGATTTGGAACTTTTCAAATTTACTCAAAAGTCCTTGAAGAAGCAAATTTTTGCATAAAAAAACCCCTTAGGTGGCCGGCCACCCTTAGTCTAGAACCATCCATAATACTTTCCAAATTTTGCTTAATTCCTTAATGATGTCATAATTTTGGGATTAGATGATGTAAGCATCATAAAGGCTAGTTTGCCTTTTTCCTTAATAGGCAGTCCACTTTTATGCCAAAACAGATATTTTCAATACTGTGTTCACTAATACACAGTATTGTATACTGAACTGCAGTCCAAAATTTATCTGTGTAAAAATGGACTGTACAAAAATTTTCTTTTTGCTTAAAGCCCTTTTGGCCTTTGATATCCTATTTAATGTGCTTGATTTTTCTATGGTGGTTTCAAATCTTATTCATACTATCTTGTCCGAAAAAATAGTTTTTCGCAGTATTTTTCCCATACTGCTTAACCTTTTTCAGTATCGTCATACATTTGACATTTCTAGTCAACCTTTGACTTTTTTGGTCAACTTTGACTTTCTTGGTCAAACTTTGACCAACTTAAAATTATAGAGTTTTTCTATCATTTTAACCCAAAAGGTCACATGCTTGGCTAAGCAATCATTTTTAGTCTTATAAAATCATAAGAACTCACAAAACTCAATAAAAACCCTTAATCGGGCTCTTTCATAATTACCATCATGGTACAACTCAAATTTCTTTACAAGAAATCGTAATGTCGTAAAATTCTAGTTATTACATATTATCACCGAATTCATCCCTTTCAAGTCATAAAGGTTGAGTTCCTTCAGTTTTGGGAAGCCACCTTCTTCAAAGTGTAGCTGTTCATTAACAAATGCTTCATTCCAGATTCGAGGCTCCGCTAGTTCGGGCAGAATACCAGGGACGTTCAGTGGGTCATCTCCTAATTTTGAGCATTGAATTGATATCCTAGTTAGATTTTGAAGCTTTGTTATCCAGTCTGGCAACTTTCTTAAGGACCCCACTAAATAGAGACGCCTAAGAAATTCAGGGGGATAAGTCATGGACTCCAAATCAATGATGTCTTCTTCATTTGTCGAGGACACATAGAGAGATTCAAGGCATTTCATTTTCTCGATGCAGCCACACAGACTTCTTCCATCTTCACTTCTCAATTTAATGATGCCTATTGTTCTCAACTGCGTCAATGGCCCAAGCTCTTTACACAAGTCGAACTCTTCATTGTTAGCCTCAATGTGATAGAACTTTCGCAAATATTTTAAGCTCCCAATTCCCATTACTTTCATTCCTCTGAGAGAGTTCATAGGAATTTCCTTCATGTCCAAATAATTCCCAAAAAGATGCCTCAACTTGAGAAGCTTACTGAACTCAAATGGAATTTCATAGATCAATGATTGCTTCAAATCCAAGGTCTCTAAGTTGACCAATTTTTCTATGGACTTTGGGAGATATTTTACTCTTGTGCCACGTACGCTCAAATATCTCAAGTGAAACAAGTTCTCAATATCCTCAGGGAGATGATCTAGATGCGGAAAATTTTCAAAGTCAAGTTCTTTTAGGAGATTGAAGCTGCTGGAAGCAAACTTACTCACAGTAGAATTCAACATCTCATCCTGACTAAAAACAGAAAACCAATGAATGCGAGAAACATCACTAGTCGACAAAATATTGTTTGAGCTACCAATAATTGATAAACGTCGTGCAATTACTTTAAAAGGTGGCAACTCGTCTCCTGACAACACTTAACAAAAACTTAAGTCTTCCATCTTTTTAACGATAACATCATGCAAAAGATCATGAGTACAACAAGTTTTCACTTGTCCTTCATCATCCAACTTTGAAATTTCAACCAAGCTCCTATCTACTAGCTCGGTTAAGAATTCCTTCACAACATCTTCCAAACTTTTACCTCGCTCAGATTTAACAAAGCCTTCAGCTATCCACTGTCGAATTAATCTTCCACGTCTGATTGAATAGCCCTTTGGAAACATTCCAAAGTACAAAAAACAACATTTGAGGTTGTAAGGCAAGTCATTATAACTGAGCATTAGTATTCTTTCAGTATCAGAATGGTTCAACATCTCTACACTGAGGCTTTTAAGAAATTTTTGCCATTGATAAACAGTCTTGTCTTTGGTTGACAGAATACCAGCAACAACAACAATTGCAAGAGGTAGTCCATGGCACCTAGAAACAATGTCCACAGACAATTTTTCTAATTCAGGGGGACAACAACCACTATATTCGAATTCAAAAGTCTTCTTGCAAAAAAGTTCCATTGCCTTTTCAAGATGCAAACTTTTGAACATGTGAACATGGACCGAGGATGATCGCCTACAAGAATTTGCTACTGCAGCATTTCACGTTGTGATTAGTATCCTTCCACTATTTTGATTGCTCGGTAAAGCGTGTTCTATGTCACCCCAAAAGTCATTGTTCCACACATCATCAAAAATGACAAGGTATCTCTTCTTCTGCAAGAATTCTCTCAATTGGATTATCAATGCCACCTCATCCATCGTATCAATTGTGCTTTGAGTGGGAAACCCGACACGGCCAGTTCCCGAAATCTTCTTTATTAAGTTTTTCAACAAGTCCTCAACCTTGTACGATTCTGACACAGCAATCCAAGCATGATAATCAAAGCGTCCTTTTATGCGATCATTGTAACGACCCGCCTTGCACAGGCCGTTACCATACATACATACATACATTCTTATTTATTTACATACAAAAAAAAATAATACGAAATTATATACATACAAAAAAAAAACAAAACGCGTAGCGGCTATTAATCCCACATTTCACAGTTCTCGCTGCCACGCTCACCATCTTGTATCAACAACTGCCCGTAGGTTGCTTACCTACAGCATAGATGTAAGACGTGAGCTTTCGCTCAGCAAGTACAACATAATTATCCGCGACAATACAACTCAAAACATAATTCATCATAATCTTATAACATAGCATAATTTCTCATAGCACAACATACATATCATACTTAACTCATCATAACATTACATAACATTGCATAATATATGCATGAACCGATTATGCTCTTATTATGCCATCTTATTCATTCTTAACTTATCTTGCTTATGGGCCCCATAACATAAGTGTACGTACCGGGCGCGCAACTATGGAGTGGTTGGGGCGGCCAGACCATTTCCAACTCAATCCATAGTCCAACCTGACCTACCGCGGGTCGGTACGACACGGCAAGCTCGCTTACCATCATACTTGCTTTTCGTGATCTCATACTTGATCTTGTTAGTGAACATGCTTCGTGATGTCACTAAACTTAAATCATACTCATATCTTAACATCATGCGTTAATCTCATAATCATAAGCTTGATATCACCATAAATAATCATAAGCTTGATATTATCATAATTAATCATAACCCAACATCAAACAATTCTAGCATACATTTACATCACATACTAATAGCAATCATTCATCATCCTTGGGTAAGTATAAAACAGAAAGCCTATGCTGTAGACGGAGTTGTACTTACCAGATACTAAATCTCAAATTTAGTGCTTCTCCTAACCGAGTTGTTTTCCTGTATTTACAGAAAAATCATATGATAAGAATCATCCTATCATAGTGTCATACATACCCTAGTTATTAACTTATCCTAATACAAGGATATCAAAAACATAACATAACTTTTAAAATCTTACTATCTTTTAAAACCCTAAAATTCTAAAAACAAACTGTATTTGAAATCAGTCTTTAAATTTGATCCTTTTCTAACAAATCTGTTTCGAATTTGAAAATATTTCCTTCATGAAAGTTGTAGACCTTGAAGGTTCCTACAACTTCTGTTTTAAACTTAAAACCCAAATCTGACCCTAACATACTTGTTTCTGCCTTTGAAAATTGTTCGACCATTTTCCTTAACTCTAATTTTGGTCTCGGGTTTTTATAAAAACGAAGGTCTTAGAGGCCTTATTTTCAAAAACAGTGCACGCAAGCCCTTAGGATTTTCCCTCCTCTACAACTTTGTAGTTTTGATCTTTTCAAGATTCGGCCTCTAAGGGCCTCAAAAGTCACTTTCCAAAATACTGTCCAGTTTACCCCGAAACTGGCAGTTTTCATTCGGTTTGGTTTTTAGGTAATCTAACGTGCACACTACCTCAAACGGATACCCCGTGAGCCTATTTCAAGCATGCAGGCGTTACCTAACCATTTCATACTCATACTTCCAGTTCTTACTTATATAACTTTTTAAAATAAAAATCTTAAACTTGCATAAAACCCTAATTCGAAACTAGCATATCGAACCGAATGCTATCAACATAATTTATAAATCTTAAGCAATCATAACTCATACTTATACAAAACATCACACTCTTAATCCTCTTAACAAAAACGTGAATGAAAACTAGAGGTTAGAAGGGTTTACCTCAAGCTTCACAAGACAATTCTAGCTTAGGATTTTGGTGGTTTTCTTTTTCACTAGACCAATACCAACAAAACCAAATCTGTCTTCAGCTTTCCTTCATACTTTTGTTCGGCTCCTAAAGAAGAGAAAGACCAGAGAATGGGCTGCCAATCTAAGGTTTTATTATCCAAAGGCTTACAATTGCTCACACCACCACCTATTTATAGGTGAGAGAAAAGAAAATTCATTTAGAATTTCTTTTATTACTAGAATTACTTATAACCTCCCATAGATAACATTTTTGTTTCCAAGTCCCATGAGGTGGCCGGTTAAGAAGGTACTAGATGGCCAATTAATCAAAGCTAAGGGTTGGCTCATCAAAGCTAGACACATGAGGTGTCTTTTCCATGTGATGGCCGGCCATGAGGTGGCAACACAAGCTTGATTTTATCTAGCCAAGCAAGCAAGGCTATAAGCTTGATCACCTAAGCTATATACTACACTTGTCATCTCTCAAAAACTTTGAGAAAACTCTTAATTCTAAGCTGCATATTAATTCCCAAGAGTAACATATTTACTCATTGGAACCATATGGTGGCCATCTTGTAAATACATTTTGACACGATCACTGTACATACATAACAAAACTTCTGATGGAAGTGTCTAACACTTTCTCATCATATAACAGTACAAGCATATCGTCAAAAAGACACAAAAGATAAGCTAGTACATATTAGTCGTAAACTACACAAAATACATATACACGATTAGTCTATTCTAGGTGTTCGATCGTAACCACCGAGGATGCGTCGGAATCTGACTCCTCAGCTCCGTCATGAAACAAAATCTCCTCGGGGTCCTCGCCAAAATCAAACATATCATCGTCATTCTCTAGCCAGCCCGCATGTTCAAATTCTGGGGCTGGCTCTATTTCTTCCTCGTCGTCACTAGAAATGTCAATGATCGGGGGATAGGGATCCAATGGCTGATCTTCCAGGGTAACTAGGAAGTTATCGAACTCATTTACGGCCATATCAGCCTTGGCGTCCTGGGGCGGCACCTCCGGCATTGGACCAACTGGAATCGGGTCTTCGGGCAATGCTGGATCGGCCTCGAAAGGCGGCTCTCCCATCCCAGCCTCATCGACTGGTGCCTGCGGACCACCCGCAACCTCAGCAACCTGCATGGCCTGCATGACAGCCTCTGCCT
Organism: Ficus hispida; assembly: GCA_025413025.1. Taxonomy (NCBI): domain Eukaryota; kingdom Viridiplantae; phylum Streptophyta; class Magnoliopsida; order Rosales; family Moraceae; genus Ficus; species Ficus hispida. The sequence goes on from CM046373.1 coordinate 13,133,772, forward strand.
CTAAAATATCATCGATCATGTTCCCCACCGTCGTGCCCGGCATCAGTATAGGAACATACTGTCGGATCTGATGAGGCAGTTCGTCTCGAAACGTCTGCAATGCCAATGTCACCGGGTTAGCCAGGTCCTGCGGGACATATGGCAATAACTCCTCCTGGAACCTCCGACAGTAGTGGCTCATAGACTCCTGCGGGTAGGCGTGCCAAACCACTGAAAAACTCAGACATCGGGCGTGGTGCGTATCCCGGTACATCGCAGGATCGCGATAGGGCTCATCTGCCTTCTCATCTGGTATCGGTCCATAGCGTGCAACTAGTAACGTACGGAAATGCGCCCAGGTCCGACTTGGCATAGCTCTCTCTCCGATCGTCATCCACCAAAGTCGAACGTCTACTGCAAGACATCGACTGGCTAATGAGACCTGTAATCGCTCCTCGATGTGGCAAAGATGGAAAATCAATTCCATGTCGTATAGCCATGCTGTTAACGACACCATCCGTCTAGTGCCATAAAAAATCATAGGATGCGACTCGTAGAAAGACATCACTGCACGCCGATCCTCATTTACATACGCGGGATCCATCTCGTCGGGTCTATCATAACATAATAAAATAATAAATACTTACTTAATAAAATAAAATCACTTACAATGATGGCGGCAATGGCAGGCATACTGTGAAATTGGATAGCAGGAAACCGCTCTGATACCATCTCTGTAACGACCCGCCTTGCACAGGCCGTTACCATACATACATACATACATTCTTATTTATTTAACGTAAACAGCGGAAAATTTTTTATTTTTTTTGGTGCGGATAAACGAAATACATAATAATATCAGGATGTTCGGAATACGAAATTATATACATACAAAAAAACAAAAACAAAACGCGTAGCGGCTATTAATCCCACATTTCACAGTTCGCGCTGCCACGCTCGCCATCTTGTATCAACAACTGCCCGTAGGTTGCTTACCTACAGCATAGACGTAAGACGTGAGCTTTCGCTCAGCAAGTACAACATAATTATCCGCGACAATACAACTCAAAACATAATTCATCATAATCTTATAACATAGCATAATTTCTCATAGCACAACATACATATCATACTTAACTCATCATAACATTACATAACATTGCATAATATATGCATGAACCGATTATGCTCTTATTATGCCATCTTATTCATTCTTAACTTATCTTGCTTATGGGCCCCATAACATAAGTGTACGTACCGGGCGCGCAACTATGGAGTGGTTGGGGTGGCCAGACCATTTCCAACTCAATCCATAGTCCAACCCGACCTACCGCGGGTCGGTACGACACGGCAAGCTCGCTTGCCATCATACTTGCTTTTCGTGATCTCATACTTGATCTTGTTAGTGAACATGCTTCGTGATGTCACTAAACTTAAATCATACTCATATCTTAACATCATGCGTTAATCTCATAATCATAAGCTTGATATCACCATAAATAATCATAAGCTTGATATTATCATAATTAATCATAACCCAACATCAAACAATTCTAGCATATATTTACATCACATACTAATAGCAATCATTCATCATCCTTGGGTAAGTATACAACAGAAAGCCTATGCTGTAGACGGAGTTGTACTTACCAGATACTAAATCTCAAATTTAGTGCTTCTCCTAACCGAGTTGTTTTCCTGTATTTACAGAAAAATCATAGGATAAGAATCATCCTATCATAGTGTCATACATACCCTAGTTATTAACTTATCCTAATACAAGGATATCAAAAACATAACATAACTTTTAAAATCGTACTATCTTTTAAAACCCTAAAATTATAAAAACAAACTGTATTTGAAATCAGTCTTTAAATTTGATCCTTTTCTAACAAATCTGTTTCGAATTTGAAAAATATTTCCTTCATAAAAGTTGTAGACCTTGAAGGTTCCTACAACTTCTATTTTAAACTTAAAACCCAAATCTGACCCTAACATACTTGTTTCTGCCTTTGAAAATTCTTCGACCATTTTCCTTAACTCTAATTTTGGTCTCGGGTTTTTATAAAAACGAAGGTCTTAGAAGCCTTATTTTCAAAACAGTCCACGCTGGCCCCTAGGATTTTCCCTCCTCTACAACTTTGTAGTTTTGATCTTTCCAAGATTCGGCCTCTAAGGGCCTCAAAATTCACTTTCCAAAATACTGTCCAGTTTACCCCGAAACTGGCAGTTTTCATTCGGTTTGGTTTTTAGGTAATCTAACGTGCACACTACCTCAAACGGATACCCCGTGAGCCTATTTCAAGCATGCAGGCGTTACCTAACCATTTCATACTCATACTTCCAGTTCTTACTCATATAACTTTTTAAAATAAAAATCTTAAACTTGCATAAAACCCTAATTCGAAACTAGCATATCGAACCGAATGCTATCAACATAATTTATAAATCTTAAGCAATCATAACTCATACTTATACAAAACATCACACTCTTAATCCTCTTAACAAAAACGTGAATGAAAACTAGAGGTTAGAAGGGTTTACCTCAAGCTTCACAAGACAATTCTAGCTTAGGATTTTGGTGGTTTTCTTTTTCACTAGACCAATACCAACAAAACCAAATCTGTCTTCAGCTTTCCTTCATACTTTGTTCGGCTCCTAAAGAAGAGAAAGACCAGAGAATGAGCTGTCAATCTAAGGTTTTATTGTCCAAAGGCTTACAATTGCTCACACCACCACCTATTTATAGGTGAGAGAAAAGAAAATTCATTTAGAATTTCTTTTATTACTAGAATTACTTATAACCTCCCATAGATAACATTTTTGTTTCCAAGTCCCATGAGGTGGCCGGTTAAGAAGGTTCTAGATGGCCAATTAATCAAAGCTAAGGGTTGGCTCATCAAAGCTAGACACATGAGGTGTCTTTTCCATGTGATGGCCGGCCATGAGGTGGCAACACAAGCTTGATTTTATCTAGCCAAGCAAGCAAGGCTATAAGCTTGCTCACCTAAGCTATATACTACACTTGTCATCTCTCAAAAACTTTGAGAAAACTCTTAATTCTAAGCTGCATATTAATTCCCAAGAGTAACATATTTACTCATTGGAACCATATGGTGGCCGGCGATGATGAGTCAAGTGATAGGTGTTTGCTTGAGGTTTATTCTTAACCAAGTAAGCTAAGCTATCAAGCTTCCTCACTAAGGCTAAGACCATGATGTGTCAAGCTCTTAAGAAGCCCTTGACTCCATATTTGCATTTGAGTTCTTAACCTTAACATATTTGCTTATCTACCCTAGAGGTGGCCAGTCATTACTTGCTAAATGTGAAAGTTGCAAGATGTAACATAGCTTAGTAAACAAAACTACTTTGCTTATTAGGCAAAGCTAAAATTGTCAAGTGTCAATTTCTAATGAACTTCAAATTTTTCATACTTTGCCTATTGGTCCTTAAGAGCAAAATATTTGCTCATTAACCCTTGAAGTGACCGGTCCAATTGTGCACAAATGTAAGCAAATGATTGGTCAATTTTTGAACCAATCAAACTTAACTTGATTCCTTGGTTTCCAACTAGGTTAACCTAATTCTTTTTAAAAAAAAATCATCATAATCTAAATTGAACTAGGAAATCTAACTAGAAAAAGCCATAGTTCCATAAATTTACAAATTTATCTATCGAACCATAATTTTCCCAAAATTTGCACTTGGGCCTCTAAAGGCAAAAACATTTGCACTTTAGTCCTTGTGAGGTGGCCGACTATGGTGATAGCATTTGACCTCCAATTCTTGCTTAAACAATCACTCAACACTATCTTAACTTTCTTAAAATCCATAACCATTCACTTTTCTTAAAATTACATATTGGCCCCTAAAGCAAAACATTTACATTTTAGTCCTTAAAGGGTGACCGGTTCTCAAATTGACATTTGTCATTCTTTTTAGGACAAGGTGTCACCTATTGAGACCTTACTTGGCTTAACTCCTAAACGCAATTCATTTCCATACTGGCATACATATTCAGATACTGTTTTCAACTGATAACAGTATACTTGCACTGGACTATTATCCAGAATTTATCTGAACTGCGTCTAGGGTTCTCTTAATTTTAGAAACTACTAACAGAGAATCATAAATCATAGATTTGCCCTTTTACTACAAAAAGGTCTTTCATAAGTAAATTATCGAATCTTTTAATCAAGAATTTAATAATTTTACTGATAAAACATAACACATAAACATTTCTTAATTACAAACTTTGATTGTTCATAACAGAAATCAAAATTTGTAAACAAGCTGGTCATTACATTTTATACCGTTTTACTCAAAAGGTCACTTGCTTTACAAAGCAATAATTTTTTGGAGTCTTATGAAAGCATAAGAACTCGCAATATCTAATAAAAACCCTAAACCGGGCTTTTTCATAAATACCTTCAGGGCACAATTCAAATATCTATACAAGACATTATGACGTTGAGAAAAATTCTAGTCATTACATTCTACCCCCCTTAAAAATTTTCATCCACGAAAATTAAAACAGGCTGGGATAGTTCTTCCTCATTTCATCTTCCAACTCCCAGCTTGCTTCTTCAACTCTGTGGTTTCGCCATAACATTTTAACCATGGAAATGGTTTTATTTCTTAAAACCTTCTCTTCCCAATCCAGTACTTGAACGGGCTTTTCTTCATAAGTTAAGTCCGTTTGAACCTCTACTGGTTTTTGACTAAGCACATGGGAAGGGTCGGATATATACTTCTTTAGCATCGACACATGGAAAACATTATGCATCGAAGCCAATTCAGGCGGTAGGGCAAGCTTGTAGGCTACTTTTCCAATCCTTTCAAGGATCTCAAATGGTCCCGTATATCTTAGACTAAGCTTTCCCTTTTTCCCAAAGCGCATTACTCCTTTCATAGGAGTAATCTTGATGAACACTGCATCACCCACTTGGAATTCCAAAGGCCTCCTACGTTTGTCGGCGTAACTTTTGTGTCTGCTGAAAGCTATGTCGAGCCTCTGTCTGATTTTCTGAATGTCCTTAGAGGTCTTTTTGATAAAATCTGTGGTTTGTAGCTGTTTTTGTCCAACTTCCTGCCAGTGGATAGGAGATCGACGTTTTCTTCCATACAATACTTCAAATGGAGCCATACCAATCGAAGCATGATAACTGTTGTTATATGAAAATTCGTTCAATGGTAGTTTCTGATCCCAGTTTCCTTTGAAATCCAGCACACATGACCTTAGCATATCTTCTAGTGTCTGGATAGTTCGTTCTGATTGACCGTCAGTTTGGGGGTGAAATGCCGTGCTGAACTTCAATTTCGACCCCATGACGTTGTGAACACTAGTCCAAAATCGAGAAGTGAAACGTCCATCACGGTCCGAGATGATCGATTTTGGCACTCCATGAAATCTGACAGTCTGGGATACATAAATTTCAGCTAATTTTTCCACAGAAAAGGTGGCCTTAATCGCAATAAAGTGAGCCGATTTGGTTAATCTATCAACAATCACCCAAATCGTGTCACTCCCACTTGTAGTCCTGGGTAGTCCTACTACGAAATCCATAGTAATCTGCTCCCATTTCCACTCAAGAAGCTCTATCTTCTACAGTTCTCCGCCAGGATGTCGATGTTCAGCCTTAACTTTCTGACAAGTTAGGCATTTCGATACATATTCAGCTACCTCATTCTTCATATTGGGCCACCAAAAATTTTCTCGGAGGTCTTTGTACATCTTGGAAGCTCCTAGATGTACTGAGTATGGCGTCATATGTGCTTCCAACAAAATCTGATCCTTCAAGACTTCGAAGTTGGGAACACAAATCCTTGCCTTGAAGTAAATGACACCATCTGCAGCGGTTCTGAACTCATTGCTTTTATCGCCAAAAAGCTGAGTTTCATCAAAAAGGAATCTTTTTCTTGGTGAGACTTAATGGATTCCATCAAATTAGACTGAATGGTTAGAGAAGATAATTTCCCCGTTATCATCTCTAAATTAAACTCAGAAATCTCCTTTTGTAGTGGCTTAGGAAACATTCCAATAGACCTCAGCATGCCTATGGATTTCCTGCTTAAGGCATCTGCTACTCTATTCGCCTTTCCAGGATGGTAAAGGATCTCACAGTCATAATCCTTTACAAGTTCCAGCCATCTACGTTGTCTCATATTGAGCTCTTTCTGAGTAAAGATATACTTAAGGCTCTGGTGATCAGTGTAGATTTCACACTTATTCCCATACAAATAGTGTCTCCAAATTTTAAGTGCGAAAACTACTGTCGCGAGCTCTAAATCGTGCGTGGGATAATTCCTTTCGTGAATCTTTAACTGTCGGGATGCATAGACCACTACCTTGCCATTCTGCATCAAGACAGCTCCTAATCCATTTTTAGAAGCGTCACTATAGATCACGAAATTTCCTGCATCTACATCAGGAATTATCAACACAGGCGCACTCGTCAGCCTCTTCTTGAGCTCTTGGAAATTTTCCTCACACTTCTGAGTCCATTCAAAAGTTTTCCTTTCCTGGTAAGAGCGGTGAGGGGTGTAGCGATCGTGGAAAATCCCTCGATGAATCGTCGATAATAGCCAGCTAATCCAAGGAAACTTCTTATTTCCGTAACATTTTGGGTGCTGGCCATGCACTAACCGCCTCCACCTTAGCAGGGTCTACTGAAATTCCTTCCTTCGATACCACATGACCCAAGAAATGAATTTTTTCCAACCAAAATTCACATTTTGTGAATTTGGCATACAACTGATTCTTCTTCAACGTCTCCATCACCAATCTAAGGTGATGTTCATGTTCCTCTTTGGACCTTGAGTAGATCAGAATATCGTCGATAAAAACAATGATGAACTTATCCAGGTATTCCTTGAATACTTGATTCATAAGGTCCATAAATACTGCCGGGGCATTGGTTAATCCAAATGGCATAACCAAAAACTCATAGTGCCCGTAACGTGTTCGAAAGGCCGTCTTGGAGATATCTGCCTCCTTGATCCTGAGCTGATGATAGCCTGAACGCAGATCGACCTTCAAAAATACTACTGCTCCTCTGAGTTGATCGAAGAGATCGTCAATCCTTGGAAGGGGATACTTGTTCTTGATCGTAATCTTATTTAACTCACGGTAGTCGATACACATACGCAGTGATCCATCCTTCTTCTTTACGAACAGCACCGGTGCTCCCCATGGAGAGTAACTCTGTCGGATGAATCCTTTGTCAAGCAGTTCTTGTAACTGCACTTGCAATTCCCTAAGCTCAGCTGGTGCCATACGGTAAGGCGCTTTGGAGATCGGTGTAACTCCAGGTAGTAATTCGATTTCGAACAAAATCTCGCGTTTTGGCGGTAGTCTGGGTAAATCCTTCGGAAAGATATCCACATATTCTTTTATAATGGGGACATCTTCCGGCATCAACTCCACTTCACAATCCTATCCATCATGTTAGCTAAATATCCTTGCAGTCATTAGCTAACATCTTCCAAGCCTTCATTGCTGAAACCAGTTTGGTTGCTGAACTCCGAGATTGTCCGTAGAGATTAAACTCCTCCTCTTCGTACGGGTTAAACGTTACACAACGCTTTCGACAGTCGATCTTGGTGTTGTATTTGCCTAAGAAGTCCATTCCTAAGATCACATCGAAATCCTGAAGCTTGATCACGATGAGATCTACAAACAATTCTCTGCCACAGATAGTCACGGAAGTATTTCGTATCCAAAAATTGGACCACAAAATCTCTCTGGATGGCAAGAGGTTTTAACGAGTTGATCTAAACTATCCACACCTCTTCCTAACTTCTGAGCGAACTCCAGGGATACAAATGAGTGAGTAGCACCAGAATCAAACAAGGCAACAGCACCATAAGTGGTGATAGAAATCTGACCTGTCACCACATGTGAAGTCCCAGCTTCAGCATCACCCCTGGTGTAGGCATAGATCCTGGCTTGAGGTTCAGGGCCTCTAATCTGCCCTGAGTGATTGAGGGTCCTTCAAGCTTAGCTTGGACTGCATGTAGCTGTCTGTTAGTGTTCTAACTCGAGTACGGAGGATATTGGCCTCGGTTATTCAGATGGAGTTCTTCGCATAATGCCCTTCCTTACCACATGCAGTCATTTGCTTTTCATTTAAGGGAAATAAATTATGTCAATATTTACAAAGAACAACCGAATGCAATTTAGTGGTTATTCCTTCTCTTTTGTGGTCATTCCATGTGTTTTGAGGCAAATCATACATGGCAAAAGTCACTGACCATGTGCTTTTTGCTTTTCATTTAAGGGAAGTAAATGATGTCAATGTTTACAAGGAAAGACCGAATGGTTGTTCTTAAAATTTAGTTGTTGTTCCTTCTCTTTGTGGTTGTTCTGTGTATTTTAAGGCAAATCATAAATGCAAAAATCACTAATCATGGTGATTTTTGCTTTTCGTTTAAGGAAAATAAATGATGTCAAAAGTCACGACTATGGTGATTTCGTTTGGTAAATGCTAGTCATTCCGAAAGTCATTAAGTATGTTTGAGCAAGTCATTAATTTGGTTTTTGATTTTTTGTTTTTTTTGTTTTTTGAAGATGTTAGATGTTTGATATTTCTTTATTAGTTTTTTTTAAGGAGCAAAAAATGGACTATTTAAAAGCAACAAACAGTGATTGTTTTGAATGTTTTTGGTCGTGTCCATTCTTTTTGTGAGTGGTCTGTGGTTTTTTGTGGTATAATCATACATAACAAGATCGCATATGTTATTTTTTCTTTGTAAAGGAAAAAAAAATCAATGTTTAGAATGACGACCGAATGGTTGTTCTGAAATTTTAGTAGTTGTTCCTTCTCTTTTGTGGACGTTTCGTATTTCTGAGGCAAATCAGACATTACAAAAGTCACTGACTACGGTACTTTTTGCTTTTCATTTAAGGGAAATAAATGATGTCAATGTTTACAAGCAACGACTGAATAGTTATTCTTGAAATTTT
>CM046373.1:13142815-13176954 GCA_025413025.1 Ficus hispida
ATACATTTTGACACGATCACTGTACATACATAACCAAAACTTCTGATGGAAGTGTCTAAACACTTTCTCATCATATAACAGTACAAGCCATTCGTCAAAAAGACACAAAAGATAAGCTAGTACATATTAGTCGTAACTACACAAAATACATATACACGATTAGTCTATTCTAGGTGTTCGATCGTAACCACCGAGGATGCGTCGGAATCTGACTCCTCAGCTCCGTCATGAAACAAAATCTCCTCAGGGTCCTCGCCAAAATTCAAACACATCATCGTCATTCTCTAGCCAGCCCGCATGCTCAAATTCTAGCGCTGGCTCTATTTCTTCCTCGTCGTCACTAGAAATGTCAATGATCGGGGATAGGATCCAATGGCTGATCTTCCAGGGCAACTAGGAAGTTATCGAACTCATTTACGGCCATATCAGCCTGGCGTCCTGGGGCGGCACCTCGCACTGACCAACTGGAATCGGTCTTCGGCAATGCTGGATCGGCCTCGAAAGGCGGCTCCCCATCCCAGCCTCATCGACTGGTGCCTGCGGACCACCCGCAACCTCAGCAACCTGCATGGCCTGCATGACAGCCTCTGCCTCTAAAATATCATCGATCATGTTCCCCACCGTCGTGCCCGGCATCGGTATAGGAACATACTGTCGGATCTGATGAGGCAGTTCCGTCTCGAAACGTCTGCAATGCCAATGTCACCGGGTTAGCCAGGTCCTGCGGACATATGCAATAACTCCTCCTGGAACCTCCGACAGTAGTGGCTCATAGACTCCTGCGGGTAGGCGTGCCAAACCACTGAAAAACTCAGATATCGGCGTGTGCGTATCCCGGTACATCGCAGGATCGCGATAGGGCTCATCTGCCCCTCATCTGGTATCGGTCCATAGCGTGCAACTAGTAACGCACGGAAATGCGCCCAGGTCCGACTTGGCATAGCTCTCTCTCCGATCGTCATCACCAAAGTCGAACGTCTACTGCAAGACATCGACTGGCTAATGAGACCTGTAATCGCTCCTCGATGTGGCAAAGATGGAAATCAATTCCATGTCGTATAGCCATGCTGTAACGACACCATCCGTCTAGTGCATAAAAATCATAGGATGCGACTCGTAGAAAGACATCACTGCACGCGATCCTCATTTACATACGCGGGATCCATCTCGTCGGGTCTATCATAACATAATAAATATAAATACTTACTTAATAAAATAAATCACTTACAATGATGGCGGCAATGGCAGGCATACTGTGAATTGGATAGCAGGAAACCGCTCTGATACCATCTCTGTAACGACCCGCCTTGCACAGGCCGTTACCATACATACATACATACATTCTTATTATTTAACGTAAACAGCGGAAATTTTTTTTTTTTTTTGGTGCGGATAAACGAATACATAATAATATCAGGATGTTCGGAATAGAAATTATATACATACAAAAAAAAAAACAAAACGCGTAGCGGCTATTAATCCCACATTTCACAGTTTCGCCTGCCACGCTCGCCATCTTGTATCAACAACTGCCCGTAGGTTGCTTACCTACAGCATAGACGTAAGACGTGAGCTTTCGCTCAGCAAGTACAACATAATTATCCGCGACAATACAACTCAAAACATAATTCATCATAATCTTATAACATAGCATAATTTCTCATAGCACAACATACATATCATACTTAACTCATCATAACATTCATAACATTGCATAATATATGCATGAACCGATTATGCTCTTATTATGCCATCTTATTCATTCTTAACTTATCTTGCTTATGGGCCCCATAACATAAGTGTACGTACCGGGGCGCGCAACTACGGAGTGGTTGGGGCGGCCAGACCATTTCCAACTCAACCATAGTCCAACCCGACCTACCGCGAGTCGGTACGACACGGCAAGCTCGCTTGCCATCATACTTGCTTTTCGTGATCTCATACTTGATCTTGTTAGTGAACATGCTTCGTGATGTCACTAAACTTAAATCATACTCATATCTTAACATCATGCGTTAATCTCATAATCATAAGCTTGATATCACCATAAATAATCATAAGCTTGATATTATCATAATTAATCATAACCCACATCAAACAATTCTAGCATACATTTACATCACATACTAATAGCAATCATTCATCATACTTGGGTAAGTATACAACAGAAAGCCTATGCTGTAGACGGAGTTGTACTTACCAGATACTAAATCTCAAATTTAGTACTTCTCCTAACCGAGTTATTTTCCTGTATTTACAGAAAAATCATAGGATAAGAATCATCCTATCATAGTGTCATACATACCTAGTTATTAACTTATCCTAATATAAGGATATCAAAAACATAACATAACTTTTAAAATCTTACTATCTTTTAAAACTCTAAAATTTTAAAAACAAACTGTATTTGAAATCAGTCTTTAAATTTGATCCTTTTCTAACAAATCTGTTTCGAATTTGAAAATATTTCCTTCATGAAAGTTGTAGATCTTGAAGGTTCCTACAACTTCTATTTTAAACTTAAAACCCAAATCTGACCTAACATACTTGTTTCTGCCTTTGAAAATTCTTCGACCATTTTCCTTAACTCTAATTTTGGTCTCGGTTTTTATAAAACGAAGGTCTTAGAGGCCTTATTTTCAAAACAGTCCACGCTGGCCCCTAGGATTTTCCCTCCTTACAACTTTGTAGTTTTGATCTTTTCCAAGATTCGGCCTCTAAGGGCCTCAAAATTCACTTTCCAAAATACTGTCCATTTACCCCGAAACTGGCAGTTTCATTCGGTTTGGTTTTTAGGTAATCTAACGTGCACACTACCTCAAACGGATACCCCGTGAGCCTATTTCAAGCATGCAGGCGTTACCTAACCATTTCATACTCATACTTCCAGTTCTTACTCATATAATTTTTAAAAAAAAATCTTAAACTTGCATAAAACCCTAATTCGAAACTAGCATATCGAACCGAATGCTATCAACATAATTTATAAATCTTAAGCAATCATAACTCATACTTATACAAAACATCACACTCTTAATCCTCTTAACAAAAACGTGAATGAAAACTAGAGGTTAGAAGGGTTTACCTCAAGCTTCACAAGACAATTCTAGCTTAGGATTTTGGTGGTTTTCTTTTTCACTAGACAATACCAACAAACCAAATCTGTCTTCAGCTTTCCTTCATACTTTGTTCGGCTCCTAAAGAAGAGAAAGACCAGAGAATGAGCTGTCAATCTAAGGTTTTATTGTCCAAAGGCTTACAATTGCTCACACCACACCTATTTATAGGTGAGAGAAAAGAAAATTCATTTAGAATTTCTTTTATTACTAGAATTACTTATAACCTCCATAGATACATTTTTGTTTCCAAGTCCCATGAGGTGGCCGGTTAAGAAGGTTCTAGATGGCCAATTAATCAAAGCTAAGGGTTGGCTCATCAAAGCTAGACACATGAGGTGTCTTTTCCATGTGATGGCCGGCCATGAGGTGGCAACACAAGCTTGATTTTATCTAGCCAAGCAAGCAAGGCTATAAGCTTGCTCACCTAAGCTATATACTACACTTGTCATCTCTCAAAAACTTTGAGAAAACTCTTAATTCTAAGCTGCATATTAATTCCAAGAGTAACATATTTACTCATTGGAACCATATGGTGGCCGGCGATGATGAGTCAAGTGATAGGTGTTTGCTTGAGGTTTATTCTTAACCAAGTAAGCTAAGCTATCAAGCTTCCTCACTAAGGCTAAGACCATGATGTGTCAAGCTCTTAAGAAGCCCTTGACTCCATATTTGCATTTGAGTTCTTAACCTTAACATATTTGCTTATCTACCCTAGAGGTGGCCAGTCATTACTTGCTAAATGTGAAAGTTGCAAGATGTAACATAGCTTAGTAAACAAAACTACTTTGCTTATTAGGCAAAGCTAAAATTGTCAAGTGTCAATTTCTAATGAACTTCAATTTTTCATACTTTGCCTATTGGTCCTTAGAGCAAATATTTGCTCATTAACCCTTGAAGTGACCGGTCCAATTGTGCACAAATGTAAGCAAATGATTGGTCAATTTTTGAACCAATCAAACTTAACTTGATTCCTTGGTTTCCAACTAGGTTAACCTAATTCTTTTTAAAAAAAAATCATCATAATCTAAATTGAACTAGGAAATCTAACTAGAAAAAGCCATAGTTCCATAAATTTACAAATTTATCTATCGAACCATAATTTTCCCAAATTTGCACTTGGGCCTCTAAAGGCAAAACATTTGCACTTTAGTCCTTGTGAGGTGGCCGACTATGGTGATAGCATTTGACCTCCAATTCTTGCTTAAACAATCACTCAACACTATCTAACTTTCTTAAAATCCATAACCATTCACTTTTCTTAAAATTACATATTGGCCCTAAAGCAAAACATTTACATTTTAGTCCTTAAAGGGTGACCGGTTCTCAAATTGACATTTGTCATTCTTTTTAGGACAAGGTGTCACCTATTGAGACCTTACTTGGCTTAACTCCTAAACGCAATTCATTTCCATACTGGCATACATATTCAGATACTGTTTTCAACTGATAACAGTATACTTGCACTGGACTATTATCCAGAATTTATCTGAACTGCGTCTAGGTTCTCTTAATTTTAGAAACTACTAACAGAGAATCATAAATCATAGATTTGCCCTTTTACTACAAAAAGGTCTTTCATAAGTAAATTATCGAATCTTTAATCAAGATTTAATAATTTTACTGATAAAACATAACACATAAACATTTCTTAATTACAAACTTTGATTGTTCATAACAGAAATCAAAATTTGTAAACAAGCTGGTCATTACATTTTATACCGTTTTACTCAAAAGGTCACTTGCTTTACAAAGCAATAATTTTTTGGAGTCTTATGAAGCATAAGAACTCGCAATATCTAATAAAACCCTAAACCGGGCTTTTTCATAAATACCTTCAGGGCACAATTCAAATATCTATACAAGACATTATGACGTTGAGAAAAATTCTAGTCATTACATTCTACCCCCCTTAAAAATTTTCATCCACGAAAATTAAAACAGCTGGGATAGTTCTTCCTCATTTCATCTTCCAACTCCCAGCTTGCTTCTTCAACTCTGTGGTTTCGCCATAACATTTTAACCATGGAAATGGTTTTATTCTTAAAACCTTCTCTTCCCAATCCAGTACTTGAACGGGCTTTCTTCATAAGTTAAGTCCGTTTGAACCTCTACTGGTTTTTGACTAAGCACATGGGAAGGGTCGGATATATACTTCTTTAGCATCGACACATGGAAAACATTATGCATCGAAGCCAATTCAGGCGGTAGGGCAAGCTTGTAGGCTACTTTTCCAATCCTTTCAAGGATCTCAAATGGTCCCGTATATCTTAGACTAAGCTTTCCCTTTTTCCCAAAGCGCATTACTCCTTTCATAGGAGTAATCTTGATGAACACTGCATCACCCACTTGGAATTCCAAAGGCCTCCTACGTTGTCGGCGTAACTTTTGTGTCTGCTGAAAGCTATGTCGAGCCTCTGTCTGATTTCTGAATGTCCTTAGAGGTCTTTTTGATAAAATCTGTGGTTTGTAGCTGTTTTTGTCCAACTTCCTGCCAGTGGATAGGAGATCGACGTTTTCTTCCATACAATGCTTCAAATGGAGCCATACCAATCGAAGCATGATAACTGTTGTTATATGAAAATTCGTTCAATGGTAGTTTCTGATCCCAGTTTCCTTTGAAATCCAGCACACATGACCTTAGCATATCTTCTAGTGTCTGGATAGTTCGTTCTGATTGACCGTCAGTTTGGGGGTGAAATGCCGTGCTGAACTTCAATTTCGACCCCATGACGTTGTGAACACTAGTCCAAAATCGAGAAGTGAAACGTCCATCACGGTCCGAGATGATCGATTTGGCACTCCATGAAATCTGACAGTCTGGGATACATAAATTTCAGCTAATTTTCCACAGAAAAGGTGGCCTTAATCGCAATAAAGTGAGCCGATTTGGTTAATCTATCAACAATCACCCAAATCGTGTCACTCCCACTTGTAGTCCTGGGTAGTCCTACTACGAAATCCATAGTAATCTGCTCCCATTTCCACTCAAGAAGCTCTATCTTCTACAGTTCTCCGCCAGGATGTCGATGTTCAGCCTTAACTTTCTGACAAGTTAGGCATTTCGATACATATTCAGCTACCTCATTCTTCATATTGGCCACCAAAAATTTTCTCGGAGGTCTTTGTACATCTTGGAAGCTCCTAGATGTACTGAGTATGGCGTCATATGTGCTTCCAACAAAATCTGATCCTTCAAGACTTCGAAGTTGGGAACACAAATCCTTGCCTTGAAGTAAATGACACCATCTGCAGCGGTTCTGAACTCATTGCTTTTATCGCCAAAAAGCTGAGTTTTCATCAAAAAGGAATCTTTTTCTTGGTGAGACTTAATGGATTCCATCAAATTAGACTGAATGGTTAGAGAAGATAATTTCCCCGTTATCATCTCTAAATTAAACTCAGAAATCTCCTTTGTAGTGGCTTAGGAAACATTCCAATAGACCTCAGCATGCCTATGGATTTCCTGCTTAAGGCATCTGCTACTCTATTCGCCTTTCCAGGATGGTAAAGGATCTCACAGTCATAATCCTTTACAAGTTCCAGCCATCTACGTTGTCTCATATTGAGCTCTTTCTGAGTAAAGATATACTTAAGGCTCTGGTGATCAGTGTAGATTTCACACTTATTCCCATACAAATAGTGTCTCCAAATTTTAAGTGCGAAAACTACTGTCGCGAGCTCTAAATCGTGCGTGGGATAATTCCTTTCGTGAATCTTTAACTGTCGGGATGCATAGACCACTACCTTGCCATTCTGCATCAAGACAGCTCCTAATCCATTTTTAGAAGCGTCACTATAGATCACGAAATTTCCTGCATCTACATCAGGAATTATCAACACAGGCGCACTCGTCAGCCTCTTCTTGAGCTCTTGGAAATTTTCCTCACACTTCTGAGTCCATTCAAAAGTTTTTCCTTTCCTGGTAAGAGCGGTGAGGGGTGTAGCGATCGTGGAAAATCCCTCGATGAATCGTCGATAATAGCCAGCTAATCCAAGGAAACTTCTTATTTCCGTAACATTTTTGGGTGCTGGCCATGCACTAACCGCCTCCACCTTAGCAGGGTCTACTGAAATTCCTTCCTTCGATACCACATGACCCAAGAAATGAATTTTTTCCAACCAAAATTCACATTTTGTGAATTTGGCATACAACTGATTCTTCTTCAACGTCTCCATCACCAATCTAAGGTGATGTTCATGTTCCTCTTTGGACCTTGAGTAGATCAGAATATCGTCGATAAAAACAATGATGAACTTATCCAGGTATTCCTTGAATACTTGATTCATAAGGTCCATAAATACTGCCGGGGCATTGGTTAATCCAAATGGCATAACCAAAAACTCATAGTGCCCGTAACGTGTTCGAAAGGCCGTCTTGGAGATATCTGCCTCCTTGATCCTGAGCTGATGATAGCCTGAACGCAGATCGACCTTCAAAAATACTACTGCTCCTCTGAGTTGATCGAAGAGATCGTCAATCCTTGGAAGGGGATACTTGTTCTTGATCGTAATCTTATTTAACTCACGGTAGTCGATACACATACGCAGTGATCCATCCTTCTTCTTTACGAACAGCACCGGTGCTCCCCATGGAGAGTAACTCTGTCGGATGAATCCTTTGTCAAGCAGTTCTTGTAACTGCACTTGCAATTCCCTAAGCTCAGCTGGTGCCATACGGTAAGGCGCTTTGGAGATCGGTGTAACTCCAGGTAGTAATTCGATTTCGAACAAAATCTCGCGTTTTGGCGGTAGTCTGGGTAAATCCTTCGGAAAGATATCCACATATTCTTTTATAATGGGGACATCTTCCGGCATCAACTCCACTTCACAATCCTTATCCATCATGTTAGCTAAATATCCTTGGCAGTCATTAGCTAACATCTTCCAAGCCTTCATTGCTGAAACCAGTTTGGTTGCTGAACTCCGAGATTGTCCGTAGAGATTAAACTCCTCCTCTTCGTACGGGTTAAACGTTACACAACGCTTTCGACAGTCGATCTTGGTGTTGTATTTGCCTAAGAAGTCCATTCCTAAGATCACATCGAAATCCTGAAGCTTGATCACGATGAGATCTACAAACAATTCTCTGCCACAGATAGTCACGGAAGTATTTCGTATCCAAAAATTGGACCACAAAATCTCTCTGGATGGCAAAGAGGTTTTAACGAGTTGATCTAAACTATCCACACCTCTTCCTAACTTCTGAGCGAACTCCAGGGATACAAATGAGTGAGTAGCACCAGAATCAAACAAGGCAACAGCACCATAAGTGGTGATAGAAATCTGACCTGTCACCACATGTGAAGTCCCAGCTTCAGCATCACCCCTGGTGTAGGCATAGATCCTGGCTTGAGGTTCAGGGGCCTCTAATCTGCCCTGAGTGATTGAGGGTCCTTCAAGCTTAGCTTGGACTGCATGTAGCTGTCTGTTAGTGTTCTAACTCGAGTACGGAGGATATTGGCCTCGGTTATTCAGATGGCAGTTCTTCGCATAATGCCCTTCCTTACCACATGGCAGTCATTTGCTTTTCATTTAAGGGAAATAAATTATGTCAATATTTACAAAGAACAACCGAATGCAATTTTAGTGGTTATTCCTTCTCTTTTGTGGTCATTCCATGTGTTTTGAGGCAAATCATACATGGCAAAAGTCACTGACCATGGTGCTTTTTGCTTTTCATTTAAGGGAAGTAAATGATGTCAATGTTTACAAGGAAAGACCGAATGGTTGTTCTTAAAATTTTAGTTGTTGTTCCTTCTCTTTTGTGGTTGTTCTGTGTATTTTAAGGCAAATCATAAATGCAAAAATCACTAATCATGGTGATTTTTGCTTTTCGTTTAAGGAAAAATAAATGATGTCAAAAGTCACTGACTATGGTGATTTCGTTTGGTAAATGCTAGTCATTTCCGAAAGTCATTAAGTATGTTTGAGCAAGTCATTAATTTGGTTTTTGATTTTTTTTGTTTTTTTTGTTTTTTGAAGAATGTTAGATGTTTGATATTTCATTTATTAGTTTTTTTAAGGAGCAAAAAATGGACTATTTAAAAGCAACAAACAAGTGATTGTTTTTGAATGTTTTGTGGTCGTTCCATTCTTTTTTGTGAGTGGTCTGTGGTTTTTGTGGTAAATCATACATGAACAAAGATCGCATATGGTTATTTTTTCTTTTTGTTAAAGGAAAAAAAAATCAATGTTTAGAATGAACGACCGAATGGTTGTTCTTGAAATTTTAGTAGTTGTTCCTTCTCTTTTGTGGACGTTTCGTATATTCTGAGGCAAATCAGACATTACAAAAGTCACTGACTACGGTACTTTTTGCTTTTCATTTAAGGGAAATAAATGATGTCAATGTTTACAAGCAACGACTGAATAGTTATTCTTGAAATTTTAGTTGTTATTCCTTCTCTTTTATGGTCATTCCGTGTGGTTTGAGGCAAATCATACATGACAAAAGTCACTGACCATAGTACTTCTTGCTTTTCATTTAAGGGAGATAAATGATGTCAATGTTTACAAGATACAACCGAATGGTTGTTCTTGAAATTTTAGTGGTTCTTCCTTCACTTTTGTGGTCGTTCCATGTATTTTGAGGCAAATCATACATGACAAAAATCACTGACCATGGTGCTTTCGGCTTTTCGTTTCAGGGATATGAATGATATCAATAGTCACTGACCATGGTGATTTCACTAACTGCCTCTATATTCACAGGATCTACAGAAATTCCTTCCTTTGAAATCACGTGGCCCAAGAAATGTACTTTTTCTAGCCAAAATTCACATTTTGTGAATTTGGCATAAAGCTGATTCTGTCTTAATATCTCCAAAACCATCCTAAGATGTTGTTCATATTCCTTTATGGACCTTGAGTAGATCAAAATATCATCAATAAAGACAATAACAAACTTATCAAAATATTCTTTGAACACTCAATTCATAAGATCCATAAAAGCAGCTGGGGCATTAGTTAATCCGAAACGCATGACAAGAAACTCATAATGCCCATAGCGTGTTCGAAAGGCTGTCTTAGAAATATCATCCTCCTTGATTCTAAGTTGATGATATCCTGATCGTAAGTCAATCATTGAAAATACCAACGCTCCCCTGAGTTGATAAAAAAGATCGTCAATTTGCGGGAGAGGCTACTTATTCTTAATCGTGATCTTATTCAGTTCACGATAATCAATGCACATCCGCAACGATCCATCCTTCTTTTTAACGAACAACACTGGAGCTCCCCATGGGGAATGGCTTTGTCTAATAAATCTCTTGTCCAACAGTTCTTGCAACTGTACTTGGAGTTCTCTAAGCTCAGCTGGGGCCATACAATAGGGTGCGTTCGATATAGGTGCTGCTCCTGGCAACAATTCTATTTCGAAAGAAATTTCTCGCTCTGGAGGAAGTCTAGTCAAATCTTTTGTAAAGACATCCACAGATTCCTTAATGATTAGAACATCCTCAGGCTGTTGATCCTTTTCTTGTTCTTTGTCCACCATGTTAGCTAAGTATCATTGGCATCCCTTAGCCTACATTTTCCAAGCTTCCAATGCTGAAATTAATCCATTCGATGAGCTTCTAGACTGTCCGTAAAAATTGAATTCGTCTTCACCGGAAGGATTAAACATAACACAATGCTTTCGACAATCAATCTTAGCGTTGTACTTACTTAGGAAATCCATTCCTAGAATAACATCGAAATCTTGAATCTTAATCGTAATCAGGTCTACGTATAATTCTCTACCGCAAATGACTACTGGAACATTTCGTATCCAGGAGTTAGATAACAAAACTTCTCCTGACGGAAGAGATGTTCTAAAATTTTGCCCTAGGTTTTCAATACCTCTTCCTAACTTCTGGGCATACACCATTGATACAAACGAATGGGTGGCACCAGAATCAAATAGAGCAAATGCATCATAAGCGGCTATAGAGATCTGACCTGATACGACGTTAGAAGTTCCAGCTTCCGCATCCCCTTTTGTGTAAGCATAGATTCTTGCTTGGGGTTCAGGAGCTTCTAGCCTTCCTTGAGTACTTGAAGGGCCCTCTATCTTTACTTGCACAGCATGTAATTGTCGGTTTGCATTTCTATTCTGGTACTGTGAGTTCTAATTCTGACTATTAGAGGTACAGTTTCTCGCATAATGACCTTCCTTGCCACAACGATAGCAAATGTTGGTCCTCTGTTTACACACACCTTGGTGCTTCTTTCTTGAACCTTGATCTTATGCTATTAGAACCCTTTATTTTTCTTAATGGCCCCATTCTTGGAACTCATTCCTCAAGGATTTGGCCTATGGCCCCTATCTTGGAACTCGCTTCCTCAAGGATTCGGCCTATGGCCCCTATCTTGGAATTTCCTCCTCAAGGATTCGGCTGTCTTACATAAAATAAGGGGTTCTATTAAGCATGAGCTCAAGATTTAAGCATCTTTTATAAAAATATTTCCTTTGAATCTTTTCAAAGTCAATAATGGAGAAAACATAATATCATTCGAGTGATGCAATAGAAGGTATACTTATATCATATCAACTAGCTGCTTGCTATATAGTAGAAGCTTCTTTCATTGCTTCTAACATTTCCTTCATAACACAAAATCGTAATCCTTAGGAATGTCTAAAACTTCCCATCATTTCATAATTTCCCTTTTCTTTTATTCCTCCAGAATTGCTTGGAACTTTGACCAGAATTACTGGTCTGACCTCTCAGGTTCGAATCCTGATTCTGCTTAGGCAGCAACTGTTTCTCTCCACCCTTTTCTTCTCTTTTAACTTTAAATATTTGAGCCCTCGCCTCTTTATCCTGATTAATCCAATATTCTGCTCTCATAGCTCTACTTATACAATCAGCTACAAGAGTTGGAGGGCTATTCCCAGTACTAACTTGTTTAGCAATGTCTGCCCGAAACATCTTCATCATTCTTCTTATTTTCTCTGTTTCATTCGGTATCAGTTCCAGACATAGATGGGCAAGCTGTTCAAACTTTTGGACTGCTTCCATCACCGTCATCGATCCTTGCATTAAACTATTAAACTCATCTTGCTGGGCTGCAAGAGTTTCCCGATTATAATACATGGTCCTAAACTCGGTCATGAAATCTTGCCAACTCATGTTCACCACATTTCTGCGCATCTGAGCCGTCATCCACCAATGACGCGCATCTTTCTTTAGTGGAAAAGAAGCACAAAGAACTTTCTCTTGTTCCGTAAGTCCCATAAAATCCAAAATTACTTGGATATCAATTAACCAGTTATCTGCTGCTATTGGGTCCGTAGTTCCTTCAAACTCAGGCGTCTTCATTCGCCTGAATCGTTTATACAACAAATCATCCCTTACCAAAGGTGGATTCGCTTGTATCCCTCCTGGTACTAAAGGAACTCCTTGAGGAACTTCCGGTACTTGAGGTATTACTGGAGGTATGGGACCATTTTGGGGTGGCACGTCGTTAGCACGAGGTACCTGGTTAAATTGAGCTACCTTGTAATCTATCATACCATAGTTGCATAATAAATAATTATGCATAACGAAAATAACTTAACTTACATTGACAGTGGCGCAGACAGACATACTGTGAAATCGGAAGGCAGGAAAACTGCTCTGATACCAACTCTGTGGCAACCAACCTTTTCGTGGTCGTCGCCATACTTACTTACATACGTACATACGAAAATTTGAACTAAATTTTTTTTTTCTTTTCTTTGTTCTTTGCTTTTCAAATCATCACTTAACTTAGGAGGAAAAACTTCATATTAATTACTTATACATACATATACATATACATATACATATTTTGTCTCTTGTAGTACTAAAACATAGTACTTAAATATGACATAAATATAACGTAATTTTAACAAAACGTGTGACAGCTCCAAACCCATAATTTCACAGTTTTGCCATGCCACGCTCTCTGCCTTGTATCAGATACTGCTATAGGGTTGCTTACCTACAGCATAAACGTAAGTCATGAGCTATTGCTCAGCAAGTACAACTATAGCACCGCAAAACTTTTCATAATAACCAATGCATGAACCTTTTATGATTTCATTATTCATTCATAAGTTAGCGTTGGTTCTGGGCCCCTTACATAACATAAGTGTACGTACCGTGGCGCGCTGCCATGGAGTGGTTGGGGCGGCCAGCCCTGTCCAACTCAAACCATGAACCAAACCCGACCTACGAGCGGGTCGATACGACACAAGAAATCTGCTTATCATCATCATACTTGAATCTTTTCATGATCATAAACAGTTTCTAACTTGAAACCGTATTCTTACAAATTATCATCTGCTTATCATCATACTTGAATCATTATAAACAGTTTCTAACTTGAAACCGTATTTTACTCATTACCGAGTGACTTATCATTAATGAGCATGTTTCGTGATGCCATATCATCATAGCATAACATCAGTACATCAGCATAACCTTATGATGTCATAATATCATAGCATACATCGTAAACATAACAATGTAACTTGATCATCGTACATCATAAGCATATCAACATAACTTGATCATCATATAAACATTCGTCATAGCATATCAACTTAAACTTGAAAACATACTATCAATAACTTTTCGTTGCATACATATCATCATGAACTTATCAAACATTTTCGTTTATGCTGTAGGCGGAGTTGTACTTACCAGTTACACTAAATCTTGAATTTAGTGCTCCACCTAAACAGGTTGTTTTCCTGTTTTCACAGAAAAATCATAGGATAAGAATCATCCTATCATAGTGTCATAATTACCCTAGTTATTAACTTCTTTTGTACCAGGGTATCAAAAACATAGCATAAACTTTAAAACTTCACTATCTTTTAAAACCTTTAAATCCTGAAAACTGTATTTGAAATCAGTCCTTAAATTTGATCCTTTTTCTAACAAATCTGTTTGGAATTTGAAAACATTTTCTTTATAAAAGTTGTAGACCTTAAAGGATTCCTACAACTTCTGTTTTAAACTTAAAACCCAAATCTGACTTTAACATACTAGTTTCTGCCTTTGAAAATTCTTCGACCCTTTTCATTAACCCTAAAATAGGTCTCGGATTTTTATGAAAACGAAGGTCTTAGAGGCTTATTTTCAAAAACTGTTCGCGATGGCCCCTATAATTTTCCCTTCTCTACAACTTTGTAGTTTTGACTTTTTCAAGATTCGGCCTCTAAGGGCCTCAAAATTTGATTTCCAAATTACTGTCCAATTTAACCTGAAACTAGCAGTTTTCATTCGGTTTGGTTTTTAGGAAAAACTAACGTGCACACTACCTCAAACGGGTACCCCGTGAGCATATGACAAGCATGCAGGCATTACAAAACCTTTTCATAACCTTATAATCAGTTCTTTCTCATATAACTTTTTGTGCAAACCTCATTGGCAATTCATACAAAAATAGGGTTTTAAGGTTTCTCAAACCTTAGTTTGCAACATATAAGATTCATATTCCAAACCATTCATAAATTCTCATTTTTAACAACATGAGAACATACTGAAATCATGCTATAGTCATACTTACATCTCTCAACTTTTAATCAAAAATCTTAAACTTTCATAAGACTTTAACTTAAAACTAGCATATCAAAACCGAATGCTAACAATTACATAAAAAACATGGTTTATAAATCTTAACAACCATAACTCATGCTTTTACATAACATCATACTCTTAATTCTTTTAACTAAAACGTGAATGAAGAGCTAGAGGTTAAATGTAATAACTAGAATTTTTCTATGTTATAATTTCTTGAATAGAAATTTAAACTGTACCATGACGGTATTTATAAAAGAATCCGGTTAAGGATTTTTATTGAAATTGTGAGTTCTTATGCGTTATAAGACTCAAAAATGATTGCTTAGTCAAGCATGATACCTTTTTAGTGAAAAGGTACAAAAATGTGATGATTTTTATTTTGGTCAAAGTTTGACCAAAAGACGTCAAAGTTGACCACGAAAGTCAAAGTTGACCAAGAGAGTCAACATTGGCCAAGAAAGGCAACATCGACTAAGAGAAGTCAAGGATTGCCTAAAACAGTCAACCAGATGTCGAAACTTAAGTATGTGATGCAGTATGAAGTATATACTGCGAAAAGCCGTTTTTACAATGCAGATAGTAAGAATAAGTTTTAAAACCATTATAGAAAAATCAAGCACATTAAGTAGGATAGTAAAGGCTAAAGGGCGTGGAGCAAAAAGGAAAAGTTTCGTACAGTCCATCCTTACGCAGATAAAATTTTGGACTGTAGTATAAAAGCTTGTACTGTGTATAAGAGAGCACAGTATTAAAAATACCTGTTTGGCATTAAAAAGGATTGTCTACTAAGGGAAAAAGTCAAACAAAGCCTTTATGGATGATGTCATTAGCTTTTGGAATTATGACATCATTTATGGAATTAACTAAGATTGGAAAGAAATATGGAAAACTCTAGACCATGAGGTGGCCGGCCAACTAAGAGGATTTAAGGAAAAAATTGAAATTTTTGGAGGGTTTTTTGAGCAATTTGAAGAGTTCTCCTCCTCCTATAAATAGTAGACCCATTTGAAAGTTTTGTTCACAAAAATTGTGAAAAGCAACCAAACTTTGCCCAATTTCTTCCTCACCAAAACCGAACTTTGAGAGGTGCCAAAGAGAAAGAAAAAGTTTGGAAAACCAAGGAATTAATCTTAGGAGGGTTCGGATTGCACTAGGAATCAAGCCAAAAAGCTGAAAAAAATTTTGGAACCAAGATTGGCCATAGTGGCCGGTTGTGTGGCAGCAGCAAGGTGAAAGGGAAATTGAAGGGGAAAACAAGTTGGAAGGTGGCTGATTCTTGTGGAGAGTGGCCGGAGAGTGTAGGGATAAACCACTAGGTGGCTGGAAAATTTCAGGCTCATTGGGAGGAGCTAAGGCCGGCTGCACCAAGGAGAAAGGAAGAGAGAAATTTTTGAGCCAAGCAAGCCTACCCATTGGATTAAGTAAGTTAAAATTCTCTTGAACCTTAAATCTTTCAATTCAAGTTTTAAATTGAAGATTTAAGTGTATTTCAAGATGGTTTGTAATGAGCATAAGCTCAATTTAATTTCCGAGCCCTAGCCTAGATTTAAGGGTGTATGTGCTTGATTAGTTTAGTATGGTTTTGAATGATGGTTTGATTGCTAGTTTCAATATGTTTATGTGCTGTTAATTTTTAGGCATTGAATGTTAGAAAGATTAGTTGGTTATATGTTCCCTAAAAATCTGTCAACAGATTATGAATGGCATGTTAGGGTATTAGATTGATGTGTGTATGCTATGGTTGGTAGTGCTAGAAACAAGCCAACCCTAACCCTTGAAAATACAATTTTATTGTTTGACTTGCATGGACGGGTTTAAGCTTCATGTAAGTTAATTTGGGACGTAGAAAAACGTTGCATGTTGATTCTAGGCTCCCGCTGAGTTCGGTTGAGGTAGTGTGCACGAATTAGGACGAGAAACCAATAAAGGAATGAAAACTGCCAATTCGGGTTCAAACTGGCCAGTTTTCTGGAAAGCCAGTTTTGAGGCCCTTAGAGGCTGATTTTGGAAAAATGTAAAACACAAAAGTTGTAGATAAGGGTTTTTTCTATGGGGTAACGTTGACAGTTTTCAAAAATAAGGCTCCAATGGCCTTCGTTTTTGTGAAAACCCGAGCCTGACCGTGCCCAGACCCTATGCACGGCCAGGTAAGTTTAACAGGTTAAAGGAGTGGGTTAGAGACCGATTTGTGTAATACCTAGTTATTTAACGATTATGATTCTTTGTACAAAAAATTCAAATTGTACCTTAAGAATATTAATGAAAAAGCCCGGTTAAGGGTTTTTATAATGTTTTGTGAGTTTTTATGACTTTAAAAGACTCAAAAATAATTTCTAGGACAAGAAAATGTCCTTTTAGGTAAAAAGGAATGAAAATGGCCAAAAATGTATGTTGGTCAAAGTTTGACCAAAAACGTCGACGGTTGACCAAAAAGTCAACTGTTGACCACGGGAGTCAAATCTCGGCAAGAAAGTCACCTGTCGACAAGAAAGTCAATGGTGGACGAGAAAGCCAAAGATTGACCCCAAAAATTTAAAGAAAAGACGGTACGAGTAAAATCGCCGCAGTATAGAATTATACTGAATATGCCGTTTTTACTGATAAAATGATATGTTTAGAACTTAAAACCACCATAGAAAGACAAGCACATTAAGTAGAATTAAAGGGCAAAAAGGGTTTTAAGAAATAAGGAAATTTTTATACAGTTTGTTTTCACACAGATAAATTTTGGACTGCCGTTCGGTAAACTAATACTGTGCATAAGTGAATCCAGTATTAGAAATACCTGTGTTAAAACAATAATGGACTGCATAACAAGGTAAAGAGCCAAACAAACCTTAGAATGGCTTACCTCATTCACCTTTTGGATTATGACATCATTATGTCATTTAAAAAAAAATTGGAAAGTATTTGGTTGGCATTAGCCATGCAATGGCCGGCCACATGCCCCCCCCCCTAAGTCCAATTTCTGATTTTTTTGAGGACTAAAGTGTGCAATTTCAAGAAATTCCAACCTCTATAAATAGGTGAGAATACTATTGAAAAAAATTAGAAAACTTAGCTAAACTTTGCCAAATTTTCTCCACCAAAATCCGAACTTCAACAAGAGAGAAAGGAAGGAAATTTTGCAAAACCAAGTGTGTTTTAAGCCTAGGGATAGTCGGTTTTACCTTAGAGAGCAAGCAAGGAAGTTTGAAAAAAATTGGAACCCAATTCTAGGCCAAGGGCCGGTTGTGTGGGCAAGAGAAAAGCAAGAGAAAAAAAGTTGAATCCAAAGGGGGATTTAGAGTTTTGAGTGTTGGTTTCCACTTAGAACATCATTTAAGAGCACTTGAGCATTTGGTGCACAAGTTGGCCAAAGGACCGGCTGTTGGAGAGGGAAAAAGGGGAGCCAAGAGCCAATCCAAAATTCGGATCCAAGGTGAGGTAAAATTCCAAGTTCTTAAGCTTTCATTTAAATTTCAATTGGAGAAATTTAAATGTATTTAAGTATGTGTTGTAATGAGCATAAGCTCACTTTAATTTTCTGCCCTAAATTAAGATTATAGGCTATGTGCTTGTTATGGTTAGGATTTATGGTTTGGTGGTTATGATTTTTGCATGCTAGATGTTTGTGAATTGGTTAGGGTTTATGTACATTATGTTTGATGCTAAATTTGATTTGCATGTTGAATATTGGACGTTAGAAAATGCTGCATGACCACTTTCTAGGCTCCCGCTGAGTTCGGTTGAGGTAGGGTGAACGTTTTAGGACGTAAACGAAATTTTAAACCGAAAACTGCCAACTCGGGTAGAAATTGGCCAGTTTCGGGAAAAACAGTTTTTGAGGCTTCTAGAGGCCGAATCAGGGGAAACTCAAAACATGAAAGTTTTTAAGTAGAGTTTTTCCTAGAGGACAACGCGGACATTTTTGTAAAATGAGGCTCCAATGGCCTCGGTTTTTACCAAAACCCGTGCCTAAGGTGCCCAGGACCCGAGCACGGCCAGGACAAGTTCCTCAGGGGTTTTGACCACGAAATCGCCAGAACTGGGTTTTACCCAAAACATAAAAGTTGTAGAGTTTTTAAATGTTTACAACTTTCATGAAGACAAGTTTTACAGATTCAGTCTGGATTTTAAGATGAAAATGAATTTCGGAGAACTGTACAGGAATTATGGAAATCCTGTACAGGATTTACAAAGTTAACACAGAAAATGCATATTTTTGTAATTACACTGCAAAATTGACATTGAGAAACTGTTCCAAAGGCAGTCTCCAATAGTCAATAATTTTATACGACTCCTTTTAAGGTTTTCAGTTTTTTTAAAAGATTGAACAAAAGGATTTTTAAACCAAAACCTAAGAATTCTTTTCTAAGGAAATAAGTTTGTTTTTAAAACCTAAGTTAAAGATTTAACCGGTTAGGGTTACTTAGGTAACCAATTAGGACAAGGTAAAGATAAGTAAGGTTATATAAGAATGTTGGTTATATTACCAACAGTTCTAACCCTTACTTTTATTAATCTCAGAACGTCGCACGCCGAAGTGTCCCAACGGGATTTAACTCGACTTTTGGACACAGCTTTTACGAACGAGGTAAGTACAACTCCGCCTACAGCATGGGCTTTGTTGTGTATACTTGCCAAAGTATGATGAAAATGCTATGTAGTGTAAATGTTACCTCTTATGTGTTGTAGATAGTTTTAAGTTATAGGAAATGTTATAGAAAATGTCATGCTTTGTAGTATGCTATGATTATGTGTTAAGAGTATGTTATAAAATGCTATGATGATATGCTATGTTATATGCTATGTGTTATAAAAAAAATTGAAATGCTATGATTTAGAATGCCATGGAATAGGTTATGATGATAAGATTATAAATTAATTGTGTGACATATCACGATGTATGCTCACTAATTAATACAATTAAGTATGAGATAATGAAAGTTATGATGGCAAATAATTTGCCTGTGTCGTACCGACCCGCGTTAGGTCGGGTTGAACTATGGATTGAATTGGAAATGGTTTGGCCACCCCAACCAATTCATAGTTGCGCGCCCGGTACGAACACTTACGTTATGGGGCCCACAAGATAAGACAAGATAAGTTATGATAAGTTAAGAAAGCAAGTTACGATTAATCAAGCAAGCATAATGAAGCATAAATGGCTCATGCATAAGTTAAGATAAGTTATATTATGTTATGCTTAAGTTATGATTAGTGTGGTATGCTAGTTAGGATATGTGTGATGTGTTTTATTTAAAGTAAATTGCGGTATAGAATAGTTGTACTTGCTGAGCGAAAGCTCACTGTCATACGTCTGTGCTGTAGGTAAGCAGCCTAGAAATAATTCTTGATGCAAGATGGAGGGCATGGATTGGCGGACTGTGAAATGTGGGAATAAACCGCTACGCGTTTCGTTATATTATGTAATTATGAAATAAGTTTTATTTACACCCAAACAACGTAATTAATGTTCGATATACATTTATATTTCGTATGTAAGTACAGTATAAAAAAAAAAAAAAAAATTTCCGCTGTGTAAGTTATGTATGTACGATATGTATGTATGGTAACGACCTGTGCTGCAGTATCCTGAATTGGATTAGCACCTCTCTGGATATAGTGTTCGAGGTAAGTACAACTCCGCCTACAGTATAGGCTTACTGTTGAATACTTACCCAAGTATGTTTGATGTGTATGACGTGATGATGCATTGTTTATGATATAAGTTAAAGTTATGATTATGAGATTATGGTATAATGCTAAGTCATGAGTATAGTTTATATATAGTGACATCATGAAGCATGTTCACTAAATAAGATCAAGTATGAGATTATGAAAGTAAGTATGATGGCAAGCAAGCTTGCCTGTGTCGTACCGACCCGCGTTAGGTCGGGTTGGACTGTGGTTTGAGTTGGAAATGGACTGGCCGCCCCAACCAAATCATAGTTGCGCGCCCGGTACGTACACTTATGATAAGGGGCCCATAAGTAAGATAAGTTAAAGATGATTAAGATGGCATAATAAGAGCATAATTGGTTCATGCATATATTATGCGATGTTATGACATGATATGTATGTTATGATATGTATGCTATGGAAAGTTATGTATGACATGCCATGATTATGTGAAGTTATGAAGAGTTATGTTTATGTTAGTTATTGCGGATTTACATGTTGTACTTGCTGAGCAAAAGCTCACGTGTCTTACGTCTATGCTGTAGGTAAGCAACCTACTGGCAACGGATGATACAAGATGGCGAGCGTGGCGGGGCGGACTGTGAAATGTGGGGATATTAACCGCTACGCGTTTCGTTCTTATTATGTATATTATTTCGCATTCGAACAGCGTTTACATATTTATGCATTTCAATTATTCCGCACCGTATAAAAAAAAAAAATTTCCGCTGCTTACGCTCATTATTTAAGCATGTATGTGCATGTATGTACGTATGTATGGTAACGGCCTGTGCTAGGCGGGTCGTTACATTAAAAGATTTACCTCAAGCTTCACGAGAAAGGTTCTAGCTTAGGGTTTTGAGGTTTTTCTTTTTCACTAGTCCAGCACCAACCAAAAACCGAATATGTCTCTCACTTTTCTCTCTTACTTTGGTTCGGTTCCTATGGGAGAAAACTAGCTGCTGGCTGCAAGGTTCACTAAAAGAAAACACAGTGAACTTGCCTTCACCTATTTATAGGTGAACAATTTACTCTTGCATTGCCAACTAGTCCCCAAAAGTCACTTATTTACTCAACACTCCTTGTGAGGTGGCTGGCTAAGCATGGTTCAAGTGGTTGAGTAAGCAAAGCTATGGTAGGCTTACTCACCAAGGCTATGATGTGTGGTGTCTTGCTCTCAAAGTGGCGGCCCTAGGGTGTTGAAGTGTCAAAGCCTTAGCTAGCCATAGATGTAAAGCTAGATTGGCTTACTCACCAAAGCTAGGCCATGATGTTTCATTCCCTCATGGTGGCCGGTCTTGGTGTTGCCTTGGCAAGGCCTTGGCTTGCCAAGTAAGCAAAGCTAGTAAACTGGCTCACCATAGCTACTTCATGTGGTGTCACTTCCTCATAGTGGCCGGTTCATGAATGGTGAGGTGTGAGATTCTTGGCTTGCCAAGTGAGTGAAGCTAGGGTGGCTTACTCACCGTAGCTAGTCCATGAGGTGTCTTGACCTCATGGTGGCCGGCCTTGGGTGATTTGGTGTGCTTGCCATTGCTAGCCACATGAGCAAGGCTATGGTGCTTACTCACCAAGGCTAGTTCATGATGTGTCTAGCCAAGGTGATGGCCGGTTCCTTAAGGTGCCAAGTGGAAAATCTTTGCTTGTTGATGCATCACACATAACCAAGTAAGCAAGGCTAGAATGCTTACTAAGCAAGGCTAGGTTTTTAGGTGTCAAACTTTCAAAGAAACACCTAATTCCTTATTTGCTCATCAATCCTTAAAAACATCATATTTGCTTGTAAATCTCATGAGGTGGCCGGCCATTCCATGCTAGGTGTATAGATGGCAATTTGCAACATAGCTAAGTAAGCAAAGCTACTAAGCTTACTAAGCAAAGCTAAAATTGTGAGGTGTCAATTTCTAGTGAACCTCAAATTTTCATACTTTGCCTATTGATCCTTAAGAGCAAAATATTTGCTCATTAACATTTGAGGTGGCCGGTCCCTATGTGTACAAGTGTAAGCAAATGATTGGTCAATTTTGAACCAATCAAACTTAACTTGATTCCTTGGTTTCCAACTAGGTTAACCAAATTTAAAAATAATCATAAGCTTAATTGAACTAGGAAATCTAACTACAAAAATCCATAGTTCCATAAATTTACAAATTTATCTATCAAAGCATAATTTTCACAAAATTACACTTTGGCCCCTAAAGGCAAAAACATTTGCACTTTAGTCCCTATAGGGTGGCCAGTTTTCATAGTGACATTTGTCATTCTTTTAAGACGAGGTGTCACCTTATAAAACCTTACTTGGCTTATCTCCTAAACACAGTCCACTTTCATACTGGCTTACATATTTAGATACTGTTTTCAACCGATAACAGTATTCTTGCACTGGACCACTATCCAGAATTCATTTGAACTGCGTCTAGGGTTTTCTTATAATTAGAAACTACTAACAGAGAATCATAAATCATAAACTTGCCTTTTACAACAAAAAGGTCTTACATAAGTAAATTATCGAATCTTTCAGCCAAGAATTCAATAATTTACTAATAGAGCATAACAATAAACATACATAACTCATAACATAAGTAATTACAAACTTTGATTCTTAACAACAGAAATCAAATTTGTAAACAAGCTGGTCATTACAATACTTACCAATGTACATGGTAAAAATGAGATGGAAGTGTCTACCACTTCACCATCCTACCTATACTATGTATAACCCTAAGGTCAAAAAGAATAACTAATAACTAAACATCGACTAAACAGTCTACTCCTCCATGATAACCGAGAGAAATGTCAGAGTCCGCGTCCCAGTCTCCATCATCGAATAAGATCTCCTCGGGGTCTTCCCACTATTCTTCAACGGCTTCTTCATGTTCTTCCCATTCTTCTTGCTCTTCTTCAATTTCTTCCTCATCATCGCTCTCGATGATGATTATGGGAGGATCATCGAGGTTTTCCTCTTGGTCGACCGGGACATCAATAGGGTCTATATCGCCGTCATCTGCATCTGCCTCCGCTTCCTGAGGAGGAATCGCCTAGTGGCATAGCAGGAATAGGATCCTCTGGCAGAACTGGACCTCCATGAAACAATGGCTCTGCGATACCGGCATCATTGACTAGCACGGCATAATCATCATCCAAGGCATCTACCTACATCGTCTGCGCCATAACCTCTGCCTCCATAATATCATGTATCATCTCCTTAACTGTCATCCCCGCCATAGGCTCAAGAACAAAAAGCCTAACGTTGGGAGGTAACCCTTCCATAAGGAGATATAGTGCCCGTAACTCTGGATTCCCCAAGTAGTGAGGAATAAATGGCAACATCGCATCCCGAAACCGTTGGCAGTAGTGGCCCATAGACTCGTTTGGATACGCATGCCAATCCACTGCATAACAGAGGTATCGTCTATAGTACATATCGCGGTAAATATCAGGATCACAATACGGCATATCAGCATCCCCATCTGGAAAAAGCCCATAACGTGCGATGATAAGAGCGCGAAAATTTGCCCATGTTCCATTAGGTATCGCCGGCTCTCTTACTATCATCCACCATATCCGAGCGCCCGCCACTAGGTAGCGGCTAGCCAATGGGACCTGAAGACGAGCTTCTATGTGACCAATCTGGAAGATTGACTCCATGTCATGAAGCCATCCTGCTAATACTACCGTCCGTGGGGTCGCATCGAAGAGTAGGGTTTGCATCTCATAGAATACTGATGCAGAATCTCGATCCGCGTCCATAAGTCTCGTATTTACATCATACCATTTCTTATCATACTTACTAAATAAATATTCATACATAAAATTTAATTTAACTTACAATGACTGTGGCGCGCTGGCAGGCAGACTATGTGTAATAACCAGTTTTTATACAAATTACGATTTCGGTTATTTGAAATCAAAATTTGTATTATGTGTGTTTATATGAAATGTCTAATCTGATTTATCAGAATTAGAATTTATGTATGATTTTTATTCCGGTCAACGTTTGACCAGAAAAGAATTTAAGATATGTTAAGACGGTACTGCAGTATAATAATCAGTATGAAATTATACTGTGATAAAACCGTCATTACGGATACGGAAGTGAGAATAAGGTACGGGATTATTACAGAAAAATCAAGCTCAATATTTAGAACAATAAGGCCGAGAGATTTCAAGATCGGAGAAAATTTTTACACAGTCCAGTTAAACACAGATGAATTTTGGACTGCGGTTCAGTATAACAGTACTGTTTTTAGTTAAAAACAGTATTGATTTTATTCATACTAGTATAATATTGGACTGTATTATGGAAGATAAGCCAAATGGCCCTTAGTCAAGGGACACCTCATCAATAAGATAATTAAGTAATATTTTGGATTTTTGGGAAAATATGGAAAGTAATATTTGAAAAAAAAAAAAAAAATACTTGCTCACCAAGTAAATCATCCTTGGCCGGCCACCTCCCATGGGTTATAAGTAAATATATTGGTCTTGGGGGATTAAAGAGAAATTGGTGAAAAATCCAAATCACCTATAAATAGGTGATTATGTGGACTTTTGACCATTTTTTTGGTTCCTTCTAGAATTTGCTACTCTTTTAGTTACTTAGCCACCCCAAAGCCGAGCACCAAGGGAGAGAGGGATATCAAGGGCTGGTCGGATTTTTTGGAGAAGAAATCCAAGGAAAAAAAAAAAAGTTTGGATTCAAGTTTCAAGTCATCTCTCCCACTCTTGAGGTAAATCCTCTAACCCTAGCTAGGTTTTGTTCAAGTTTGAAGCACGGATTTTATGTGTATTTCAAGTTGAGATGTATGAGCATAAGCCATCTTCTCTATTTTCTTTATGGAATGGTTTATTGAGCTTTGATTGTGCATGATAGGCTTTAGGAAGCTTGAATGGTGTGGTTGGTTGTGTTTTTTTTTAATGATGCTCTAGAAATTTCATGTTAAGGTTATGTGCTCATTAGGTGCTCGTGAAATGTACCTAAGCTGTCTAAGAATGTTTTTTTTTTATGTTGATGATGGAATGAGAATGCATGATATGTGGAAGGTTTTAAAAACCTCGAAAACCCTAGAAATGGTAATGTTTACCATTAGGGTTTACATGTTATTAGTATGGTTAGTATGAAATGTATGGCAAGGGAAATGATAGTAAACACGTTGCATGCTTGTTGTAGGCTCACGGTTTTAACCGTTTGAGGTAGTGTGTGCGTAATTTTACGTACGAAACATCGAAATCGAAAAACTGCCAGTTTTGGACAAAACAGGGCAGCAATCTGGAATGTCAGTTTTGAGGCCTTAGAGGCCGAATTTGGAAAAGGTCAAAACAAAAAGTTGTAGAATAAGGAAAATTCTAGGGGGCAATGGACCGTTTTCAAAAATTAGGCTCCAACGGCCTCAGTTTTAGCCAAAACCCGAGCCTGGCCTGGGCAATACCGGGTACACGGCCAGACAACTTCAACGTGGTAAATGGGTAAGTTAAGTGCGAAACTAGGTTTTGAACAAAACATGAAAGTTGTAGGAATATTTAAGATCTACAACTTTCATGAAGAAGACTTTTGCAAATTCAAAACCGATTTTCAAGTAAAACTGAGTTTTAAAAACAGTGCAGGATTTGACAGTTTCTGCACATGCACTATGGATTAAATTTTGAGACTATTTTCAGAAGCAGTTTTTAGAATTTTATAGTTTTACTTTTAAAATAAATAAATAATCCTAAGTAAGGATTTATGATAAACTTTGGACCTAAGGTTACTCCTAGTAACCTAATTAATTACTAATGAACCTTGTAATCAAGGTTTGTTTTATGAAAGCAAACCAATTTATGTTTGGTTGTTGATTGGGTTATGAGCCATAAGGTTACACTTAGTAACCAAATAAGTATTGACATTTGTTCTAACGAGGACTTATAACTGAAATTTTGGTTAAAGGTTGGTTTGGACACCAACACTAGATGTTACAAGTTATGGTAAGAGAGGTTGATCCTTATCTTACATCTTTTTGTAAACAGGTAACTAACTGTTGTTGCAACTCGTTGGAGTCGCAAACTTTCCTTCTAGCGAAAACCAGTAAGTACAACTCCGCCTACAGCATAGGCCGATTGTTGATTGAATGCATGTTTTAAAGTTCTACGTTGATGCATATGACTTATGATTCTCATTGTGACATCATGAAGCATGTTCACTATTTATGACTCATATGGTAAGAATATGACTAAGTTTCAAGTAAGAAACAGTTTTAGGATTATGTCATTATGAAAGATGAAAAATCAAATAAGTTGGCAAGTTAAGTTGCCTTGTGTCGTACCGACCTGCTCTAGGTCAGGTTTGGTCCGTGGTTTGAGTTGGATTGGGCTGGCCGTCCCAACCATTCCATGGCAGCGCGCCACGGTACGAACACTTATGATACGTAAGGGCCCGGAAAATATAAGCTAACTTAAGAAAGCATAATCAAAGCATAATTGGTTCATGCATTTCTTTATTATGTTATGTTTTGGGATAAATGGTTGTACTTGCTGAGCGAAAGCTCACAACTTATGTCTATGCTGTAGGTAAGTTCCCTACCGGTAATGTTTGATACAAGAGGGTGGAGCCTGCAGAGGTGTCTATGAGATTACGGGCTGGGAACCACTGCGCGTTTTGTTATTATATATATATGCAGTTTTATTATATATTTTTAAGTTTCAAACACGAGTGCTTGAGTTGGTACTTATTTATGTTTATGTTTATATATATGTTTATATGCAAGTATATGCGTATAAAAAAAAAAAAAAACTCCGAATTTCCGCTTAATGAATATGTAATTATGTAAGTTATGTAAGAAGTAACGGCCTACGTAAGGTGGGTCGTTACAGAGTTGGTATCAGAGCGGGTTCCTGCCTTCTGGTCTCATAGTCTGCCTGCCAGCACGCCACAATCATTGTAAGTTAAATTATATCTTGTGATGAAGATTTGTTTAGTGAGTATGATAAGAATATTGTATGATATAGATACGAGACTTTTGGATGTGGATCAGGATGATATATCAGTATTTTATGAGATGCAACCCCTACTCTTTGATGGACTTGCCGGACGGTAGTGCTAGCAGGATGGCTTCACAACATGGAGTCAATCTTCCGGATTGGTCACATAGAGGCTCATCTTCAAGTCCCATTGGCTAGCCGATGCCTAGCGACGGGCGCTCGGATATGGTGGATAATAGCAGGAGAGCCGGCGATACCAAATGGAACATGGGCAGATTTTCGCGCTCTTATTATCGCACGTTATGGGCTTTTTCCAGACGAGGACGCCGATATGCCGTATCGGGATCCGGAGACTTACCGCGATATGTACCATCGACGCTACCTCAGTTATGTTGTGGATTGGCATGCATACCCAAACGAGTCTATGAGCCACTACTGCCAACGGTTTTGGGATGCGATGCTACCATTTATTCCTCGCGACTTAGAGGATCCAGAGTTACGAGCCCTACATCTCCTTATGGAAGGGTTACCTCCCAACGTTAGGCTTTTTGTTCTTGAGCCTATGGCGGGGATGACCGTGGAGGAGATAATACATGATATCATGGAGGCAGAGATTATGGCACATACGATGCAGGTAGATGCCTTGGGGGATGATTATGCCGATCCAGCCGATGATGCTGGGATGGCGGAGCCATTGTTTCACTGGGGTCCGGCTATGCAGGAGGATCCTATTCCTACTGTGCCACTTCAGGCGATTCCTCCTCAGGAAGTCCCGATAGACCAAAAGGAAGACCCCGATGATCCTCCCGTAATCATCATTGAGAGCGATGACGAGGAAGAAATTGAAGAAGAGCCAGAAGAAGGGGAGGAACAGGAGGGAGTCGTCAAAGAATAGTGGGAAGATCTCGAGGAGCCAGAAGAAGACCCCGAGGAGATCTTATTCGACGATGGAGACGGGGACGCAGACTCCGATATTTCCTCCGATGTTACAGTCGAGTAGACAGTTTTGTTGAGCTGATGATTAGTTATTAGTTTATTCTTTTTGACCTTAGGATTGTATATAGTACAGGTTTGATGGTACGACCTCACGTACGAATAAGCCAAATCCCGCAAGAATCGAATCTTGCGAATGTTGTAGCTACGTTATAGCGACAACTACTAGAACAACAAGAAGAGACAAATCGGCTTTGGAAGCAAATAGCCCGTATGAATCAGGTGCCTCGCGATAACAAAGTGCCACGGCCAGAGGACCCTGTGTCCCCAGTAGCACCCCAAGCACCAAGGTTTCAGCAAGGGGCCCCCAGAAATGTTGAAGTCCCTTTAGCACCCGCTGGAATTCAGATAAAACCACCGGTTGTTCGGGAGGACTTATTGTATGAGCGGTTTAGGCGAATGAAAGTGCCTGAGTTTGAGGGATTAACGGACCCGATAGAAGCCGATAACTGGCTGATTGACATTCAGGTGATCTTGGATTTTATGGGACTTACGGAGCATGAAAAAGTTCTTTGTGCTTCTTTTGCTCTCAAAAAGGATGCCAGACACTGGTGGATGACAGTTCAAATGCACCGAGATGTTGCGGCTATGAGCTGCAAGATTTTGTAGCTGAATTTTGAATGATGTACTACAACAGAGAAATTCTTACGGCTCAGCAGGATGAATTCAACAGTATGAGACAAGGGTCGATGACAGTCATGGAGGCTGTAAAAAGGTTCGAACAGCTAGCTCGCCAATCCCCAGAGCTGATACCGAACGAAACTGAGAAAGTACGAAGGATGATGAAGATGTTTCGAACGGACATTGCCAAGCAAGTCAGTGCTGGCAGTAACCCTCAACCCTGGTATCGGACTGTATCAGTCGTGCAATAAGGGCCGAATACTGGATCAACTAGGATAAGGAGGCAAGGGCTTAGATCTTTAAGGCCGAGAAAGAAGAAAAAACTGTGGTGAAATAGTTGCAGCTGAGACAGAATCAGGAAGTATACCAAAAGGGTCAAACTAGCAATTTGGCCCAGGGTTCCAAACAGTCCAGGAGAAACAAGAGAAAAGGGAATGCGACTGGTCAGGGCCAACAGAGAAATTTCCCTCAGAAAAGAAACAACCGAGAATGAGGGTAACAATAATGACTATCCAGTGTGCCCGCAATGTGGAAAGAAACACTTGAGAGTATGCAGGATGGGAACAAACGCCTACTACATTTGTAGTAAGGAAGGTCATTATGCTAGAAATTGTACCTCGAACAGCCAGAACCAGAACCCTTAGTACTCAAACAGAAATACAAGCAGCCAGTTGCATGCGGTCCAAGCCAAGATTGAAGGTCCTGTGATCGCACCCGGACATTATGAGACTCCTGAACCCCAGGCCAGAATTTATGCATATACAAAAGGGGACGCCGAAGCTGGAACTTCCCATGTCATAACAGGTCAGATCTCTATCGTCACTTATGATATAATTGCCCTATTTGATTTTGGCGCCACCCATTCATTTATATCGATGGAGTTTGCCCATAAGTTAGAAAGAGGGGTAGATAAGTTGAAGCAACCTTTTAGAACCTCTCTTCCATCAGGAGAAATTTTGTTATCCGATTCCTGGATATGGAATGTTCCGGTAATCATCTGTGGCAGAGAGCTTTACGTGGATCTCATAGCGATCAAGCTCCAGGATTTTGATGTCATTTTAGGGATGAACTTCCTAAGTAAGTACAACACTAAGATTGATTGTCGAAAGCATTATGTTATGTTTAGTCTGCATGATGAAGAGGGTTTCCACTTTTACGGTCAGTCTCGAGGCTCAACAACACAGCTAGTCTCAGCGATGAAAGCATGGAAAATATTGGCTAATGGATGCCAGGGATACTTGGTCAACATGGTTGACAAGGAGCGAGAAGTGGAACCGAAGCCGGAAGATGTTCCCATTATCAAAGAATATATGGATGTCTTTCCGAAAGACTTACCAGGACTTCCTCCAGAGCGGGAAATTTCGTTTGAGATAGAGTTGTTGCCCGGAGCTGCACCGATATCAAAAGCGCCTTATCGAATGGCCCCAGCTGAACTTAGAGAACTCCAAGTGCAGCTACAAGAACTGTTAGACAAGGGCTTTATTCGACAAAGCCATTCCCCTTGGGGAGCACCAGTTCTATTTGTTAAGAAGAAAGATGGATCGTTGCGGATGTGCATCGACTATCGGGAGTTGAATAAGATCACGATTAAGAACAAATACCCTCTCCCTAGGATTGACGATCTTTTTGATCAACTTAGGGGAGCAATGGTATTCTCGAAGGTTGATTTGAGATCGGGATACCACCAGCTCAGAATTAAGGAGGCAGATGTTTCCAAAACGGCCTTTCGAACGCGTTATAGGCACTATGAATTTCTGGTTATGCCGTTTGGGTTAACCAACGCACCAGCTGCTTTTATGGATTTGATGAATCGGGTATTCAAGAAATACCTAGATAAGTTTGTCATCGTTTTCATTGACGATATTTTGATCTATTCAAAGTCCATTCAAGAACATGAGCAGCACCTCAGGATGGTACTGGAGACGTTAAGACGAAATCGACTCTATGCCAAGTTCACAAAATGTGAGTTTTGGCTAGAAAGAGTGCATTTCTTGGGTCACGTAGTGTCTAAAGAGGGAATTTCCGTTGATCCTGCTAAAGTTGAGGTGGTTAGTACATGGCCAGTACCTAGAAACATTACAGAAATACGAAGCTTTCTTAGATTGGCTGGATATTATCGATGATTTGTTGAAGGATTCTCCAAGATTACGGTGCCACTTACAGCTCTTACTCAAGAAGGGGAAAAGTTTGAGTGGACGCAGAAGTGTGAAGAAAAATTTCAAGAGCTTAAGAGAGAGCTTACCAGTGCCCGGTACTGATAATTCCTGATGTTGATGCAGGAAATTTCATGATTTATAGTGACGCGTCTAAAACCGGATTAGGAGCTGTCCTAATGCAGAAGGGGAATGTGGTCGCCTACGCCTCACGCCAGTTAAAGGATCATGAACGGAATTACCCAACACATGATTTAGAGCTCGCAGCGTTGGTTTTCGCATTGAAGATTTGAAGACACTACTTGTACGGAAATAGATGTGAAATCTATACGGACCGTCAAAGTCTCAAGTATATCTTCACTCAAAAAGAGCTCAATATGAGGCAGCGAAGATGGTTAGAACTTGTAAAGGATTATGATTGCGAAATCCTTTACCCACCCAGGAAAAGCGAATAAAGTAGCGGACGCTCGAAGTAGGAAGTCATCCGGTGTGTTGATGTCTCTTGAAAGAATGTCCAAGCCACTTCAGAAGGAAATCTCAGATTTCAACATGGAAATGATAACTGGGAAATTGGCTGCTTTGACTCTTCAGTCCAATCTCCTAGAATCTATTAAGCTTCATCAAGAGAAAGATTCCTTTCTACTTAAGGCGCAACTTTTTGGAGGGAAGAATAAGGAATTCAAGACCTCTTCAGATGGGGTAATTTATTTCAAGGAAAGGATCTGTGTTTCTAACTTCGAATTTCTTAAGAAACAGATTATGTCTGAAGCACATGAGACGCCGTACTCGGTACATCCGGGAGCAACCAAGATGTATAAGGACCTCAAAGAAGGCTATTGGTGGCAAATATGAAGAATGAAATCGCTGATTTAGTGTCGAAATGCCTAATTTGTCAGAAAGTTAAAGCTGAACATCGGCAAGCTGGCGGAGATCTTCAGAAAATTGAACTTCCAGAATGGAAATGGGATTCAAGTTTCAAGTCATCTCTCCACACTCTTGAGGTAAATCCTCTAACCCCTAGCTAGGTTTTGTTCAAGTTTGAAGCACGGATTTTATGTGTATTTTAAAGTTTGGGATGTATTGAGCATAAGCCCATCTTCTCTATTTTCTTTATGGAATGGTTTATTGAGTTTTGATTGTGCATGATAGGCTTTAGGAAGCTTGAATGGTGTGGTTGGTTGTGTTTTTTTTTAATGATGCTCTAGAAATTTCATGTTAAGGTTATGTGCTCATTGTAATGCCCCGGCCGTCCACGTAGGGCCGACTACGTAAACGTGGGCCGTTACCATGCTTGCTTAACTTAAACCTTAGTCTTAGATACTTAACCTTACAGGAAATTTCAGAATAAATTTTTCTTTCTTTAAACTTTATTTTAAAATCACAACTTAAAAACATTATATATGTAACATGGTACATATTCCTTAAAACATATATATACAACTTGATAATTGAAACAGTTTGCGGAAAAAATTGTGTAGTGGTATCCCATACCGCCCTTCACTTGCTGCATCATCTCTGTGGCCCACCAAGTAAAGCTGCAGGCATTTACCTACAGTATGGAATATACTGATGAGCTTTCGACCAGCAAGTACAAACATAATCTCACAAAAAACAAGAAATATCGCACAACTTATGCATGAACCAATTATGTCCAATTATGAATCTTTTATGCACCTGAACTTGTTATCTTGATTACATATGAGCCCCTTGTGTACGTACCAAAAGTGCGCAATCCTCAGAACGTCAGGGTTTGCAAGGCCCTTAACAATTCTGGAAAACATAAACAAAATCCTTCACGCATCAACGAAAGGTTGATTATCATTATACCCTCACGCATCAACGAGAGGTTGATAATCATAAACTTGAACTTGAAACATACATGATCCTCCTGCATCAACAGGAGGTTGGTACGACACCTTACTTGTCTTGGTTTAGTCTTAGTCTTATTATATTTCCAAGACTAAGAATCTTTACATGTGATCTTAATAGTCATGATGCACATGAAACTAGACATGGCATAACTTGATATATCATGGCTTAACATGACTTAACATGGCTTAGCGTATCATATCATGGCATAACATAGTATAACATGGCATAGCATAACATTGCATGACATAACATAACATGGCATAACATAGCATAATATGGCATAACATGTAATCATGTCATATGCTTGAAAATAGCTTACTATTTCCCATACTGTAGGTGAGGTTTGTACTTATCCTTTCGTCCTATGCTCTTGGTTAATCGTCCGAATCATGGCACGACAACAGTTCATACTCCTGTTTCCAAACAGGGTGTAAGATAAAAGTTATACACCTTTTATCTTACCATAATCATAATCATTAAATGTTGGTGACCTATCCAATATTCGTTCATAGTCTTAGTTATATGTCCCCCTATAAAAAATATCTTACTTGGTTACAATAAGTAACCTCATTGGTAAGCCCACATCCATATAGGTAGGGTTAGGTTACTATCCTAACTCTAACCTTGGGCCCATGTCTTAACATTCTTGATCCATAATCCATTGGGTTATTACAAATAACCCTAGATCTTAGTTCATCATAACTGGGTTATCATGGGTAACCTTTGAGGTGATAAACCTTGGTCAAACTTGATCAACCAAAGTCAATCTTCTATAGATTAAACTTAGGCTTTGGGGCCAAGCCCAATAATTCGGGTATCCTTTCCGGTTACCACTCGTTGCTGTCTTGCTACTTATCTTTGGCTTTAAAAATCCAATTTCCTTTGTCTTGGAAAATTTGTTGAATTCAGCTTAAAATTCTTTGCTTAACTTATAAAATTTGTTAAAGGCTGAAAACTGTCATTGGAACAGTTCTCACAGTCAAAACATTGGGGTTGGTGAAAAATACAGTTTTCCTTTATTGTTTTAGAAAATCCTGTGCATGTGCAGGAATTTCCTGCTTATGTACTGTTTTTCTGAAAATCCTATGCTGGAATTTCTGTTTCCTGCACAGTTTTTAGAATCCAATTTTACTTTAAAATATGTTTAGAATTTGATAAAATTTTCTTCATAAAGTTGTAGATCTCGAATAATTCTACAACTTTCGTGTTTTATTCAAAATCCAGTTTTGCCT
>CM046373.1:13177054-13221624 GCA_025413025.1 Ficus hispida
AAACATTTCTTATCATATAACTATTTCATATGAAAAGCTTATATCTTTAAAATTTTTCCACACTTGTTTGAAAACATTTCTTATCATATAACTTTTCATACATGAAAAGCGTTTCATACTTTAAAATTTTTCCACACTTGGAAAACATATCTTAAAATAGCTTCTTTCTTGAACCTTGATCTTATGCTATTAGAACCTTTTTTTCATAATGGCCCCTTTCTTGGAACTCATCCCGTTCTTGGAACTTGTCCCTCAAGGATTCGGCCTATGACCCCTATCTTGGGACTTGTCCCTCAAGGATTCGGTCATTTAACGAACATAACGGCTCCTATCTTGGAACCTTTACTGTTCATAACAGCCCCTATCTTGGAATTCTTCCTCAAGGATTCGGCTGTTTATA
Source organism: Ficus hispida (assembly GCA_025413025.1). Lineage (NCBI taxonomy): Eukaryota > Viridiplantae > Streptophyta > Magnoliopsida > Rosales > Moraceae > Ficus > Ficus hispida. The sequence continues at coordinate 13,177,455 of CM046373.1, forward strand.
AAATGAGGGATTCTTTCAAGCATGAGCTCAAGATTTAAGCATCTTTTATAAAAATATTTCCTTTGAATTCTTTCAAAGTCAATAATGAAGAAAGCTTGTATATCGTTCGAGTGATGCAATACATATCGTATCGACTAGCTGCTTGCTAGATATAGAATGGTAGAAGCTTCTCTCATTGCTTCTAACATTTTCTTCATAACATAAATCATAATCCTTAGGAATGTCTAAAACTTCCCATTATTTCATAATTTCCCTTACTAAGGGATCATATCCTTAATTTCATCATCATAATGATAGCCATATCCACTTATTCTTTGGATTGCCTTGATATTACCACCAGTCAAGGCACTACAAACATCTTTCCATACCTATTATCATTCTTATGGGAGCATAAGTTTCACAACCACGAAACTTATGTTCTATAGCATCTAGCTTGTTTCTTAAAATGGAAACTTCCAGATTATCACCCTACTGAGGTAAGGCGATAGGCTATCTGATCTCGAAGCCTATTCATTTCTTATTGCTACTCTAGCATTTATCATCATGACTTGGCTATCATAGTTGCAAGATGAGGCTCTTGCAGAAATTGGTTCGGTTGTACCAGCAACGAACCATTTTCTACTTTCTAATTCTAATTCTCAACATGTCTAACACTATTCCTTCATCCATATCTTAACATACCATACTAGAGATTCTCACGATCTCATCATATCATATCGTAGGCTAGCTTATCCATCACGCTTTCGCTGCGCAACTCTGATCCACTGGCAATCATAGCCCATAGACTCATCTGGATAAATGCGCCAAGCTGCAACATAACTGACGTATCGTCTTCATATCGTGTAGCCACTCAGCAAATGCAGCCACTTCTTGAGTCCCATCGAAGATGCGTGACTCCATTCCTTCGGATGCTAATGAAGTCGAAGTCTTGCGGTCCTCTTCAATCGTACCCGGGTTTCAAACCAGGTTCATATCTATACTATTATAAAACTATGACCTCACATAGTTACTATACTAACTAGAGTAAGAAAACTTACTTGCAAAACTGTGGCTTTGGCAGCAGAACTGTGAAACAGGATGGCAGAAAAACTTTCTCTGATACCATCTCTGTAACGCCCCGAACCGTCACGCGTAGGGGCGTCCTACTGCGCAGACGTGGGCCGTTACATTACTTGTTTAACTTACTTCTTAATTTAAAAAGCTTAAACTGCGGAAAATTCGGAGTAAATTTTTTTTTTCTTTTCTTGCTTACATAAAACTTAACTTATCTTCATACATAATCATAAGTACTCACTCGAGTACCGAGCTTTCATAATCCTATTGAAAGCTAACGTATTCATACCGTGGACCAAACCCAACCTAGTGTGGGTCGGTACAACACGAGGCAACTTGCTTGCCATCATCATTGAAAACCATTCTTTAACTCGTTCTTGAAAACACTTTCTTAAAAATAGTTTTCTTCTTGAAAACAGTTCCTTATCCATACTGTCACATAACATAAAACACATGTTTAAAATATATTTTTCAAAACATATTTTACATAACATAATTTCAAAACCCGTGGCGGTGTCCATCCCACATTTCACAGCCTGTAGCACCAGCCTTCACAGCTTTGCATCACGTATCGCCGGTAGGTTGCTTAACCTACAGCATGAACGTAAGTAATGAGCTTATGCCCAGTAAGTACAACGTGCAATCCGCAAAACATTTTTAACAAAGGAATGCATGAACCAATTAGGTTTTCTTATGAATCGATTAAATTTTCATTTATTATCTTGATTCTTATTTATTTGCATATCATGTGTGCACGTACCGTGGTCCATCACAATGGAATGGCTGGAGGCAGCCAATCCAAACCAACTCAAACCATTAAACAAACTGTTTAACATGGAGTGATTGGGGCAGCCAATCCAACTCAGCCCAAACCATAGACTAAACCATTTAAACTCACCATTATGGCAAGTCGGTACAACACAATGACCTTAACTTGACTTAACATGTGTTCTTACCATGTAGTTAATATTAGTGAACATGCTACATGATGTCACTATATTAAAACATAACATAACATAAACCATAACATAAACACCGTAACATAATCTTCATAACATAACTTCATATCATAATATAATCATCGTAACATAACATCATACGTAAGCATCGTAACATACATCATGCATATCAATTCATGATTTCTTGAAAAACATGTTATAAAAACATTTTGCCCATGCTGTAGGCGGAGTTATACTTACCTTTTGTCCTGTGCTCTTGGTTTATCGTCCAAACGTGGCACGACAACAGTTCCTACTCCTGTTTTCAAACAGGACGTAAGATAAGAGCCATACACATTCTATCATAAATCATAATCATTAAATGTTGGTGTCCTATCCAACATTTATGAGTAGCCTTAGTTATATTATATGTTCCCTCCTATAACAACTTACGATAACTTGTTTGGTTACTTGCCGTAACCCTAAGGTTCATGGCCCAACATACTTAAACAATATGACTTTACATTCTTGATCCATCATCTATTGGGTTATTACAAATAACCCTAGATCTTAGTTTATCATAATTTTTGGTATCTCATTGGGTTATGTTGGGTAACCCTCGAGATGATAAACTTTGGTCAAACTTGGTCAACCAAAGTCATCCTTCTAAGGTGAAACTTAGTCTTTGGGTCCAAGCCCAATAACTCGGGTATCCTTCCCGGTTACCATCCGTTACTATCTTGCTACATGTCTTTGGCTTTAAAAATCCAATTTTCCTTTGTCTCGGAAAATTTGGTGAATTCGGTTTAAAAACTCTTTGCTTGACTTATAACATGTGTTAAGAGCTGAAAACTGCCATTGGAACAGTTCTCACAGTCAAAACATTGGGGTTTGGTGTAAAATACAGTTTTCCTATATTGTTCTAGAAAATCCTGTACACGTGCAGGAATTTCCTGCTTATGTACTATTTTTCTGAAATCTTGTGCTGGAATTTCTATTTCCTGCACAGTCTTTAGAATTCAATTTTTACTTTAAAATCAGTTTCGAATTTGATAAAACTTTCTTCATAAAAGTTGTAGATCTCGGATAATACTACAACTTTCATGTTTTGAGGAAAACCCAGTTCTGCTTGGATTCTTGTCAGTTTTAATTTGAAACTTACTGGACGTGTAGACTAGGTCTGGGCAGATTAGCCTCGGATTTTCATAAAAACGGAGGCCATTGGAGTCTTATTTTGAAAAACGTCTATGTGCCCTCTAGGAAAAACCCTTATCTACAACTTTGTAGTTTTGAGTTTCTACAAATTCGGCCTCTAAGGGCCTCAAAATACCATTTCCAGAACACTGACCAGTCTTGACCCGAGACTGGCATTTTCGGTTCATAATTTCGTTTCACGCCCTAAAACGTGCACGCTACCTCAACCGACCACAGCGGGAGCCTAAAGTCACACATGCAATCGTTTCTAACGTTCCATTCCATCCATCTCATAATCATACAATCGTTCTAAATTCTATGGGAACATACAACAAACATGTAGTAGGCATACTCAAACCCATATAAGCATATCATCAAACATGCATCAAAAATGTAAACTAGAGACCACCACCCTATTCATGCACAATCAAGCACTAAAAGGTGAGCTTATGCTCTTACATCCAATGCTGGAAATACATTTAAATTTCCCAAATTTAAAGCTTAAACGAAAAGCTTAAGATCAACGGAGATTACCTCGGTGCACACAAGGCTAAGCTAGAAGTTTGGTGCATTTTTTTGCCCCCTCTCCTTGGCTGCTCATAGCCGGTTTTGCTCCTCTAATTAGGACCAAAACTTGTTGGCCATTGGGTGGTTCTTCCTACAAAAATCCGGTTGTCCTAAACCCACATAATCTCACTTTTCTATTTTCTTTCTCTTCCTCACCCATGGCCGGCCACTTGGCCTCCAATGGGTACCAAAGTTTTTCTCAACTTTTTCTTGTGGTTCTAGCTAGGAAACCGACCACTCAAGCTCACTTTTTCTGCTTTTTCTTACTAACCCACAGCCGGCCATTCATGCCAAGAAAAATGGGTTTCCAATTTTTTTTCCACACTTTCTTTTCTTCCTCACAAAATCCGACCATTACATTTTTTTTCTTGGGTTTCGGTTTCTAGGGAGGTTTTGGAGAAAATTGGGCAGAGTTTCGGGATGATTTTTGCTGCCAAAAACCGCCCCCCATGAGCCCTATTTATAGCTGAAAATTAATTAAATTTTGGATTTATTTTTAATCCAAAATTTGCTAAAATACCCTTGGAACAAGAATATTTGCACAAAAATTTGCACAAATACCCCTATGAGGTGGCCGGCCATTATGGGTTGCTTGGAGCCCACATTTGCTTACCTCACCTTGATGACATCATCATGCTTACATCATCTTGATGACATCATCTTTTCTTAAATTTTGCATTTTAGTCCCTAAAGGACAAAATATTTGCTCATTAGTCCTCCTAGGTGGCCGGCCATTTGATTTTGCTTGGAGGCTAAGTTTGCTTACATCATCATGCTTATGTCACCTTGCTTACATCATCAAGGTAATTTCTTAAAATTGCATTTTGGCCCCTTTGGACAAAATATTTGCATTTTAGCCCCTGCAGGTCGCCAACTATGGCAGAGCCACATGGCTTCCATTTCGTGCATAATTATCCCCTGGATACTCAAAATCCAATAATACAATCCTGCAGTCCATTTCTTTACTAACAAACATAACATCAATACTGTTTTTCACCAAAAACAGTATTGTCACACTGGACTACTGGTTACTATAGTCCAGAATTCATCGGCGTGATAATTGGACTGCGTATCAGATTTTCTTAGGACTTAAAACTATTGAGTCCTTATCGCTCTAAAAATTGTGCTCGATTTTTCTACGGTGGTCTGATAGCTTATGCTTGCTAAATTGTCCGTAATGAAGGTTTTCCACAGTATAATTCCATACTGCTTTGCTGTATCTCAACACCTTCATCTATTTGACCTCCATGGTCAACCTTTGACTTTTTCGGTCAACTTTGACTTTTTCGGTCAAAATTTGACCAGCATGAAATCATAGAATTTTCCTTCCCTTTTTGCTCAAGGGTCAGATGCATGACTAAGCAAACTGCTTATTGAGTCTCATAGCTAATTAAACGAGAACTCAAACATATACTGATATTTAACTCAGATCGTGAGTTTCATATCGACATAAAATATTCAAACTTGAAATTTTCCTTGTCTAAAAGGAAATCATAGTTTCATCGAAATTTCGGGTATTACATTCTACCCTCCTTAAAAAAATTTTCATCCTCGAAAATTCGGATACTTCTAAGTGGCTTTTCTTCAAGTCCACTATTGATCCATCGTAACTTGTTCATGTTCCCATTTTTATACTTTAATGGGATTATGTCTCTTATCTAGAACCATACTCTTACTTTTATATCATGCTAACATACTTTCATTCATTCTTACTTCATACTATCTTATTCTCTTTTCCTATTGCATCACAAGAACAATCTTCATAAAATTTGAGCAAGTATATCATATAACTTGCCATGTTTGAAAAACATTTCTTATCATATAACTTTTCATACATGAAAAACGTTTTATACTTTAAAATTTTTCCACACTTGGAAAACATATCTTATCATATAACCTTTTCATACATGAAAAACGTTTCATATTTTAAAATTTTTCCATACTTGGAAAACATATCTTAAAATAGCTTTTTTCTTGAACCTTGATCTTATGCTATTAGAACCATTTTCTTATCATAATGGCCCCTTTCTTGGAACTTATCCCGTTCTTGGAACTTGTCCCTCAAGGATTCGGCCTATGACCCCTATCTTGGGACTTGTCCTCAAGGATTCGGTCATTTACTGAACATAACGGCTCCTATCTTGGAACCTTTACTGTTCATAACAGCCCCTATCTTGGAATTTCCTCCTCAAGGATTCGGCTGGATTTTATAAAATGAGGGGTTCTATTAAGCATGATCTCAAGATTTAAGCATTTTTTTTTTTTAAATATTTCCTTTGAATTCTTTCAAAGTCAATATGGGAGAAAGCTTGTAATCATTCGAGTGATGCAATACTCATATCGTATCGACTAGCTGCTTGCTAGATAGTAGAATGGTAGAAGCTTCTCTCATTGCTTCTAACATTTTCTTCATAACATATAATCATAATCCTTAGGAATGTCTAAAACTTCCCATTATTTCATAATTTCCCTTACTAAGGGATCATATTCTTAATTTCATCATCATACTGATAGCCATATTCAACTTATTCTTTGGGGATTGCCTTGATATTACCACCAGTCAAGGCACTAACAAACATCTTTCCATACCTATTATCATTCTTATGGGAGCATAAGTTTCACAACCATGAAACTTATGTTCTATAGCATATAGCTTATTTCTTAAAATGGAAACTTCCAGATTATCACCCTACTGAGGTAAGGTGATAGGCTATCTCATCTCGAAGCCTATTCATTTCTTATTGCTACTCTAGCATTTATCATCATGACTTGGCTATCATAGTTGCAAGATGAGGCTCTTGCAGAAATTGGTTCGGTTGTACCAGCAACGAACCATTTTCTACTTTCTAATTCTAATTCTCAACATGTCTAACACTTATTCCTTCAACCATATCTTAGCGTACCATACTAGAGATTCATCACGATCTCATCATATCATATCGTGGGCTAGCTTATCCATCACGCTTTCGCTGCGCAACTCTGATCCACTGGCAATCATAGCCCATAGACTCATCTGGATAAATGCGCCAAGCTGCAACATAACTGACGTATCGTCTTTATATCGTGTAGCCACTCAGCAAATGCAGCCACTTCTTGAGTCCCATCGAAGATGCGTGACTCCATTCCTTCGGATGCTAATGAAGTCGAAGTCTTGCGGTCCTCTTCAATCGTACCCGGGTTTCAAACCAGGTTCATATCTATACTATTCTAAACTATGACCTCTCATAGCTACTTGTTACTCTAACTAAACTAGAGTAAGAAAACTTACTTGCAAAACTGTGGTTTGGCGCAGAACTGTGAAACGGATGGCAGAAAAACTTTCTCTGATACCATCTCTGTAACGCCCCGAATCGTCACGCGTAGGGGTGTCCTACTGCGCAGACGTGGGCCGTTACATTACTTGTTTAACTTACTTCTTAATTTAAAAAGCTTAAACTGCGGAAAATTCGGAGTAAAATTTTTTTTTTCTTTTCTTGCTTACATAAAACTTAACTTATCTTCATACATAATCATAAGTACTCACTCGAGTACCGAGCTTTCATAATCATATTGAAAGCTAACGTATTCATACCGTGGACCAAATCCAACCTAGTGTGGGTCGGTACAACACGAGGCAACTTGCTTGCCATCATCCTTGAAAACCATTCTTTAACTCGTTCTTGAAAACACTTTCTTAAAAATAGTTTTCTTCTTGAAAACAGTTCCTTATCCATACTGTCACATAACATAAAACACATGTTTAAAATATATTTTTCAAAACATATTTTACATAACATAATTTCAAAACACGTGGCGGTGTCCATCCCACATTTCACAGCCTGTAGCACCAGCCTTCACAGCTTTGCATCACGTATCGCCGGTAGGTTGCTTAACTTACAGCATGAACGTAAGTAATGAGCTTATGCCCAGTAAGTACAACGTGCAATCCGCAAAACATTTTTAACAAAGGAATGCATGAACCAATTAGGTTTTCTTATGAATCGATTAAATTTTCATTTATTATCTTGATTCTTATTTCTTTGCATATCATGTGTGCACGTACCGTGGTCCATCACAATGGAATGGCTGGAGGCAGCCAATCCAAACCAACTCAAACCATGAAACAAACTGTTTAACATGGAGTGATTGGGGCAGCCAATCCAACTCAGCCCAAACCATAGACTAAACCATTTAAACTCACCATTATGACAAGTCGGTACAACACAATGACCTTAACTTGACTTAACATGTGTTCTTACCATGTAGTTAATATTAGTGAACATGCTACATGATGTCACTATATTAAAACATAACATAACATAAACCATAACATAAACACCGTAACATAATCTTCATAACATAACTTCATATCATAACATAATCATCGTAACATAACATCATACGTAAGCATCGTAACATACATCATGCATATCAATTCATGATTTCTTGAAAAACATGTTATAAAAACATTTGGCCCATGCTGTAGGCGGAGTTATACTTACCTTTTGTCCTGTGCTCTTGGTTTATCGTCCAAACGTGGCACGACAACAGTTCCTACTCCTGTTTTCAAACAGGACGTAAGATAAGAGCCATACACATTCTATCATAAATCATAATCATTAAATGTTGGTGTCCTATCCAACATTTATGAGTAGCCTTAGTTATATTATATGTTCCCTCCTATAACAACTTACGATAACTTGTTTGGTTACTTGCCGTAACCCTAAGGTTCATGGCCCAACATACTTAAACAATATGACTTTACATTCTTGATCCATCATCTATTGGGTTATTACAGATAACCCTAGATCTTAGTTTATCATAATTTTTGGTATCTCATTGGGTTATGTTGGGTAACCCTCGAGATGATAAACTTTGGTCAAACTTGGTCAACCAAAGTCATCCTTCTAAGGTCAAACTTAGTCTTTGGGTCCAAGCCCAATAACTCGGGTATCCTTCCCGGTTACCATCCGTTACTATCTTGCTACATGTCTTTGGCTTTAAAAATCCAATTTTCCTTTGTCTCGGAAAATTTGGTGAATTCGGTTTAAAAACTCTTTGCTTGACTTATAACATGTGTTAAGAGCTGAAAACTGCCATTGGAACAGTTCTCACAGTCAAAACATTGGGGTTTGGTGTAAAATACAGTTTTCCTATATTGTTCTAGAAAATCCTGTACACGTGCAGGAATTTCCTGCTTATGTACTATTTTTCTGAAATCTTGTGCTGGAATTTCTATTTCCTGTACAGTCTTTAGAATTCAATTTTTACTTTAAAATTAGTTTCGAATTTGATAAAACTTTCTTCATAAAAGTTGTAGATCTCGGATAATACTACAACTTTCATGTTTTGAGGAAAACCCAGTTCTGCTTGGATTCTTGTCAGTTTTAATTTGAAACTTACTGGACGTGTAGACTAGGTCTGGGCAGATTAGCCTCGGATTTTCATAAAAACGGAGGCCATTGGAGTCTTATTTTGAAAAACGGTCCATGTTGCCCTCTAGGAAAAACCCTTATCTACAACTTTGTAGTTTTGAGTTTCTTCAAATTCGGCCTCTAAGGGCCTCAAAATACCATTTCCAGAACACTGACCAGTCTTGACCCGAGACTGGCATTTTCGGTTCATAATTTCGTTTCACGCCCTAAAACGTGCACGCTACCTCAACCGACCACAGCGGGAGCCTAAAGTCACACATGCAATCGTTTCTAACGTTCCATTCCATCCATCTCATAATCATACAATCGTTCTAAATTCTATGGGAACATACAACAAACATGTAGTAGGCATACTCAAACCCATATAAGCATATCATCAAACATGCATCAAAAATGTAAACTAGAGACCACCACCCTATTCATGCACAATCAAGCACTAAAAGGTGAGCTTATGCTCTTACATCCAATGCTGGAAATACATTTAAATTTCCCAAATTTAAAGCTTAAACGAAAAGCTTAAGATCAACGGAGATTACCTCGGTGCACACAAGGCTAAGCTAGAGGTTTGGTGTATTTTTCTGCCCCCTCTCCTTGGCTGCTCATAGCCGGTTTTGCTCCTCTAATTGGGACCAAAACTTGTTGGTCATTGGGTGGTTCTTCCTACAAAAATGCGGTTGTCCTAAACCCACATAATCTCACTTTTCTATTTTCTTTCTCTTCCTCACCCATGGCCGGCCACTTGGCCTCCAATGGGTACCAAAGTTTTTCTCAACTTTTTCTTGTGGTTCTAGCTAGGAAACCGACCACTCAAGCTCACTTTTTCTGCTTTTTCTTACTAACCCACAGCCGGCCATTCATGCCAAGAAAAATGGGTTTCCAATTTTTTTTCCACACTTTCTTTTCTTCCTCACAAAATCCGGCCATTACATTTTTTTCTCTTGGGTTTCGGTTTCTAGGGAGGTTTTGGAGAAAATTGGGCAGAGTTTCGGGATGATTTTTGCTGCCAAAAACCGCCCCCCATGAGCCCTATTTATAGCTGAAAATTAATTAAATTTTGGATTTATTTTTAATCCAAAATTTGCTAAAATACCCTTGGAACAAGAATATTTGCACAAAAATTTGCACAAATACCCCTATGAGGTGGCCGGCCATTATGGGTTGCTTGGAGCCCACATTTGCTTACCTCACCTTGATGACATCATCATGCTTACATCATCTTGATGACATCATCTTTTCTTAAATTTTGCATTTTAGTCCCTAAAGGACAAAATATTTGCTCATTAGTCCTCCTAGGTGGCCGGCCATTTGATTTTGCTTGGAGGCTAAGTTTGCTTACATCATCATGCTTATGTCACCTTGCTTACATCATCAAGGTAATTTCTTAAAATTGCATTTTGGCCCCTTTGGACAAAATATTTGCATTTTAGCCCCTGCAGGTCGCCAACTATGGCAGAGCCACATGGCTTCCATTTCGTGCATAATTATCCCCTGGATACTCAAAATCCAATAATACAATCCTGCAGTCCATTTCTTTACTAACATACATAACATCAATACTGTTTTTCACCAAAAACAGTATTGTCACACTGGACTACTGGTTACTATAGTCCAGAATTCATCGGCGTGATAATTGGACTGCGTATCAGATTTTCTTAGGACTTAAAACTATTGAGTCCTTATCGCTCTAAAAATTGTGCTCGATTTTTCTACGGTGGTCTGATAGCTTATGCTTGCTAAATTGTCCGTAATGAAGGTTTTCCACAGTATAATTCCATACTGCTTTGCTGTATCTCAACACCTTCATCTATTTGACCTCCATGGTCAACCTTTGACTTTTTCGGTCAACTTTGACTTTTTCGGTCAAAATTTGACCAGCATGAAATCATAAAATTTTCCTTCCCTTTTTGCTCAAGGGTCAGATGCATGACTAAGCAAACTGCTTATTGAGTCTCATAGCTAATTAAACGAGAACTCAAACATATACTGATATTTAACTCAGATCGTGAGTTTCATATCGACATAAAATATTCAAACTTGAAATTTTCCTTGTCTAAAAGGAAATCATAGTTTCATCGAAATTTCGGGTATTACATCATACATGACCAGCGTCACTGACCATGGTGCTTTTTGCTTTTCGTTTAAGGGAAATAAATGATGTAATGTTCACAAGAAACGGCAGAATGGATGTTCTTAAAATTTTAGTAGTTGTTTCTTCTCTTTTATGGTCATTCCGCGTGTTTTGAGGCAAATCATACATGACAAATGCCACTGACCATGCTGCTTTTTGCATTTAATTTAAGGGAAATAAATTATATCAATGTTTACAAGTAACGACCGAATTGTTATTCTTGAAATTTTAGTTGTTATTCCTTTTCTTTTGTGGTCGTTCCGTGTGTTTTGAGGCAAGTCATACATGACAAAAGTCAATGATCACAGTGCTTTTTGCTTTTCATTTAAGGGAAATAAATGATGTCAATGTTTACAAGCAACGACCGAATGATTATTATTGAAATTTTAGTTGTTGTTCCTTCTCTTTTGGGGTCGTTCCATGTGTTTTGAAGCAAATCATACATGACAAAATTCATTGACCCTAGTGCTTCTTGCTTTTCATTTAAGGTAAATAAATGATGTCAATGTTTACAAGGTACGACCGAATAGTTATTCTTGAAATTTTAGTGGTTGTTCCTTCACTTTTGTGGTCGTTCCGTGTGTTTTGAAGCAAACCATACATGACAAAAGTCACTCACCATGGTGCTTTTGGCTTTTCGTTTCAGGGAAAAAAATGATATCAATAGCCACTGACCACGGTGATTTCGTTTTATGAATGCAAGTCGTTTGCAAAAGCCATTAAGTATGTTTGAGAAACTCATTAATTTGGTTTTTGGTTTTTGGTTTTTTTTTTATTTTTTATTTTTTTAAAGAATGTTAGATGTTTGATATTTCATTTATTATTTTTTTAAAGAGCAAAAGAATATACTATTTAAAAGCAACGAACAAGTGGTTGTTCTTGAATATATTGTGGCCATTCCATTCTTTTTTGTGGGTGGTCTGAGGTTGTTGAGGAAAATCATACATGAACAAAAATTGCATATGGTTATTTTTTTTCATTAAAGGAAAAAAATAGAAAAGATCAATGCTTAGAATGAACGACCGAATGGTTGTTCTTAAAATTTTATTGGCTGTTCCTTCATTTTTACGGTCGTTACGTGTGTTTTGTGGCAAATCATACATGACAAAAGTCATTGACTATGGTGCTTTTTGATTTTCATATAAGGGAAATAAATGATGTTAATGTTTAGAAGGAACAACCGAATAGTTGTTCTTGCAATTTTAGTAGTTATTCCTTCTCTATTGTGGTCGTCCCATGTGTTTTGAGGCAAATCATACATGGCAAAAGTCACTGACCATGGTACTTTTTGCTTTTCATTTAAGGGAAATAAATGATGTCAACGTTTACAAGGAACGACTGAATGGTTGTTCTTAAAATTTTAGTTGTTGTTCCTTCTCTTTCGTGGTTGTTCCGTGTGTTTTAAGGCAAATCATAAATGCAAAAATCACTAATCATGGCGATTTTTGCTTTTCGTTTAAGGGAAAACAAATGATGTCAAAAGTCACTGACCATGGTGATTTCGTTTTATAGATTCTAGTCATTTCCGAAATTCATTAGTATGTTTGAGAAAGTCATTAATTTGGTTTTTGATTTTTGATTTTTGGTTTTTTTTTTTTAGTTTGTTTTTTTTTTTTAAGAATGTTAAATATTTGATATTTCATTTATTAGTTTTTTTTAATAGTAAAAAAATGTACTATTTAAAAGCAACAAACAAGTGGTTGTTTATGAGTATTTTGTAGTCGTTCCATTCTTTTTTATGAGTGGTCTGAGGTTTTTGTAGCAAATCATACATATACAACGATTGCATATGGTTATTTTTTCTTTTCGTTAAAGGAAAAAAAAAATCAATGTTTAGAAGGAATGACCGAATAGTTGTTCTTGAAATTTTAGTGGTTGTTCCTTTTATTTTGTGGTCGTTCCGTGTGTTTTGAGGCAAATCAGACATAAAAAAATTCACTGATCATGGTGCTTTTTGCTTTTCATTTAAAGGAAATAAATGATGTCAATGTTTACAAGGAACAACCGAATTAGAATAATAAGACTCAAAACAGCTTGTTTAGTTAAGCATGATGCCTTTTTAGGAAAAAGGCAGAATTAGAATTTATGACCTTGCCCAGTCAAAGTTTGACCAGAAAAGTGAAAGGTATGAATATGATGGTACTGCAATATAGCAAGCAGTATGGGAATTATACTGTGAAAAACCGTCATCACGGATAAAATAGTAAGAATAAGGTTCAAGATTACTTTAGAAAAATCAAGCACAATATTTAGAACAATAAGGGCTAAGTAGCTCGAAGTCATATGAAAAAGTTTTACTCAGTTAAATTTTACGCAGATGAATTCTGAATTGTAGTCCAGTATGACAGTACTGTTGTTAATTGAGAACATTATTTGTAATATCTGCATTAGTATGAAAATGGACTGCATATTGGGAGATAAGCCAAACGGAGCCCTAATGGGGGGACACCTCATTATGGATAATTATATGAATTTTTGGATTTTTAGAAAATAATTAAGGTAGATAAATATTGAACTTACTTGGCCTCCAAGACTTCCCATAATGGCCGGCCACCTCACAAGGATCAATGAGCAAGTATTTTTGTTTTAAAGTTAGATGTGCAATTTTGAGAATAAAAATAATCCTAGAAAGAAAATAAAATTTCACCTATAAATAGGTGATGTGGGGTTGATTTTTGACCACTTAGTGGAACCCCAAAATTTCTAGCTTACTCTTTAGTTCAGCCCCTCCTTTAAATCGAGCCAAAGAAGAAAAAAAAAAGAAAGAGAGTGGTCGGATTTTGGTGAAGAAAAGCAAGAAAAAAATTTCGAATCCAAGCTTGAAAATTCATATCCAAGATCTAGAGGTAACCCTCTCAAATCACTAAGCTTTTTATTGAGTTTTGAGCAAAGTTTTAAGTGTATTTTAAGCTTGGATGTAAGAGCATAAGGTCACCATTTATGTTCATGCTCTAGTTAGTTTACCTAGTATGTGCTTGATTTAGGTTTTTGTGATCTTGATTTATGATTTTGTGCATGCTTTTGATTGTATGTTCCAGAAATTTTGTGGTTTATGTGTGTGACCATTAGGTGTTTGTTACATGTCCCCACTTACTTCAAGATGATTTTTTATGAATGATTATGGGAATAGATGATGTATGTTGATTATAGGGTTCAAGAAAACCCTATAAACCCAAGTTTGGTGAAAATCACCAAACGGGTTTGCATGGATGATTGAATAACTAAGAATGAATATATGATCATGAAAATATTATGTAATATGCTGCATGCTTGATGTAGGCTCGTGGTTGTGACCGTTTGAGGTAGGGTGTGCGTAATTTTACATAATAACCAACCAAATACCGAAACTGCCAGTTCGGGTAAAAACTGGGCAGTAATTTGGAAACAGGATTTTGAGACCTTTAGAGGCCGAATTTGAGAAACATTAAAGCTACAAAGTTGTAGAGAATTGAAAATCCTAGGGGTCAACGTAGACAATTTTTAAAAATAAGACCACAAAGGCCTTCGTTTTTATGAAAACCCAAGCCTAGACCACCCAGACCCCTGTGCATGACCAGGCAGGTTCAACAGGGAAAAAGTGTAAGTTAAATGCAGAACTAGGTTTTAAGCAAAAAATTAAAGTTATAGGGTTTTTCAAGATCTAAAACTTTTATGAAGAAAACTTTTTCAAAATCCAAACAGATTTTTAAAATGAAACTGAGTCTTAAAAACTAAGCAGGAAATAGGAAATTCCTGCACAGGATTTTCAAAACAGTGCATGCACAGGCAATTCCTGCACATGTACTAATAACTGGATTATGGAACTATTTTCAGTAAACTCTTCCAAACTTAGACAGTTTTACTCAAAGCAGTTTTTAAATGGTTAATCAAACCCAGTTTAGTACGAAAAGAAAACAATAAATTAATAAGATAAATAGTAATCAGAAAGGTTACTAAAAATTAATTGGACCATACGAACTTTATATGTTAGACTTTGGATCCAAGGTTACTCATGATAACCAAATAGGATACCACTTTAATCATTGGGCCTTAGTAGCCCAATAGGCTTTTTAATTTAAACATAACTTGGGCTTATACCTAGGGTTACTAATAGTAACCTAATAAGATGCCAAGTATAACTGGGCCTAAAACCCAGGGTTACCCTAAGTAAATTAACAAGATATTGTTTAAGTATATTAGGCCATAAGCCCTACGGTTATAGTAAGTAACCAAACAGATTATCATAAGATAATGTAGGGGGGACATATAACTAGGGATTTCTCGTGGATGTTGGTTAGGATACCAACATCTAATATTATGGTTAAGAGTAAGATAGGATGATTCTTATCTTACGTCCTTATTGATAACAGGTAGTTAACCTGTTGTTGCGATCAGTAGGAGCAACAAACTCAGGACGTACATAAGAGGTAAGTACAACTCCGCCTACAACATAGGCAAAAATGTTTTTTTACTGCTTATTTGATTTTAAGCTCATGCATGTATGATATAGTGCATATGATTTATGCCTTGATGATGTGATGCATATGATTTATGCCTTGATGATGTAGTGCATATGGTTTATGCTTTATTATTATGGCATCATGAAGCATGCTCACTAATGATAAGTCACTTGGTAAGAACAAAGATCAAGTTTTAAGTAAGAAACTGATTTCAAGGAACATGTTTTCAAGAAGAAAACCTTTTTCAAGAACAAGTTAAGGAAGAGTTTCTAAGAATGATGGTAAGCAAGTTACCTCGTGTCGTACCCACCTACCTCTAGGTCAGGTTTGGTATATGGTTTAAGTTGGACTGGGCTGGCCGCCCCAACCACTCCATGGCTGCATGCCACGGTACGTACACTCATGTTAAGTAAGGGGCCCAAAAATGTGCTAACCTAAGACAACATAATGAAAGCATAATTGGTTCATGCATTGTTCCATTATGAAATGTTTTGCGGATTAATAGTTGTACTTGCTGAGCGAAAACTCGTCTTACATTTATGCTATAGGTAAGCAACCTGCCAGCAATCTGTGATACAAGGCGGTGGAGCGCGGCAAGGCTACCTGTGAAATCTTAGGATGGGAACCATTACGTATTTTGTTTGACAGTTAACGTAAAATGTTGTACGTACCGAAACAAGTTTGGTATTCAGTTCATATATATATATATATATATATGTATATGTATCATATTTATACAAGTAAGTATAGTATGAGTAAGTTTTCAATATTTAAGTTGTTAAAAAAAAATTTATTCCGTATTTCTTCCAAGTAAACAAGTAAGATAAGATAAGTAATGTAACGGCCACGTTAGGCGGGTCGTTACATTTGAGAAACCCATTAATTTGGTTTTTGGTTTTTGTTTTTGTTTTGTTTTTTTGTTTTTTTTTTAAAGAATGTTAGATGTTTGATATTTTATTTATTAGTTTTTTTTAAGTTCAAAAAAAGGGACTATTTAAAAGCAATGAACAATTGGTTGTTTTTGAATGTTTTGTAGTCGTTCCATTCTTTTTTGTGGGTGGTCTGAGGTTTTTGAGGCAAATCATGCATGAATAAAGATCGCATATGGTTATTTTTGTTTTTTGTTCAAGGAAAAAAAATAAAAAAAGTCAATATTTAGAAAGAACGACCGAATTGTTGTTCTTGAAATTTTAGTAGTTGTTTATTCACTTTTGTTGTCATTCCGTGTGTTATGACGCAAATCATATATGACCAATGTCACTGACCATGGTGCTTTTTGCTTTTTGTTTAAGGGAAATAAATGATGTCAATGTTCACAAGAAATGGCATAATAGTTGTTCTTGAAATTTTAGTAGTTGTTCCTTCTCTTTTATGGTCGTTCCGTGTGTTTTGAGGCAAATCATACATGACAAAAGTCACTAACCATGGTGCTTTTTGCATTTCATTTAAGGAAAATAAATTATGTCAATGTTTACAAGCAACGACCGAATAGTTATTCTTGAAATTTTAGTTGTTATTCCTTTTCTTTTGTGGTCATTCTGTGTGCTTTGAGGCAAGTCATACATGACAAAACTCACTAACCATAGTGCTTTTTACTTTTCATTTAAGGGAAATAAATGATATCAATGTTTATAAGGAACGATCGAATTGTTGTTCTTGAATTTTTAGTGGTTGTTCCTGCACTTTTATGGTCGATCCGTGTGTTTCGAGGCAAATCATACATGACAAAAGTCACTAACCATGGTGCTTTTTGCTTTTCATTTAAGGAAATTAAATGATGTCAAAAGTCAATGACCATGGTGATTTCATTTTACGAATGCTAGTCATTTGCGAATGTAATTAAGTATATTTGAGAAAGTCAATAATTTGGTTTTTAGTTTTTTTTTTTTTTGTCTCTTTTTTACAAATGTTAGATGATTGATATTTCATTTATTAGTTTTTTTTAAGAGCAAAAAAATGGACTATTTAAAAGCAACGTACAAGTGGTTGTTTTTGAATGTTTTGAGGTCGTTTCATTCTTTTTTGTGAGTGGTCTGAGGTTTTTGAGGCAAATCATACATGAATAAAAATCACATATGGTTATTTTTGTTTTTTGTTCAAGGAAAAAATAAAAAAAGTCAATATTTAGAAAGAATGACCGAATTGTTGTTCTTGAAATTTTAGTAGTTGCTTATTCACTTTTGTGGTCATTCCGTGTGTTATGACGCAAATCAAGCATGACCAACGTCACTGACCATGGTGCTTTTTGCTTTTCGTTTAAGGGAAATTACTGATGTCAATGTTCACAAGAAATGGCAGAATGGTTGTTCTTGAAATTTTTGTAGCTGTTCCTTCTCTTTTATGGTCGTTCCATGTGTTTTGAGGCAAATCATACATAACAAAATTCACTGATCACGGTGCATTTCGCATTTCATTTAAGGGAAATAAATTATGTCAATGGTTACAAGCAACGAACGAATGGTTATTCTTGAAATTTTAGTTGTTAATCCTTTTCTTTTGTGGTCGTTCTGTGTATTTTGAGGCAAGTCATACATGACAAAAGTCACTGACCATAGTGCTTTTTGCTTTTCATATAAGAGAAATAAATGATATCAATGTTTCTAAGGAACGATCGAATGGTTGTTCTTGAAATTTTGGTGGTTGTTCCTTCACTTTTATGGTCGATCAATGTGTTTTGAGGCAAATCATACATGACAAAAGTCACTGACCATGGTGCCTTTTGCTTCTCATTTAAGGGAATTAAATGATGTCAAAAGTCAATGACCATGGTGATTTCGTTTTATGAATGCTAGTCATTTGCGAAAGTACTTAAGTATATTTGAGGAAGTCAATAATTTGGTTTTTCGTTTTTGGTTTTTAGTTTTTTTTTTAGTTTTTTTTTACGAATGTTAGATGTTTGATATTTCATTTATTAGTTTTTTTAAAGAGCAAAAAATGGACTATTTAAAAGCAATGTACAAGTGGTTGTTTTTGAATGTTTAGAGGTTGTTTCATTCTTTTTTGTGAGTGGTATGAGGTTTTTGAGGTAAATCATACATGAACAAAAATCGCATATGGTTATTTTTGTTTTTGTTCAAGGAAAAAAATAATAAAAA
The DNA here is from genome assembly GCA_025413025.1 of Ficus hispida. Classification (NCBI taxonomy): domain Eukaryota; kingdom Viridiplantae; phylum Streptophyta; class Magnoliopsida; order Rosales; family Moraceae; genus Ficus; species Ficus hispida. The sequence continues at coordinate 13,196,283 of CM046373.1, forward strand.
GTCAATATTTAGAAAGAACGACTAAATTGTTGTTCTTGAAATTTTAGTACTTGTTCATTCACTTTTGTGGTCATTCCGTGTGTTATGACGTAAATCATACATGACCAACGTCACTGACCATGGTGCTTTTTGCTTTTCGTTTAAGGGAAATAAATGATGTCAATGTTCACAAGAAACGGCAGAATGATTGTTCTTGAAATTTTAATAGTTGTTCCTTCTCTTTTATGGTCGTTCCATGTGTTTTGAGGTAAATTATATATGACAAAAGTCACTGACCACGGTGCTTTTTGCATTTCATTTAAGGGAAATAAATTATGTCAATGTTTAGAAGCAACGACCAAATGGTTATTCTTGAAATTTTAGTTGTTATTCCTTTTCTTTTGTAGTCGTTTTGTGTATTTTGAGGCAAGTCATACATGACAAAAGTCACTGACCATAATGCTTTTTGCTTTTCATTTAAGGGAAATAAATGATATCAATGTTTATAAGGAATGATCGAATGGTTGTTTTTGAAATTTTAGTAGTTGTTCCTTCACTTTTATGGTCAATCCGTGTGTTTCGAGGCAAATCATGTTGGAAAAAAACAGATCCGATATCAGAATTACGGCGCAGCAGAAGTTTTAAAATTTTTATGCTGTTTCAGAAAATAATCTCATAATGCATATAATAATAAATTAAATACATGATCAAGCGTACCTTATTTCTCGGATTTCAGAATCACTAAAGCGTTTGACCAACATGTTTTCTCTACTATTCTCTAGTTCCACGTCTCAGAGTGTGTGTGGGCATACGTTCTATGAATCCAAGTGACCGGTAATGCTTTCCGAAATCTAGATCCCTCCTTCTCAATTCCGATGTTCCTTATTGAGAATATGATCTAACTTCTTTCTTCAAAACTATAAAACAGGAACCGGTTAACCTCCTATGAAAATTATCACTCAGTTTAACCTTCCTCACAGTTTTGATTCAATGGAATTTTATCTTTTTTTCTCTCTCACAAGATAATCGAATTTTATGAAGTAGAAGAAACCACAATTGGTTTTCTCTCTCTCCCAAAAAACATTTTTCCTATTATGAATAACCAATTATCGTTTTTCAAGAATTCCTAGCCTTTATATAGAAGTCCAATCCTTTACAAAATTTATCTCTTTCTTGAAAAATAATTAATAATTATTTTTCTGGATATATTTTGAACCAAAAGATCATACAACTTTAGGGTTAGATTCATTGAACCTAAAAACATTTTTCCAAGGGAAGATTAATCCTTTAAAAATTCGGCCACGATGAGAAATAAATGTTAATTGGTAGTTCAAATTTTAAATCAAGAATCTAGACTAGTCAAAAGATCCTAGTCCTATCTAGATTCAAATTTCTTTTAAACCTTTTCGAATTTAAATAAGATTCACTTATTTGAATAAATATTTTCCACAACATTATCCATATTAATTAATTTAAATCAATGGAATATTTCAAATTTTCTTTCTTCATAAAAACCGTGTACCTCTTTTAATTAGGAGAGAAAAATTCATGAAATAATCTCCATTATTTAAATCAATTAATAATTTAATGTTAGGAATATATTTGAATAGTTAAAAAAAAAAAATTTCTTTCCTCCACCTATCTAAAAACCGTGCACCACATTTAGATTAGGAGAGAAAAACTTTGTTTTCTAAAATTAAATAATTCAAACACAATCTTATTTCCAAAATTCAAATTAACCAGCCACATGTTGACAAGTCATTTGTCTTCAAATTTCACAAGTACAATCCTTTCCGGATTGCATGTTAGAGAGTATCATATCTTATTAGACATTACTAAATTCCATTTAAATTTACCGATCTCATTAGGAACAAATCCCGAGACGCTATATCGAACTATATGAGTTAATAGAGGGACCCGATGGAAATATATAAAGAGGCTCCTATAATTGTGAAAAATTAATCCAAGATTAATTATTCATCAATTATCAACTTCAAAACTATTCCACTAAAAGTTTGAAGTTGAACTCCTATTTACACACCGTATTATGAAAGCTCTCTCACGTCGTGCTTCTTCCATGATTTATTCATCGCTAGCTTAATCCCCATATGTTATCCATGATTGAACTAAGGACTTTTTCCATTTTACCTTTTCAATCATTTTAACTTAAAGTTCCATTATTCTCCATTGAAAGAACCACCAATTGTAAAACCATACAATTGGTAAACCATCAGAGAACACAAAGTAAACCGATGGCCAAGATCTTGTCATAATATCTTCAATTCTGGAATAATGCCTTTAAGTAGATAACATGTACTATCGTTAAGATAGTTATGGATTCCATATCTATGAATCTTAATTTCTCCATCCATAAGTCATGCACCTAAAACACAAGTATATTGACCATGAATTAATAGTGTCTCACCTGTAGTACATTAAAGTACAGAAATCATAGATACGAACTTAAGTAATCATTTCAGGATTAAGATTAATATAGGATGATAATCAAAGCGTTATAGATTCTTATAAACGGAATTATTAAAACGAATCAATTAACACTTTAGGTCCAGTCCAATGTCATACCTCAATACTAGTATACATTAAAGTTTCCACTCGGAACCTATCTGATGGTCAAGACAAACCATCCCTCTAAGGAAGTAGATAACCTTTACAATCTTATCATGAATAAGATCCCCAAATCTTATTCCATCGATTGCGGACTATTTATCTAAACTGTTATCAAATTACCACATCTTCTATGTATACCCCGTATATATATGGTAATCCGATATATTACCTGTAACGCCCCGAACCGTCATGCGTAGGGGCGTCCTACTGCGCAGACGTGGGCCGTTACCTTACTTACTTACTTTAAAAAAAACTTTTAACTTGCGGAAAATTCGGAGTAAAATTTTCTTTTCTTTTCTTACTCTGAACATAACTTATTCTCATACATAATCATATGTACTCACTCGAGTACCAAGCTTTCATACTCATATCGAAAGCTAACATATTCATATCGTGGACCAAACCCAACCTAGTGTGGGTCGGTACAACACGAGGCAACTTGCTTGCCATCATCCTAGAAAACCATTCCATAATTTTTTCTTGAAAACAATTTCTTAAAAATAGTTTTCTTCTTGAAAATCATCACTTGTTCATACTATCTCAACATATCATAAAACACATTTTTTTCAAATACATTTTTCAAAACATATTTTACATAACGTAATTTTACAAAACGCGTGGCAGTGTCCATCCCACATTTCACAGTCTGTAGCGCCAGCCCTCACAGTCTTGCATCAAGGATTGCCGGTAGGTAGCTAACCTACAGGATGAACGTAAGTAATGAGCTAATGCTCAGTAAGCACAACATTCAGTCCGCAAAACATTTTTCATAAAAGAATGCATGAACCAATTATGCTTTCTTGTGAATCAATTAAACTTTTCTAACATTATCTTGATTCTATTTGCTTACATGTCATGTGTGCACGTATCGTGGTCCATAGCTATGGAGTGGCTGGAGGCAGGCAATCCAATCCAACTCAAACCATGAAACAAACTGTTTAACATGGAGTAATTGGGGCAGCCAATCCAATTCAACCCAAACCGTAGACTAAACCGTTTAAACCCGCCATCGTAGCAAGTCGGTACGACACAATGACATTAGTTTGTCTTAAAATGTATTCTTACCATGTAGTTAAATATTAGTGAACATGCTACGTGATGTCACTATATTAAACGTATAACATAACTTAACATAAACCATAACATAAACATAGTAACATGAACCTCATAACATAGTATCATATCATCATAACATAACCTTATAACATAACATCATAGCTTAAACATAACCTCATAACATGACATCATCGCATCATAACATAAACTTCATAACGTAAGTACCATAACATAAATCATGCGTATCAACGTATGAAAAACATGTTTTAAAAACATTTTGCCCATGCTGTAGGCGGAGTTGTACTTACCTTTAGTCCTATGCTCTTGGTTTATCGTCCAAACGTGGCACGACAACAGTTCCTACTCCTGTTTCCAAACAGGACGTAAGATAAGAGCCATACACATTCTATCTTACCATAATTCATAATCATTAAATGTTGGTGTCCTAACCAACATTTATGAGTAGCCTTAGTTATATTATATGTTCCCCCTAAAACATCACATGATAACTTGCTCGGTTACTTTCCGTAACCCTAGGGCCCAAGGCCCAACATACTTAAACAATAACTAATTAGGTTACTTCAGGTAACCTTGGGTACTAAGCCCAACCATACATGAATAATATTATGTTGCTAATGTTATTAAGGCCCAACCCGCTATCTCGGGTATCTCAAGTGGTTACTATGAGTAACCTAACTTATTGGCCCAATAAAATTAGGTAACCTTCCCGGTTACTATTTGTCCTATAGTTGGTTACCATAGGACTCGGCGTATTTTAATTATTCTCGACAAACCTTTGTCAAGTTTTTCTTAATGAAAACCGTATTTTCATCAAATCTTAACATTTAAGCAAAGACAGTTAAAAACTGTCAAGCTCTGAAAACAATCTTTGAAAACAGTTTCTTAAACTTAGGTTATCAGTGCATGTGTAAGAATATCCTGCTTATGCACTGTTTTTCTGAAAATCCTGTGCTGGAATTTCTGTTTCCTGCACAGTTTTGGGAATCAAATTGTACTTTAAAATCTGTTCGTAATTTGATAAAACTTTCTTCACAAAAGTTGTAGATCTCGGATAATACTACAACTTTAATGTTTTGAGGAAAACCCAGTTCTGCTTGGATTCTTGTCAGTTTTAATTTGAAACTTACTGGACGTGTAGACTAGGTCTGGGCAGATTAGTCTCGGATTTTCGTAAAAACGGAGGCCATTGGAGCCTTATTTTGAAAAACGGTCAGCGCTGCCCTCTAGGAAAAACCCTTATCTACAACTTTTTAGTTTTGAGTTTCTTCAAATTCGGCCTCTAAGGGCCTCAAAATACCATTTCCAGAACACTGCCCAGTCTTGACCCGAGACTGGCAGTTTCGGTTCTTAATTTCGTTTTACGTCCTAAAACGTGCACGCTACCTCAACCGACCACAGCGGGAGCCTAAAGTCACACATGCAATCATTTCTAACGTTCCATTGCATCATACATTCAATCTTAAACCTATGGGAACATACAACAAACACTTAGTAGGCAAACTCAAAAACCCATAAACATGCATCAAAAATGTAAACTAGAGACCATCACCCTAATCAAGCATAATCAAGAAAACTTAACTAGAGCATGAACATAAATAGGTGAGCTTATGCTCTTACATTCAATGCTGGAAATACACTTAAATTTCCCAAATTTAAAGCTTAAACGAAAGCTTAGGATCAAAGAGATTTTACCTTGATGAACACAAGGCTAGGCTAAGAGATTGGTTCAATTTCTGCCCTATCTCCTTGGCTGCCCAATCCAGTTTTTGCTCCTCCAATGAGCACCAAAACCTATTGGTCATTGGGTGGTTCATCCTACAAAATTCGGCTGCCCTAGAAACCCATTTTCTGCATTTTCTTCTATTCTCTTTCTTTCTCTCCCATGGCCGGCCAATTGGCCTCCAATGGGTACCAAAGTTTTCTCAACTTTTATTTGTGGTTTTAGCTAAAAAAAACCGACCACTCTCTCTCACTTTTCTCTTTGGTTTACAGCATTTTCTTTCTTTCCTATCTCTTCTATGGCTCGGCCTCTAGGGTGAAATGTGAGGGAGAATTTTGCCATAGTTTGGCTAAGCTACAAGACTTGCTCTAAAATTGTGAACTAACACCACCTATTTATAGGTGAAAATCCAAGTTTCTAGAATTGCATATAAGGGCCTAAGAGCAAAATATTTGCTCATTGGACCTTCTAGGTGGCCGGCCATTACTCTTCCTTGGTGGGCAAGTTTGCTTGCTCACCAAGCTTTGCTTACCTCACCAATGACATCACCTGGATGACATCACATTGATGACATCATCAAGCGAAATGCTTGCTCTACAAGCACAAGGAAAACCGGCCATGCATGCATGTGGAAGCCAACCAACAACTTGTTCTCCAAGCCACTAAAATCCGGCCATTTGGAAGCCTTGGTGGGCAAGTTTTCTTGCTCACCAAGTTTGGCTTACTTCACCCTAGTGACATCATCCGCTTACATCGTCTTGATGACATCATCTTGATGACATCATCTAGCTAATTGCTTGCTCACCAAGCCTAGAAGACAACCGGCCATTCAATGGAAAATCAACAAAATATTTTCCAAGCTTATCCTAGCTTAACTTATTCTTAATTCCTTGTTCCATTGTAACTAGGCTTGTAACCAATCCTTGGCCTAGTTGGAACCTTGGTTAGGAATATCCATCATTCCATAATTACATAATAATCCATCATTACTAACTTTTCTAAAATTGCACTTTGGCCCCTACGGACAAAATATTTGCAATTTAGTCCCTGTGGGTCGCCAACTATGGTGGAGCCACTTAGCTTCCATTTCGTGCATAATTATTCACTGGACACTAAAAATCCAATAATCATGATCCTGCAATCCATTTCCTTACTAACTTACATAATATCAATACTGTTTTTCACTAGAACAGTATTGTTATGCTGGACTACAGTCCAGAATTCATCTGCGTAATAATTGGACTGCATATCGGATTTCTTAGGACTTAAAACTATTTAGCCCTTATCGCTCTAAAAATTGTGCTTGATTTTCCAACGGTGGTCTCATAGCTTATTCTTACTTATTCGTTCGTAATGAAGGTTTTCTGCAGTATAATTTTCATTCTGATTAATCCAACTGCAGTACCGTCTCAGTCAAACATAAAGTCAACCTGGTCAACTTTGACCGGCATAAAATCATAAATCACCATTTTGCCCTTTTTCCTAAAAAGGCCACATGTTTGACTTAATCAAACTATTGTTGAGTCTCGTAGCTAATTAAACGAGAACTCACATGTAAACTGATATTCTGCTCAGATCATGAGCTTCATATCCACATACAAGTTTCAAACTTGGGATTTTCCTTGTCTAAAAGGAAATCGTAGGTTCATCAACATTCGGGTTCTTACATTACCAACAGCCAAACAGTATTTTATGTTTGCTCAAAATAACCATACAATCAACAAATGAAAGTAAATAGAACACAACTTATTAAACATGAATAACCTCCTCTTATTAATATCAAAATGTCATATTTACAGAAAATCCCTAATATTGATTTTCTATCCTTAGGGCATATTTAGATCCTAACAAGTCATACATGACAAAAGTCACTGACCATGGTGCTTTTTGCTTTTCATTGATGGGAATTAAATGATGTCAAAAGTCAATGACTATGGTGATTTCGTTTTACGAATGCTAGTCCTTTGCGAAAGTAATTAAGTATATTTGAGAAAGTCAATAATTTGATTTTTTGTTTTTGGTTTTTAGTTTTTTTTTTTTTTGTTTCTTTTTTACAAATGTTAGATGTTTGATATTTCATTTATTAGTTTTTTTAAAGAGCAAAAAAATGGACTATTTAAAAGCAACGTACAAGTGGTTGTTTTTGAATGTTTTGAGGTCGTTTCATTTTTTTTATGAGTAGTCTGAGGTTTTTGAGGTAAATGATACAGGAACAAAAATCGCATATGGTTATTTTTTATTTTCTTTAAAGGAAAAAAATAAAAATAAAAAGGTCAATGTTTAGAAGAAACGACCGAATGGTTGTTCTTCAAATTTTAGTAGTTGTTCCTTCTCTTTTGTGGTAATTCCGTGTGTTTTGAGGTAAATCAGATATGAAAAAAGCCACTGATCATGTGCTTTTTGCTTTTCATTTAAAGGAAATAAATCATGTCAATGTTTACAAGGAACGACCGAACGGTTGTTCTTGAAATTTTAGTGGTTGTTCTTGAAATTTTATTAGTTGTTCCATGTGTTTTGAGGCAAATCATACATAAACAAAGTCACAAACCATGGCGCTTTTTGCTTTTCATCTAAGGGAAATAAATGATGCCAAAAGTCAATGACCATCATGATTTTGTTTTTTGAATGCTAGTGATTTGCAAAAGTCATTAAGTATGTTTAAGAAACTCATTAATTTGGTTTTTGGTTTTTGTTTTTGTTTTTATTTTTTTTTTTTAAGAATGTTAGATGTTTGATATTTTATTTATTAGTTTTTTTTAAGTGAAAAAAATAGGGACTATTTAAAAGCAATGAACAATTGGTTGTTTTTGAATGTTATGTAGTCGTTCCATTCTTTTTTGTGGGTGGTCTGAGGTTTTTGCGGCAAATCATACATCAACAAAGATCGCATATGGTTATTTTTGTTTTTTGTTCAAGGAAAAAAATAAAAAAAGGTCAATGTTTAGAAAGAACGATCGAATTGTTGTTCTTGAAATTTTAGTAGTCGTTCATTCACTTTTGTGATCATTCCGTATGTTATGTTGCAAATCATACATGACCAATGTCACTGACCATGATGCTTTTTGCTTTTCGTTTAAGGGTAATAAATGATGTCAATGTTCATAAGAAACGGGAGAATGGTTATTCTTGAAATTTTAGTAGTTGTTCCTTCTCTTTTATGGCCATTCTGTGTATTTTGAGGCAAATCATACATGGCAAAAGTCACTGACCATGATGCTTTTTGTATTTCATTTAAGGGAAATAAATTATGTCAATGTTTACAAGCAACGACTGAATGGTTATTCTTGAAATTTTAGTTGTTGTTCCTTTTCTTTTGTGGTCGTTCCGTGTGTTTTGATGTAAGTCATGCATGACAAAAGTCACTGACCATAGTGTTTTTTGCTTTTCATTGAAGGGAAATAAATGATATCAATGTTTATAAGGAACGATCAAATGGTTGTTCTTGAAATTTTAGTGGTTGTTCCTTCACTTTTATGATCGATCCATGTGTTTCGACGCAAATCATATATGACAAAAGTCACTGACCATGGTGCTTTTCGCTTTTCATTTAAGGAAATTAAAAGATGTCAAAAGTCAATGACCATGGTGATTTCGTTTAACGAATGCTAGTCATTTGCGAAAGTAATTAAGTATATTTGAGAAAGTTGATAATTTGGTTTTTTGTTTTTGGTTTTTAGTTTGTTTTTTGGTTTATTTTTTACGAATGTTAGATGCTTGATATTTTATTTATTAGTTTTTTTAAAGAGCAAAAAAATGGACTATTTAAAAGCAACGTACAGGTGGTTGTTTTTGAATGTTTTGAGGTCGTTTCTTTCTTTTTTGTGAGTAGACTGAGGTTTTTGAGGCAAATCATACATGAACAAAAATCGCATATAGTTATTTTTTATTTTCTTTACAGGAAAAAAAAAAAAGAAGTCAATGTTTAGAAGTAACGACCGAATGGTTGTTCTTCAAATTTTAGTGGTTGTTCCTTCTCTTTTGTGGTTGTTTCGTGTGTTTTGAGAAAATTATACATGACAAAAGTCACTGATCGTGGTGCTTTTTGCTTTTCGTTTAAGGGAAAAAAATGATATCAAAAGTCACTAACCATGGTGATTTCGTTTTATGAATGCTAGTCATTTCTGAAAGTCATTAAGTATGTTTGAGAAAGTCATTAGCTTGGCTTTTTCTTTTTGATTTTTGGTTTTTTTTTTTGTTTTTTTTGTTTTTGTTTTTTTTAAGAATGTTAGATGCTTGATATTTTATTTATTAGTTTTTTTGAAGAGCATAAAAATGTACTATTTAAAAACAACGAACAAGTGGTTGTTCTTGAATGTTTTGTGGTCGTTCCATTTTTTTTGTGAGTGGTCTGAGGTTTTTGAGGCAAATTATACATGAACAAAGATCACATATGATTATTTTTGCTTTTCGTTAAAGGAAAAAAATAAAAAAAGTCAATGTTTAGAAAGAACGACTGAATGGTTGTTCTTGAAATTTTAGTGGTTGTTCCTTCTCTTTTGTGGTTGTTTCATGTATTTTGAGGAAATCATACATGAAAAAAGTCACTGATCATGGTGCTTTTTGCTTTTCATTTTAGGGAAAAATTGATGTCAAAAGTCACTGGCTATGGTGATTTCGTTTTATGATTGCTATTCTTTTCCGAAAGTCATTAAGTATGTTTGAGAAAGTTATTAATTTGGTTTTTTATTTTTGATTTTTGGTTTTTTTTTTGGGTTTTTTTTTTTTAAGAATGTTAGATGTTTAATATTTCATTTATTAGTTTTTTTAAAGAGCAAAAAAATGGACTATTTGAAAGCAACGAACAAGTGGATGTTTCTGAATGTTTTGTGGTTATTCCATTCTTTTTTGTGAGTGGTCTAAGGTTTTTGTAACGAACCGCCCTTACGTAGACTGTTATAGTTACTTATCTTACTTGTCTTACATACTTATTTAAACATACTTACTTAAAACATAAGGAAATAACGTACATATTTTTTTTTCCTTTCTTTTTTAAAAACTTAAGTTAAAACTTTACTATTTACTTATTTACAATACACATACGTATATAATCTATATATACTTTTCAAAATCGTTGTAACGTAAATTAACTTTTACTCAGTTAATAACATAAACATTTGTTTCAAAATGCGTAGCGGTTCCCATCCCACATTTCACAGATAGCCCTGCCAATGCCTCACTGCCTTGCATCAAATAATGCCAGTAGGAAGCTTACCTACAACATAAACGTAAGTTATGAGTTTTTGCTCAGCAAGTACAACCATTTACCCGCAAAACATTTCATAATGGAACAATGCATGAACCAATTATGATTTCATTATGATGTCTTATGCTTGCACAATCCTGGGCCCTTACATAACATGAGTGTACGTATCGCGGCGCGCAGCCATGGAGTGGATGGGGCGGCCAACCAAATCCAACTCAAACCATGGACCAAACCCGTCCATAGTGACAGGTCGATACGACACAAGGCAAGATCGCTTGCCATCATACTTGAAATCTTTCTTTAACTTGTTCTTAAAAATTGTTTTCTTCTTGGAAACAGTCTTTTACAACAGTTTCTTTCTTGAAACTGGGTTCTCATTCTTACCATGTGATTTATCTTTCGTTAGCATGCTTCATGATGCCACAATGATAAAACATAAATCATACATACTACATAATCAATGCATAAATCATATGCATTATGTCATCAAGGTATAAATCATATGCATCACGTCATCAAGACATAAATCATATGCACTATGAGCTTAACATCACATAAACAGTAAAAACAATTTTCCGTCTATATTGTAGGCGGAATTGTACTTACCGGTTATGCTAAGCCCTGGGGTTTGTCGTTCCGACAAGTTACCTCAATAGGTTACCTTCCTGTTTTCCAAAAAGGAAGTAAGATAAGAATCATCCTATCTTACCTTAACTTATTTTATTAAATGTTGGTATCCTAACCAACATTTAACAGTGACCCTAGATATATGTCCCCCTCATATGCTTAATAATATTCTTGTTAGTTACTAAGTGCAACCTAGGGCACATGTCCTAATGATAATCAAACAGTATCCTGTTTGACTACTTAATAAACTTTGGGCTTAAGGCCCAATGATCTTGGTATGGGCATCCTATTAGGTTACTATGAGTAACCTTAGGTATAGGCCCAACTTGGGTGAATATTTAAAAAGCCTGTTGGGCTATTAAGGCCCAATAATTAAAGTGGTATCCATTAGGGTTACCTTAAGAAATCTTGGACTCAAGGCCCATGAGATACCAATTGTTCTTAATGATTAGGCCCAATTAAAAATTAGGTAACCTATATGGTTATAATAGGTTACCAATTGGCTTACCTTGCTTAATTTGCTTAATTAATTTATTTCTTGCTAAACTGAGTTTAATTAATTATTTAAAACTGTTTTTAAATAAAACTATTGGTTTTGTAGAAATTTGGTAAAAACAGTTAAATCATTGGTGCATGTGTAGGAATTTCCTGTGCATGCACTGTTTTAAATTTCTGAATCAGAGCTTACTATACTGATTCAGTTTTACTTTGAAATCTGTTTGGATTTTGAAAATATTTTATTCATGAAAGTTTTAGATACTGAAAAACTCTACAACTTTCATGTTTTGACAAAAACCTTGTTCTGAACTTAACTTCTACTTTTTCCTTCTTGAATCTGTCTGGCCGTGCACATATGTCTGGGTGGTCCAGGCACGGGTTTTCATAAAAACGAAGGCCTTTGGAGCCTTATTTTCAAAAACTGTCCATGGTTCCCGCTATCATTTTCAATTTCCTACAACTTTACTGTTTTGAGTTTTCTCAAATTCGGCTTCTAAAGGCCTCAAAAGACCGTTTCCAATTCACTGCCCAGTTTTCACCCGAACTGGCAGTTTTTGGTTTCGGTTCGCTCTCACGTAAAATTACGCACACCCTACCTCAAACGGTCGTAATCGTGAGCCTACGTCAAGCATGCAGCGTGTAATCTAATGTCCTCATAGCTGTTTATTCAATCTCATACATTCAATTTATTTTATCAAACCCATTTGGTGAAATTCACCAAACTTGGCTTTTCTAGGTTTCTCTAGGGATTTCTTGAACCCTAGATTAATATACAATCATTCAATACCATAATCAGCCATTCAATATAAATCATAAGCCTATGGGGACATACATCAAATACCTAGGGGTCACATATCTCATCTACAATTTTTCTAGAGCATACATTCAATCACATATACCAAAACATTGCATAAACTTATAAAAACCTAAATCAAGCACATTCTAATCAAACTTAAGCAAGCAAGGACATAATTAATGAGCTTAAGCTCTTATAACATAAGCTGGAAATACACTGTAAAGAGCTGAAAAACAGAATTTGGAGGCTTAGAAAATTGAGGGTTTACCTCTAAACAGAAGAGAAAATTGTTGGCTTGTGTTCCAAAAACGGTTTTCTAGCTTTCCCTCACTAAAAATTCTGACCACACTTACTTGGGTTTTTCTGTCTATGGGGTACGGCTGAGCAAAGAAAGGGAGGAGAGAAATGGCAAGAGTTTGGGTGGATTTTTCAAATAAAATGAACTAAAAAAATTCCACCCATGACACCTATTTATAGGTGTAAAATCAATTTCTTTCTTGATTTATTTTTATTCCCTAAATTGCTCTCCAAACCCTACAAAAATTTTATTTGCTCAAAAGCCCCCAAGGGTGGCCGGCCACTTGGTGAGAACCTGTTGTCCAAGTTTGTTCTTGGATAAGGATTGAAATACTTTCCAAGTTTTTCAAAAATTCAAATAATACATAATTATCCTTTGATTAGGTGGCATTCACCTAAGGCTCCATTTGGCTTTAAAAATTAAAAACAGTCTATTTTCAAACTAATACATATATAACAAATACTGTTTTCAATAAAAACAATACTGTCATACTAAACTACAGTCCAAAATTTATCTGCATAAAACTGGACTGCGTTTAGGTTTTTCTTATAACTTAAAGCTTATTAGTCCTTATTGCTTTTAAAATTGTGCTTGATTTTTCTAGCATAATCCCGTACCTTAAACTTGCTTATTTATCCGTAATTGACGGTTTTTCGCAGTATAATTTCTATACTGCCTATTAAACAACATTACCATCATACTTTGACTTTCTTGGTCAAACTTTGACTATTTTGGTCAAACTTTTGACCAACATAAAATCATGAATTTCTATCATAGTTCAAATCATTCTGGCCAAACTTTGACCGGAATACATTCATACATAAATCCTATTTCTGATTAGGCAAATCATATACTAACACATAATACAAATTTTGATTCCTTAAGAAAGAATAAATCATAATTTGTAACAAAGTCAGCCATCACAATCTTCCCCCCTTAAAAATTTTCGTCGTCGAAAATTAGAACAAGTGGGAATAATTCTCTCTCATATCCTCTTCTAATTCCCACGTTGCTTCTTCCATATTATGGTTTCGCCACAATATTTTAACCATGGGAATTGTCCTATTTCGTAAGACATTTTCTTCCCGATCCAGAACCTGAACTGGATTCTCTACGTATGTCAAGTCGGTTTGAACCTCGATCGGTTCTTGACTTAATACTAGGGAAGGATCAGGTACATACTTCTTAATATCGAAACGTGGAAAACGTTTGCACAGAAGCTCATTCTAGCGGCAAGGCAAGCTTATAAGCTACTTTGCCAATCCTTACCAGGATTTCTAATGGTCCTGTGTATCTTGGACTAAGTTTTCCCTTCTTGCCAAATTTTATAATCCCCTTAAGAGGAGCAATCTTAAGGAAAACATAGTCTCCAACTTTGAAATTCTAAGGGCGTTCGACATTTATCGACGTAACTTTTCTAACGACTAAAAGCTACGTCGAGTCTTTACTTAATCTTCTTAATATCCTTTGAAGTCTTTCGGATAAAATCCGTGGGTTGAAGTTGTTTCTGTCCAACTTCTTGCCAATGAATGGGAAATCAACATTTCCTTTCATACATCGCTTCAAATGGGGCCATACCAATTGAGGCGTGATAACTATTCTCATAAGGAACTTGATCAAAGGTAGCTTCTGATCACAGCTTCCTTTGAACTCTAAAACATATGATCTTAACACATCTTCCAGTGTATGGATGGTTTATTCCGATTGGCCATCCATTTGGGGTGAAAAGCTGTACTGAACTTTAATTTTGACCCCATTGTAGTGTGAACACTCGTCCCAATCGAGAGTTCAAACATCCACCACAATCCGAAATGATCGATTTTTGGCACTTCATATAACCTAACAATCTGAAATACATAAATTTCGGCAAGCCTTTCAGCCGAAAAAGTGGCTTTGATGGCAATAAAGTTGGCTAATTTGGTTATTCTATCGATAATAACCCAAATCGTATCCTTCCCACTTGCAGCCCTGGTCAATCATACTATGAAATCCATAGTCGTTTGTTCCCATTTCCATTCTGGAAACTCAATCTTTTGAAGATCTTCACCTAGATGGCGGTATTTAGCCTTAACTTTCTGACAAGTTAGGCATCTTGTCACGAATTCTGTGGTGTCATCCTTCATATGTGCCACCAAAATTCTCCTTAAAATCCTTGTACATCTTGGAAGCTCTGAGATGTATCGAATATGGCATCATATGTGCTTCCAACATAATCTATTTCTTAAGAATTTCAAAGTTAGGAATGCAGATCCTTTCTTTGAAATAAACTACTCCATCCTTAGAGGTCCTAAATTCCTTATTCTTTTTATCAAAAAGTTGTGCTTTTTTACAAAAAGGATTCCTTTCCTGGATGCATCAGGATATCCTCAAGTCTAACTTTAGAGGCGTCACTATAATTTATAAAATTCCCTTCTTTGGGCACCTTATGTCTTAAAAATGAACCTTTCCTAATCAAAATTCACACTTTGTGAATATTGGCAGAAAGTTGATTCCTTCTTAACGTTTTCAATATCGTCATAAGGTGATACTCATGTTCCTTCTTGGACCTTGAGTAGACTTAAATATCGTCAATAAAGATGATAACTAACTCATCAAGATGCTCTTTGAACACTCGGTTCATAAGGTCCATAAAAACGACTGGGGCATTTATCAAGCCCAATGGCATAACTAATAACTTGTAATGCCTATATCATATTCTAAAAACCGTCTTAAAACATCCATTTCCTAAATCCTGAGCTGATAGTATCCCGATCATAGATCGACTTTTGAAAATACTATTACTTCCTTGAGTTGATCAACAAGATCATAATTTCTTAGAAGGGGATACTTATTCTTGATCGTAAGCCTGTTCAGCTCGCGATAATCAATGCACCTTTGCAACGATTCATCCTTTTTTTTTCTTAATGAACAATACTGGCACTACTCACGAAGAATGACTTTGTTGAATAAACCCCTTACCAAGCAGTTCTTGTAACTGCACTTAAAGTTCCTTAAACTCGGCTAGTGTCGTATGGTACGGCGCTTTCGATATCGGTGCCATCCTAGGCAACAATTTTATCTCAAAAGAGATTTTTCTTGCTTGGCGGTAATCCGGTAAATCATTTGGAAAGATGTCCACATATTTCCTTATAATAGGAACATTCTCTGGTGTTAGCTCAATCTCTTGATCTTTGTCCATTATATTAGGTAAATATCCTTGGTATCCATTAGCTAACACTTCCAAGCTCTTACTGCCGAGACTAGCTTAGTCGTTGAGCTCCGAGATTGGCCATAGAACTACACTCTTTCTCACCGTAAAGACTAAATATAATACAACGCTTTTGATAATCAATCTAAGCGTTATACTTGCCTAGGAAATCCATTCTTAGGATTACCTCAAAATCTTGAAGCTTGATGGCAACAAGATCCACATATAAATTTTTTGTTATAATGACTATTGAAGCACTTTGTATCCAGTAGTCAGACAGAAAATTTTCTCACAATCGGAGAACTATTCTAATAGATGACTCTAAACTACTAACTCATAGTCCTAATTTCTGGGCAACTCTATCGATACAATTGAATGAGTAACACCAGAATCAAACAAGGTGATAACGTTATGAGTGGTGACAGAACTCTAATCGGTTACTACGTGAGAAGTTCCGGCCTCGGCATCCCCATTGGTGTAGGCGTAAATCCTAGCTTGGGGTTCACGAGCCTCTAGCCTCCCTGGTGCGTTCGAAGTATCCTCGATCTTGGCTTGGACCGCATGCAATTGACTGCCCGTATTCCTATTCGAATACTGGGGAGTCTGGTTCTGATTGTTGAAGGTGAAACTCCTAGCGTAATGACCTTCCTTGCCACAAAGGTGGTAAGCATTGGTCCCTAGTCTGCATATTCCCAGGTGCTTTTTCCCGCATTGAGTGCACACTGGACGGTCATTATTATTACCCTCATTCCCTTGATTACTTTTCTTTTGAGGGTAATTCCTTTGTTGTCCCTGGCCAACAGCATTTCCTTTCCTTTTGTTCTTTCCGAACTGCTTAGAATGCTGGGCCGCATTACTAATCTGGCCTTTCGTAAAAGCATCCTGGTTTTGCTTAGGCGGTAGCTGTCTTTCCACAGCCTTTTTCCTCTTTCTTAGCCCTAAAATTTGTGCCCTCGCCTCCTTATCTTGGTTGATCCAATACTCAGCTCTGATTGCCCGACTAATGCAGTCAGACACTAGGGTTGGAGGGCTACTTCCTGCACTTACTTGCTTAGCAATATCCGTCCAAAACATTTTCATCATTCTTCTTATCTTCTCATTCTCATTCGGTACTAGCTCCGGACATAATTGAGCTAGCTGTTCAAATTTCTTAACAGCTTCTAGTACCGTCATCGCTCCTTGCATAAAACTAGTGAACTCATCTTGTTGAGCCACCTGGATTTCTTTATTGTAGTATGTCGTGCTAAATTCGACTACAAAATCCTGTCAACTCATTGCCATAACATCTGTACATATCTGTACGTTCATCCATCAGTGTCTTGCGTCTTTCTTAAGTGCAAAGAAGGCACATAGAACCTTATCTTGCTCCATAAGTCTCATGAAATCCAAAATCACTTGGATGTCAATCAACCAATTATCGGTGGCTATAGGATCTGTAGATCCCTCAAACTCAAGCTCCTTCATTCTTCTTAACCGTTCATGTAACAAGTTTTCCCGAACTAAAGGCGAGTTCACTTGTATTCCTATGGGTGCTAATGTGACTTCAGCATCCTGTGGGACCTCCGGTACTTGGGCTACTACTGGAAGTACTTGGTTCATACGAGCTATCTACTCACGACGTGTGTTTGTCGCTTGTTACTTATTCAAGCAACTGGTGTTGTAGCGTAGCTATAGTATTTGCAAGATCTGGCTCTTGCCGATCTTGGTTTGCTCTAACGCGTGTACGTACTATATTCTAATTCCTATTAAGAAAAGATATGATCATACTTGTAATATCTTTTCTTTCATTCATAACTTATCATATCATGACTTAAAGCATCATATCATGATGTCGTCATACTTATCATGTCAGAACATAACATCACCATGCTTATCGTAACATATCATAACATGCTCATACTTATCATAGCATAGCATATCATCATGCTTATCATAGCATGACATCATCGTACCATATCATAAAATATTATGTAGAAATCCTTCGTGATTTCTTCATAACGTATCATATCATAACTTATCGCAAACATGTCATAAAACTTTTTATCACGATATCATAGTCATCATGATATTCGTTTCATATAAAAACGTATCGTTTTATATATTTTTGAAAATACATTATTTTTACTATATTTATAATCAATATAAGATGGAAGTGTCTACCACTTTACCATCTTACATACATATAATCCTAATGTTAAAAGATTAAACTACTAGAAGTCGATCCTATATCTACTCTATCTACTCCGTCGAGATAACGGAGGAAACGTCGGAGTTAGATCTAGAACTATCTATTCGGTCGTTGCGTCAGAAAATACATCCCCATCCTCATTGTCGAACGGAATTTCCTCGGAATCTGCCTCCTGCTCCTCGAGATCCTTAAGCTCCTCCTCTTGCATATCCTTAAACTCTTCCCATACTTCTTGTTCTTCATCGTCTCTTTCGATGAAGATTACCAGAAGATCTTCAGCGTTTTCCCTGGGGTTGTTCGGAGCCTCCACAAGATCCATATCGTCATCCAGTCTGCCTCTACCTCCCTGAGGAGGTATCTGCTGAAGAGGGACCATTGGAATCGGATCCTCGGGCATAACCGTAACTCCCTCGAGTACTGGCTCTGGAATACCGGCATCGTCGATCGGATCAACGTAGTAAACATCCTCTAGTTCGTCTTCCTGCACCATATAGGCTACTATCTCCACCTCCATAATAGTATCAATCATGTCCTCCAAAGATACTCCAGCAACTGGAGTGGGGACATAATTCTTAACTTCCGGAGGTAGCCCGTTCTTAATAAGGTGCAATGCTCGCCACTCCGGATTACCGAGCTCCTGAAGAATATAGGGCAACATTGCCTCTCGGAACCCACAGCAATAGTGGTCCATAGTCTCATCCGGGTAGGCGTACCAATCTGCGGCGTAATTGAGATATCGCCTCCTATACATATCGTCGTAAATATTTGGATCGCGATACGGCACATGAACCCCTTCGCCAGGTAGAGGCTCATATCGTGCTATCATGTGGGCACAAAAATCTGCCCACGGTATCCCGTGAATAGTCGGGTCCCCCTGCGCTATCCACCAGGCTCTAACATCTCCAACTAAGCATCTACTTGCTAATAAAACCTAAAGATGGGCTTCGATATGGCATATCCTAAAGATCGCCTCCATATCGAAAAACCAACTTGCTAGCGATATTGTTCGCCAAGTCCCATCAAATAGACGGGGCTTCATCTCGCAAAATACCATAGCGGCATCTCGGTCCTTATCCATAACTCGAAACTCGGTAATGAATCTACCAAATTACAAGTACATAATAAATACCTATCTAGGCACTAAAATAACTCTTACTTACAATGACGGTGGCACTGGCAGGCAGACTGTGAAACTGGAAGGCAGGATCCCGCTCTGATACCAAATCTGTAACGAATCGCCCTAACGTAGGCCGTTACAGTTACTTATCTTACTTGTCTTACATATTTATTTAAACATACTTACTTAAAACATGCGAAAATAACGTACATATTTTTTTTTCCTTTCTTTTTTAAAAACTTAAGTTAAAACTTTACTATTTACTTATTTACAATACACATACGTATATAATCTATATATACTTTTCAAAATCGTTGTAACGTAAATTAACTTTTACTCAGTTAATAACATAAACATTTGTTTCAAAACGCGTAGCGGTTCCCATCCCACGTTTCACAGATAGTCCTGCCAAAGCCACACCGCCTTGCATCAAATAATGCCAGTAGGAAGCTTACCTGCAGCATAAACGTAAGTTATGAGCTTTCGCTCAGCAAGTACAACCATTTACCCGCAAAACATTTCATAATGGAACAATGCATGAACCAATTATGATTTCATTATGATGTCTTATGCATTCATAATCCTGGGCCCTTACATAACATGAGTGTACGTATCGCGGTGCGCAGCCATGGAGTGGATGGGGCTGCCAACCAGATCCAACTCAAACCATGGACCAAACCCGTCCATAGTGACAAGTCGATACGACACAAGGCAAGATCACTTGCCATCATACTTGAAATCTTTCTTTAACTTGATCTTAAAAATTGTTTTCTTCTTGGAAACAGTCTTTTACAACAGTTTCTTTCTTGAAACTGGGTTCTCATTCTTACCATGTGATTTACCTTTCGTGAGCATGCTTCATGATGCCACAATGATAAAGCATAAATCATACATACTACATAATCAATGCATAAATCATATGCATTATGTCATCAAGACATAAATCATATGCATCACGTCATCAAGACATAAATCATATGCACTATGAGCTTAACATCACATAAATAGTAAAAACAATTTTCCGTCTATACTGTAGGCGGAGTTGTACTTACCAGTTATGCTAAGCCCTGGGGTTTATCGTTCCGACAAGTTACCTCAATAGGTTACCTTCCTGTTTTCCAAAAAGGAAGTAAGATAAGAATCATCCTATCTTACCTTAACTTATTTTATTAAATGTTGGTATCCTAACCAACATTTAACAGTGACCCTAGATATATGTCCCCCTCATATGCTTAATAATATTCTTGTTAGTTACTAAGTGTAACTGTAGGGCACATGCCCTAATGATAATCAAACAGTATCCTGTTTGACTACTTAATGAACTTTGGGCTTAAGGCCCAATGATCTTGGTATGGGCATCCTATTAGGTTACTATGAGTAACCTTAGGTATAGGCCCAACTTGGGTGAATATTTAAAAAGCCTGTTGGGCTACTAAGGCCCAACAATTAAAGTGGTATCCGTTAGAGTTACCTTAAGAAATCTTGGACTCAAGGCCCATGAGATACCAATTGTTCTTAATGACTAGGCCCAATTAAAAATTAGGTAATCTATATGGTTATAATAGGTTAACAATTGGCTTACCTTGCTTAATTTGCTTAATTAATTTATTTCTTGCTAAACTGAGTTTAATTAATTATTTAAAACTGTTTTTAATAAAACTGTTGATTTTGTAGAAATTTGGTAAAAACAGTTAAATCATTGGTGCATGTGCAGGAATTTCCTGTGCATGCACTGTTTTAAAATTCTGAATCAGAGCTTGCTATACTGATTCAGTTTTACTTTGAAATTTGTTCGGATTTTGAAAAACTTTTCTTCATAAAAGTTTTAGATACTGAAAAACTCTACAACTTTCATGTTTTGACAAAAACTTAGTTCTGAACTTAACTTATACTTTTTCCTTCTTGAAACTGTCTGGCCGTGCACATATGTTTGGGCGGTCTAGGCACGGGTTTTTATAAAAACGAAGGCCTTTGGAGGCCTTATTTTCAAAAACTGTCCAAGTTTCCCCTTAGCATTTTTAATTTCCTACAACTTTGCTGTTTTGAGTTTTCTCAAATTCGGCCTTTAAAGGCCTCAAAAGACTGTTTCTAATTTACTGCCCAGTTTTCACCCGAACTGGCAGTTTTTGGTTTCGGTTCGCTCTCACATAAAATCATGCACACCCTACCTCAAACGGTCACAACCATGAGCCTACGTTAAGCATGCAGTGTGTAATCTAACGTCCTCATACCTGTTCATTCAATCTCATACATTCAATTTATTTTATCAATCTCATTTGGTGAAATTCACTAAACTTGGGTTTTCTAGGTTTCTCTAGGGTTTTCTTGAACCCTAGATTAACATACAATCATTCAATACCATAATCAGCCATTCAATATAAATCATAAGCCTATGAGGACATACATCAAACACCTAGGGGTCACATGTCTCATCTATAATTTTTCTAGAGCATACATTCAATCACATATACCAAAACATTGCATAAACTTATAAAAACCTAAATCAAGCACATTCTAATCAACCTTAAGCAAGTAAGGACATAATTAATGAGCTTCAGCTCTTACAACATAAGCTGGAAATACACTGTAAAGAGCTGAAAAACATAATTTAGAGGCTTAGAAAATTGAGGGTTTACCTCTAAACCGAAGAGAAAATTGTTGGCTTGTGTTCCAAAAACAGTTTTCTAGCTTTCCCTCACTAAAAATTCTGACCACACTTACTTGGGTTTTTCTGTCTATGGGGTACGGCTGAGCAGAGAAAGGGAGGAGAGAAATGGCAAAAGTTTGGGTGGATTTTTCAAATAAAATGAACTAAAAAAATTCCACCCATGACACCTATTTATAGGTGTAAAATCTATTTCTTTCTTGATTTATTTTTATTCCCTAAATTGCACTCCAAACCCTACAAAAATTTTATTTGCTCAAAAGCCCCAAGGGTGGCCGGCCACTTGGTGAGAACTTGCTATCCAAGTTTGTTCTTGGATAAGGATTGAAATACTTTCCAAGTTTTTCAAAAATTCAAATAATACATAATTATCCTTTGATTAGGTGGCATTCACCTAAGGCTCCATTTGGCTTTAAAACTTAAAATAGTCTATTTTCATACTAATACATATATAACAAATACTGTTTTCAATAACAACAATACTGTCATACTAAACTACAGTCTAAATTTATCTGCATAAAACTGGACTGCGTTTAGGTTTTTCTAGAACTTAAAGCTCATTAGTCCTTATTACTCTAAAAATTATGCTTGATTTTTCTAGCATAATCCCGTACCTTAACTTGCTTATTTATCTGTAATTGACGGTTTTTCGTAGTATAATCTATATACTACCTGTTAAACAACAGTACCATCATACCTTGACTTTCTTGGTCAAACTTTGACTATTTTGATCAAACTTTTGACCAACATAAAATCATGAATTTCTATCATAGTTCAAATCATTCTGGCCAAACTTTGACCGGAATATATTCATACATAAATCCTATTTCTGATTAGGCAAATCATATACTAACACATATACAAATTTTAATTCCGTAAGAACAAGAAATATAATTTGTAACAAGTCAGTCATCACAATTTTTGAGGCAAATCATGCATGAACAAAGACTACATATGGTTATTTTTGCTTTTCATTAAAGGAAAAAAATAAAAAAAGTTAATGTTTAGAAGGAATGACCGAATGGTTGTCCTTGAAATTTTAGTGGTTGTTCCTTCTTTTTTGTGGTCGTTCCATGTGTTTTGAGACAATCATACGTAACAAAGTCACTGATCATGGTGCTTTTTGCTTTTCATTTAAGAGAAATAAATGATGTCAATATTTACAAGGAACGACCGAATGGTTATTCTTTCAATTTTAGTGGTTGTTCATTCTCTTTTGTGATTGTTCCGTGTGTTTTGAGGTAAATCATACATAAAAAGTCACTGAACATGGTGCTTTTTGCTTTTCATCTAAAGAAATTAATTGATGTCAAAAGTCAATGATCATGGTGATTTCGTTTTATGAATACTAGTCATTTTATGAAAGTCATTAAGTATGTTTGAGAAACTCATTTATTTGGTTTTTGGTTGTTTTTGTTTTTTTGATTTTTTTTTAAGAATATTAGATGTTTGAAATTTCATTTATTAGTTTTTTTAAAGAGCAAAAAAATGGTCTATTTAAAAGCAATGAAGAAGTGGTTGTTCTTGAATGTTTTGTGGTCGTTCCATTCTTTTTGCGGATGGCCTAAGGTTTTTAAGGTAAAATCGTACATGAACAAAGATTGTATTTGGTTATTTTTTTTTTTTCGTTAAAGGAAAAAAAAAATAAAAAAGTTAATGTTTAGAAGAAACGACTGAATGGTTATTTTGTAAATTATAATAGTTGTTCTTTCTCTTTTGTGGTCATTCCGGGGGTTTTGAGGCAAATTATACGTGAATATAGATTTTGATATGGTAATTTTCACATTCGGTTTAAACAAAAAAATAAAAAAATAAAAAAAAGAGTTAACGTTAAGATTTAAAAGGAATGACCAGATGGTTGTTCCAATAATTTCAGTGGTTATTCATGTTATTTAATAGTTGTTCATGTTATTTTGTTGTTTAAAGAAAAAAAAAACTAATCTAAAAGGAACGACCAGACGGTCATTCGTTAACTTTTCTTCAGTCATTTCTGTTATATTTATGGTCATTCCTGATTATATACGTGTGATTTTCATAAATAAAATAACCACAAATAACCACGGTTAACATTAAAGCGTGAAAAACTAAAATAGGAATCCAACATTTTCTTTACATATGCATATATAACCATATTGTGACTCAAAGTACTGATAATACTAGATTTTTTATCACTTAAAGTGTTTCGGTGGGCTTAGAAGCATCTTGTTCCTTTTTTTGAGCATCAGACCTCGAGTGCTGAATCATTTTGGCCACTGTACCACATAGGGTAATAGTAAGACTGGCGCTCTTTCCACAGCTTCTCTGGCCGGCCCTCATGGTTTTTCACATATTCAATATTGGTATCGACTTGCATACCAACTACTCCGTCATGTTCATATTCACCACCATCTCTTATTCATTCATCTTGTGAGGGATGTTGTTGGCATTCAAAATTATCACCCCACTGTATTTGGTTTCTACACCTTGTGATAACTGCCGCTCAAACTCAACATTCACCTTGCCATTACATACCCCCTTATTCACAAGGCAGTAGCAGACTCTATTTTTTCATAATTGCCTTATTATTTGCCTCCATCTTCTGCATAATTGCCGCCTTGTGATTGGCCAACATTGATTTCATATAAGTTTCGCGCTTGCCTATAAGACGATCAATATAATGCATCAATGACTCTAAACTGGGAGTTGAGGCTGTGGGCATCGCATCGTGCATCTGGGGGCAACAGGGGTCTAGAATAAAGGCATCGGGCCATTCGTTGGCCCGTCCATAGGCATAGAGGCTCGAATCTGCTCATGAGTAGATCTAGCTGGGAAGGACCTCGAGACTGTAGCAGGATCAAGAGAGATGGGACTTGTAGGCATCAGGTGTTGTCTTGGCCAGACCACGGGGGTAGAGGCTCTAATCATCTACTCATGGGTCGAACTAGCAGGGAAAGACCTTGAGATTGTAGCAGGATCATGAGAGATGTGACTTGATCTAAGTTCATCATTTCTCTCATCGGAATCGGCAGCACTACACAGGATGACATCTCCCTCTAATAACTTCGTCAGGCCATCAATGACATCATCACTGCAGTCCTCACGCCTTTCCATTTGTAAATAATATTCTCATTGCCTCTCCTTAGATGAAATATTCAAAGTAGGATGGACTGCAAACTGAAGAAAACACAATGGAAAAATAATAATTAACTTGAATAATAGATCTAAACAAAAATCATAAAATTAAACTTGTAACGAGTTGGTTAATACCTCAGCAGATCTAATGGCCTCCAAGCAAGGATCAAATGAAGGTACCAATAAGATTCTGAACATTCTGCCAATGAAGCCACCGTGGCCCATTTTTGTTCTTCTCATTCAAAGCT
>CM046373.1:13221724-13263314 GCA_025413025.1 Ficus hispida
CCTTAAAACATATACATACAACTTGATAATTTAAACCATTTGCGGAAAATCTTGCGTAGTGGTATCCCACACCGCCCTTCACTTGCTGTATCGTCTCCATGGCCCACCAAGTAAAGCTGCAGGCATTTACCTACAGTATGAAATATACAGATGAGCTTTCGCCCAGAAGTACAAACATTCCACAAAAACATTTCAAACATCTAAAAAAAAACATGCAAATCATCTTGTAACATATGCATGATCCATTTATGATCGATTGAATGTCTTATGATTATTATAGACTCAATCTTGATCTCTTTATCTTGTCTCAACATGTGGCCCCTAGTGTACGTACCAAAAGCGCGCAGCCTCCAGACAAAGCTAGGGTTTGCAAGGCCTAACAGTTCTGGGAATTATAAGTGACCCTCACGCATCAACGAGAGGTAAATGTCACAACTGGTTTGAACATGTAGCCTCCTCGATCACGGGAGGTTGGTACGACACCTTACTTGATTTATCTTACCATGTGGTTCAATATTAGTGAACATGCTTCATGATGTCACCATGTCACATCATTCTTAACATTGCCACAAGTGGCATTTTTTTAAACCATGATATTTTTAGAAAACATGGCATTTCATGTCATAGCATATCATCGCACGGCATCACATATCATAACATAGCATAACATGGCATAGCATAGCATATCATAACATGGCATAGCATAGCATAAATAGCATAACATGTATACTTGAAAATAGCTTTTACTATTTTCCATACTGCAGGTGAGGTCTGTACTTACCTGGTTTCCTATGCTCTGAAACTTGACCTAATGTTCCGTCAAGGTACATCACAGGTTCTATTCCTGTTTCAATTAGGGTGTAAGATAAGGATTAGCCTATCTACCGTAAATCTTTCATACAATGTTGGTATCCTTAACCAACCTTTAATAGTAACCCTAGTCATATGTCCCTCCTATAAACTCATGATGACTTACTTGGTTACATAAGTAACCTTGGGTATTAATCCCAATTATATATGAATAGGGTTAGTTATTATCCTAACCTATGCCTTGTCATTTTTATTCATAATCTTTTGGGTTTTAAGATCAAACCCAATTTCAATACCTTGTTGGGTTACTTGAGTAACCTTGAGGTAGTCAATCTTAGTCAATTATCCTAAGTCAACCTTGGCTTTGGACCCCGTCCAGTAACTCGGGTATCCTTCCCGGTTACCATCTATCATTGTCTTGTTACCAAAAGTAAGACAACTTTGGGTAAAAAAAATCCATTCTTACCTTTCTTTGGAAAATTCAACCTTTAGGTTTTAAAATCATTTGTTTAACATATGAAAAATCGTATTTTCTGGAGTAGGGTTTGTAAAAATTATTAACTGTTGAAAACTGCCTTTGGGACAGTTCCATAGTTAAACATTGGTGTTGGTGCAAAATACAGTTTTCCTGTATTGTTTTAGAAAATCCTGTGCAGGAATTTCTTGTTTCCTGCACACTCTTTAGAAATCCGTGTCGGTTTAAAAATCCATTCCGATTTTGAAAAACTTGTCTTCACGAAAGTTTTAGATCTTGAAAAATCCTAAAACTTTCGTGTTTTGAGAAAAATCCAGTTCGGACTTTAACATGCCCTTACACCTTGTTGAACTCACCTGGCCGTGCATAAATCCTGGGCACGGTCAGGCTCGGATTTTCATAAAAACCGAGGCCTTTGGAGCCTTATTTTGAAAAACTATTCACATTACCCTCTAGGAAAAACCCTTATCTACAACTTTGTAGTTTTGAGTTTCTTCAAATTCGGCCTCTAAGGGCCTCAAATTAGCATTTCCAGAACACTAACCAGTCTTGACCGAGACTGGCAGTTTCGGTTCATAAATTCGTTTCTCGTCCTAAAACGTGCACACTACCTCAACCGACCACAGCGGGAGCCTAAAGTCACACATGCAATCGTTTCTAACGTTCCAATTCATCAATCACATAATCATACATTAAATCTTAAACCTATGGGGACTTATAACAAACACTTAGTAGACATATTTGAAAACATGCATCAAACCATAAACTAGAGACCTTGAGACCCTAATCAAGCATAATCAAGCACTAAAAGGTGAGCTTATGCTCTTACATTCAGTACTGGAAATACACTTAAACTTGAACTAAACATTAGAGGGTGGAGAGGATTACCTCAAGATCCAAGAAAATGGATCTACCCGTGGTTGCCTATAGCCTAGCCGGCCATGCTCCTCCAATGGGCACCAAAACTTTTTGGCCCTTGGTGGCTGTCCTTACAAGATCCGGCCATTCCCCTAATTCCTAACACTTTCTCTGCTTTTTCTTGCTCACCACAACCGGCCATTCAAGCCACAAAATGGGTTTCCAATTTTTTTTCCACTCTTTCTTTTCTTCCTCACAAATCCGAACTCTCCCTAAGGGATTGTCTCTTGGATTTTTGTTTTTGGTTCTTGTTTTCCTTTGGCTGCTAAGGGACGGTTTTGGAGCAGAAAAATGGGCAGAACTTGGCTCAATTTTCTGATTTTTTTGAATAAAATGGGCACCTATTTATAGGCAAATGCAAACTTTCCAAAATTTGCATTTTAGCCCTAAACTTAGAGGAAATAATGCAATTGGCATGCTAGGTGTCAAGGTGGCCGGCCAAGACTTGGAGAGCAAGCAAGGGATGACATCATGGCTTACATCATCGCTTACCTCATTGCTTACGTCACCAAATTTCCAAAATTTGCACTTTTGCCCCAAAAGTGAAAATTCTTACAAAAATGCCCCCTAGGTGGCCGGTTGCTTTCTTGGTGAACAAGCCAAGCTTATCTCACCTTGATGACATCATCTTGATGACATCACTTCGCTTACATCATCAATTTTCCAAAATTTTCACTTTAACCCTAAAGATAAAATTTTGGTATTTTTGTCCCTGAGGTGGCCGGCCATGTCATCTTGTTCTAGAGAGTTCTTGGTTTTCTTTCCAAGCTTATTTAATCCAATTATGATGTCATAAATCCAAGATAAGGCTATGTCATCATAAGGCCTTGTTTGGCTTTTCCTTTAGAATGCAGTCTACTTTTATGCTACACAGATATTTCTAATACTGTTATTAACTAATAACAGTATTTTATACTGTACTATAGTCCAAAATTCATCTGTGTAAAATGAACTGAATAAAATTTTCTTATTTCTTGGAACCTTTCTTGCCCTTCATACCATACTTAGTGTGCTTGATTTTTCTAGGGTGGTCTCATGGCTTATGCTTACTTATTCGTCCGTAATGGAGGTTTTCCACAGTATAATTCCATACTGCTTTGTCGTATCTCAGCACCTTCATCTATTTGACCTTCCGGGTCAACCTTTGACTTTTTGGTCAATTTTGACTTTTTCGGTCAAATTTTAACCAACATGAAATTATGAAATTTCATCACGCCATTTCCTTAAAACGCCTTATACTTGGCTAAGTAGTCTATTGTTGAGTCTCGTAACTGGTTAAATGAGAACTCAAACTTATACTGTTATTCCATTCTAATCTTGATCCAGACTTAGGTTTTCCTTGTTTCTAAGGAAATCTAGAGTCATCAAAATTTCGGATATTACATTCTACCCTCCTTAAAAGATTTTCGTCCTCGAAAATTCGTATAATCCTAAATGGCTTTTCTTCAATCCACCATCAATTCTTCACAAGTTACTTTAGATTGAATAACTTGTTCATGTTCCCATTTTAACATCTTAATGGGATCATGTCTCTTATATAGAACCATAATCTTCTTTCTATATATTCATAATTTATATCCTCATACTCCCATGTTTTCATGTCCTCATACTTTCCTTTCATACTGCATCACAAGAACTATTTACATGAAAAACTGAGCAAGTATATCATATTACTTACTATATTTGAAAAGTAGATATAACTTTTCCATACTTGAAAAGAAAACATATTGTATCTTATAATTAAGATACTTTTCTTTAACTTTATTTGAGGGCTCAGCGAATATATCATATTGAAAATATTTTTCTTTCAATTAACTAAAGCTGAGAACCCTCTGGTACAATGTTAATCTTTTGCTATTAGAACCCTTTTTCTTATCATGATGGCCCCTATCTTGGAAATATTTTTCTTCCTCAAGGATCGGCCCTTTTCTTGACATGATGGCCCCTCTCTTGGAACTCTATTCCTCAAGGTTCAGCCCATAACATATCACAACATAACGTGAGTTGGTTATAATAAGCATAAGATCAAGCACCATACATAAAATAACTTCTTGGAATCTTTTCCAAGTTAATCATGGAAAACAATAATAAATAGTATTATTGAAACATATTACTGTTCGAGTGATGCATTGAAAGGTATCCTTATATCAACTAGCCACTTGTTAGCCAGTAGAAATTTCTCTTGTGCCTTCAGCACTTCCTTCATAGCACAAAGGCATAATCATAACTCTAGGGAATATCTAAAACTTCCCATTATTTCATAATTTCTATTGCTTAAAATGTCATGTATAGTCGACATTAGTCAAACCATTATATCTTGACTTCAAAGTTGTTACTATCGATCTCAACCTCATTAACTTCGTTGACAGACTCATAGTCATCATCAAAAATTTTCCCGTATCTAATAATACTCGTAAGGGGCAAAAGTTTCACAATCAGGAAACTTAACTTCCATGGTATTGATCCATTCCTTAGAAGGAAAAGTTCTTTAATATCACTATACCTGAGATGAGGCAATAGGCTATATGATCTTAAAGCCTATTCATTTCTTATTGCTATTCTAGCGATCATAACTTAACTATTATAGTTGCAAGATTAAGCTCTTGCAAACATTCGGTTCGTTCGTACGAACGGCGAACCATCTTTTAATTCTAGTTATTACTTCCTCACATTTCTAATACCCATTCTGTCCTTCATATCTTATCATGTCCTATCTTGGAAACAGCATAACTTATCATAATCTCTTCACATCACATCGTAACCTTATCCATCACATACACATCATGGTAATTTTAGGGTCGCGGAAATGCATCCCATAAAATTAAATGTATCATAGGTATCATCCTTCGTGTGACCATCGATGAGATATGCTCATTACATAAGCAATATCTTAACTAATTCTAATAAAAGAAAATAACTTAACTTACTTGGGCACTTGCAGAAACGATACGAAGCAAAGTGAAGTAGGCTGGCAGGATACCGCTCTGATACCAAACTGTAACGCCCCGACCCATCCACGCAGGGGCGTACTACGTAAACCTGGGCCGTTACCATACTTGCTTAACTTAAATCTTAGTCTTAGATACTTTACTTTATAGAAAATTTCAGAATAATTTTTTTTTTCTTTCTTTAAACTTTATTTTTAAAATCACAACTTAAAAACATTACATAGGTAACATGGTACATATTCCTTAAAACATATACATACAACTTGATAATTTAAACCATTTGCGGAAAATCTTGCGTAGTGGTATCCCACACCGCCCTTCACTTGCTGTATCGTCTCCATGGCCCACCAAGTAAAGCTGCAGGCATTTACCTACAGTATGAAATATACAGATGAGCTTTCGCCCAGCAAGTACAAACATATCTCACAAAAACATTTCAAACATCTAAAAAAAAACATGCAAATCATCTTGTAACATATGCATGATCCATTTATGATCGATTGAATGTCTTATGATTTATTATAGACTCAATCTTGATCTCTTTATCTTGTCTCAACATGTGGGCCCCTAGTGTACATACCAAAAGCGCGCAGCCTCCAGACAAAGCTAGGGTTTGCAAGGCCCTAACAGTTCTGGGAATTATAACGTGACCCTCACGCATCAACGAGAGGTAAATGTCACAACTGGTTTTGAACATGTAGCCTCCTCGATCACGGGAGGTTGGTAAGACACCTTACTTGATTTATCTTACCATGTGGTTCAATATTAGTGAACATGCTTCATGATGTCACCATGTCACATCATTCTTAACATTTGCCACAACGTGGCATTTTTTTAAAACCATGATATTTTTAGAAAACATGGCATTTCATGTCATAGCATATCATCGCACGGCATCACATATCATAACATAGCATAACATGGCATAGCATAGCATATCATAACATGGCATAGCATAGCATAACATAGCATAACATGTATACTTGAAAATAGCTTTTACTATTTTCCATACTGCAGGTGAGGTCTGTACTTACCTGGTTTCCTATGCTCTTGAAACTTGACCTAATGTTCCGTCAAGGTACATCGACAGGTTCTATTCCTGTTTCAATTAGGGTGTAAGATAAGGATTAGCCTATCTTACCGTAAATCTTTTCATACAATGTTGGTATCCTTAACCAACCTTTAATAGTAACCCTAGTCATATGTCCCTCCTATAAACTCATGATGACTTACTTGGTTACATAAGGTAACCTTGGGTATTAATCCCAATTATATATGAATAGGGTTAGGTTATTATCCTAACCTATGCCTTGTCATTTTTATTCATAATCTTTTGGGTTTTAAGATCAAACCCAATTTCAATACCTTGTTGGGTTACCTTGAGTAACCCTTGAGGTAGTCAATCTTAGTCCAATTATCCTAAGTCAACCTTGGGCTTTGGACCCCGTCCAGTAACTCGGGTATCCTTCCCGGTTACCATCTATCATTGTCTTGTTACCAAAAGTAAGACAACTTTTGGGTAAAAAAAATCCATTCTTACCTTTCTTTGGAAAATTCAACCTTTTAGGTTTTAAAATCATTTGTTTAACATATGAAAAATCGTATTTTCTGGAGTAGGGTTTGTAAAAATTATTAACTGTTGAAAACTGCCTTTGGGACAGTTCCCATAGTTAAAACATTGGTGTTGGTGCAAAAATACAGTTTTCCTGTATTGTTTTAGAAAATCCTGTGCAGGAATTTCTTGTTTCCTGCACACTCTTTAGAAATCCGTGTCGGTTTAAAAATCCATTCCGATTTTGAAAAACTTGTCTTCACGAAAGTTTTAGATCTTGAAAAATCCTAAAACTTTCGTGTTTTGAGAAAAATCCAGTTCGGACTTTAACATGCCCTTACACCTTGTTGAACTCACCTGGCCGTGCATAAATCCTGGGCACGGTCAGGCTCGGATTTTCATAAAAACCGAGGCCTTTGGAGCCTTATTTTGAAAAACTATTCACATTACCCTCTAGGAAAACCCTTATCTACAACTTTGTAGTTTTGAGTTTCTTCAAATTCGGCCTCTAAGGGCCTCAAATTAGCATTTCC
The DNA here is from genome assembly GCA_025413025.1 of Ficus hispida. Taxonomy (NCBI): domain Eukaryota; kingdom Viridiplantae; phylum Streptophyta; class Magnoliopsida; order Rosales; family Moraceae; genus Ficus; species Ficus hispida. The sequence goes on from CM046373.1 coordinate 13,228,961, forward strand.
AGAACACTAACCAGTCTTGACCCGAGACTGGCAGTTTCGGTTCATAAATTCGTTTCTCGTCCTAAAACGTGCACACTACCTCAACCGACCACAGCGGGAGCCTAAAGTCACACATGCAATCGTTTCTAACGTTCCAATTCATCAATCACATAATCATACATTAAATCTTAAACCTATGGGGACTTATAACAAACACTTAGTAGACATATTTGAAAACATGCATCAAAACCATAAACTAGAGACCTTGAGACCCTAATCAAGCATAATCAAGCACTAAAAGGTGAGCTTATGCTCTTACATTCAGTACTGGAAATACACTTAAACTTGAACTAAACATTAGAGGGTGGAGAGGATTACCTCAAGATCCAAGAAAATGGATCTACCCGTGGTTGCCTATAGCCTAGCCGGCCATGCTCCTCCAATGGGCACCAAAACTTTTTGGCCCCTTGGTGGCTGTCCTTACAAGATCCGGCCATTCCCCCTAATTCCTAACACTTTTCTCTGCTTTTTCTTGCTCACCACAACCGGCCATTCAAGCCACAAAATGGGTTTCCAATTTTTTTTCCACTCTTTCTTTTCTTCCTCACAAAATCCGAACTCTCCCTAAGGGATTGTCTCTTGGATTTTTGTTTTTGGTTCTTGTTTTCCTTTGGCTGCTAAGGGACGGTTTTGGAGCAGAAAAATGGCAGAACTTGGCTCAATTTTCTGATTTTTTTGAATAAAATGGGCACCTATTTATAGGCAAATGCAAACTTTCCAAAATTTGCATTTTAGCCCCTAAACTTAGAGGAAATAATGCAATTGGCATGCTAGGTGTCAAGGTGGCCGGCCAAGACTTGGAGAGCAAGCAAGGGATGACATCATGGCTTACATCATCGCTTACCTCATTGCTTACGTCACCAAATTTCCAAAATTTGCACTTTTGCCCCAAAAGTGAAAATTCTTACAAAAATGCCCCCTAGGTGGCCGGTTGCTTTCTTGGTGAACAAGCCAAGCTTATCTCACCTTGATGACATCATCTTGATGACATCACTTCGCTTACATCATCAATTTTCCAAAATTTTCACTTTAACCCCTAAAGATAAAATTTTGGCATTTTTGTCCCTGAGGTGGCCGGCCATGTCATCTTGTTCTAGAGAGTTCTTGGTTTTCTTTCCAAGCTTATTTAATCCAATTATGATGTCATAAATCCAAGATAAGGCTATGTCATCATAAGGCCTTGTTTGGCTTTTCCTTTAGAATGCAGTCTACTTTTATGCTACACAGATATTTCTAATACTGTTATTAACTAATAACAGTATTTTATACTGTACTATAGTCCAAAATTCATCTGTGTAAAAATGAACTGAATAAAATTTTTCTTATTTCTTGGAACCTTTCTTGCCCTTCATACCATACTTAGTGTGCTTGATTTTTCTAGGGTGGTCTCATGGCTTATGCTTACTTATTCGTCCGTAATGGAGGTTTTCCACAGTATAATTCCATACTGCTTTGTCGTATCTCAGCACCTTCATCTATTTGACCTTCCGGGTCAACCTTTGACTTTTTGGTCAATTTTGACTTTTTCGGTCAAATTTTAACCAACATGAAATTATGAAATTTCATCACGCCATTTTCCTTAAAACGCCTTATACTTGGCTAAGTAGTCTATTGTTGAGTCTCGTAACTGGTTAAATGAGAACTCAAACTTATACTGTTATTCCATTCTAATCTTGATCCAGACTTAGGTTTTCCTTGTTTCTAAGGAAATCTAGAGTCATCAAAATTTTGGATATTACAGGTTCTTGACTTAATACTAGGGAAGGATCAGGTACATAATTCTTACTATCGAAACGAGAAAAACGTTTGCACAGAAGCTCATTCTAGCAGCAAGGCAAGCTTATAAGCTACTTTGCCAATCCTTACCAGGATTTCTAATGGTCCTGTGTATCTTAGACTAAGTTTTCCCTTCTTGCCAAATTTTATAATCCCCTTAAGAGGAGCAATATTAAGGAAAACATAGTCTCCAACTTTGAAATTCTAAGGGCGTTCGACATTTATCGGCGTAACTTTTCTGACGACTAAAAGCTACGTCGAGTCTTTACTTAATCTTCTTAATATCCTTTGAAGTCTTTCGGATAAAATCCATGGGTTGAAGTTGTTTCTGTCCAACTTCGTGCCAATGAATGGGAAATCAACGTTTCCTTTCATACAACGCTTCAAATGGGGTCATACCAATTGAGGCGTGATAACTATTCTCATAAGGAACTTGATCAAAGGTAGCTTCTGATCCCAGCTTCCTTTGAACTCCAAAACATATGATCTTAACACATCTTCCAGTGTCTGGATGGTTTGTTCCGATTGGCCATCGATTTGGGGTGAAAAGCTGTACTGAACTTTAATTTCGACCCTATTGCGGTGTGAACACTCGTCCCAATCGAGAGTTCAAACATCCACCACAATCCGAAATGATCGATTTTTGGCACTTCATATAACCTAACAATCTGAAATACATAAATTCCGGCAAGCCTTTCTACCGAAAAAGTGGCTTTGATGGCAATAAAGTGGGCTGATTTGGTTATTCTATCGATAATAACCCAAATCGTATCCTTCCCACTTGCAGCCCTGGTCAATCATACTATGAAATCCATAGTCGTTTGTTCCCATTTCCATTCTAGAAACTCAATCTTTTGAAGATCTTCACCTAGATGGTGGTATTTAGCCTTAACTTTCTGACAAGTTAGGCATCTTGTCACGAATTCTGTGGTGTCATCCTTCATATGTGCCACCAAAATTCTCCTTAAAATCCTTGTACATCTTGGAAGCTCTGAGATGTATCGAATATGGCATCATATGTGCTTCCAACATAATCTGTTTCTTAAGAATTTCAAAGTTAGGAATGCAGATCCTTTCTTTGAAATAAACTACTCCATCCTTAGAGGTCCTAAATTCCTTATTCTTTTTATCAAAAAGTTGTGCTTTTTTACAAAAAGGATTCCTTTCCTTGATGCATCAAGATAGCCTCAAGTCCAACTTTAGAGGCGTCACTATAATTTATAAAATTCCCTTCTTTGGGCACCTTATGTCTTAAAAATGAACCTTTCCTAATCAAAATTCACACTTTGTGAATATTGGTAGAAAGTTGATTCCTTCTTAACGTTTTCAATATCGTCCTAAGGTGATACTCATGTTCCTTCTTGGACCTTGAGTAGACTTAAATATCGTCAATAAAGATGACAACTAACTCATCAAGATGCTCTTTGAACACTTGGTTCATAAGGTCCATAAAAACGACTAGGGCATTTATCAAGCCCAATGGCATAACTAATAACTTGTAATGCCTATATCATATTCTAAAAACCGTCTTAAAACATCCATTTCCTAAATCCTGAGCTGATAGTATCCCGATCACAGATCGACTTTTGAAAATACTATTACTTCCTTGAGTTGATCAACAAGATCATAATTTGTTAGAAGGGGATACTTATTCTTGATCGTAACCCTGTTCAGCTCGCGATAATCGATGCACCTTTGCAACGATTCATCCTTTTTTCTTCTTAATGAACAAGACTGGCACTCCTCATGGAGAATGACTTTGTTGAATAAACCCCTTACCAAGCAGTTCTTGTAACTACACTTAAAGTTCCTTAAACTCGGCTAGTGCCGTATGGTAAGGCGCTTTCGATATCGGTGCCGTCCTAGGCAACAATTTTATCTCAAAAGAGATTTTTCTTGCTTGGCGGTAATCTGGTAAATCATTTGGAAAGATGTCCACATATTTCCTTATAATAGGAATATTCTCTGGTGTTAGCTCCATCTCTTGATCTTTGTCCATTATATTAGGTAAATATCCTTGATATCCATTAGCTAACACTTCCAAGCTCTTACTGCCGAGACTAGCTTAGTCGTTGAGCTCCAAGATTGGCCGTAGAACTACACTCTTTCTCACCGTAAAGACTAAATATAATACAACGCTTTCGATAATCAATCTAAGCGTTGTACTTGCCTAGGAAATCCATTCTTAGGATTACCTCAAAATCTTGAAGCTTGATGACAACAATATCCACATATAAATTTTTTGTTATAATGACTATTGAAGCACTTCGTATCCAGTAGTCAGACAGAAAATTTTCTCACAATCGGAGAACTATTCTAATAGATGACTCTAAACTACTAACTCTTAGTCCTAATTTCTGGGCAACTCTATCGATACAATTGAATGAGTAACACCAGAATCAAACAAGGTGATAACGTTATGAGTGGTGACAGAACTCTAATCGGTTACTATGTGAGAAGTTCCGGCCTCGGCATCCCCATTGGTGTAGGCGTAAATCCTAGCTTGGGGTTCACGAGCCTCTAGCCTCCCTGGTGCGTTCGAAGTATCCTCAATCTTGGCTTGGACCGCATGCAATTGACTGCCCGTATTCCTATTCGAATACTGGGGAGTCTGGTTCTGATTGTTGAAGATGAAACTCCTAGCGTAATGACCTTCCTTGCCACAAAGGTGGTAAGCATTGGTCCCTAGTCTGCATATTCCCAGGTGCTTTTTCCGCATTGAGTGCACACTGGACAGTCATTATTATTACCCTCATTCCCTTGATTACTTTTCTTTTGAGAGTAATTCCTTTGTTATCCCTGGCCAACAACATTTCCTTTCCTTTTGTTCTTTCCGAACTGCTTAGAATGCTGGGCCGCATTACTAATCTGGCCTTTCGCAAAAGCATCCTGGTTTTGCTTAGGCGGTAGCTGTCTTTCCACAGCCTTTTTCCTCTTTCTTAGCCCTAAAATTTGTGCCCTCGCCTCCTTATCTTGGTTATCCAATACTCAGCCCTGATTGACCGACTAATACAGTCAGACACTAGGGTTGGAGGGCTACTTCCTGCACTTACTTGCTTAGCAATATCCGTCCAAAACATTTTCATCATTCTTCTTATCTTCTCATTCTCATTCGGTACTAGCTCCGGACATAATTGAGCTAGCTGTTCAAATTTCTTAACAGCTTCTAGTACCGTCATCGCTCCTTGCATAAAACTAGTGAACTCATCTTGTTGAGCCACCTGGATTTCTTTATTGTAGTATGTCGTGCTAAATTCGACTACAAAATCCTGTCAACTCATTGCCATAACATCTGTACAATCTGTACGTTCATCATCAGTGCCTTGCGTCTTTCTTAAGTGCAAAGAAGGCACATAGAACCTTATCTTGCTCCATAAGTCTCATGAAATCCAAAATCACTTGGATGTCAATCAACCAATTATCGGTGGCTATAGGATCGTAGATCCCTCAAACTCAAGCTCCTTCATTCTTCTTAACCGTTCATGTAACAAGTTTTCCCGAACTAAAGGCGAGTTCACTTGTATTCCTATGGGTGCTAATGTGACTTCAGCATCCTGTGGGACCTCCGGTACTTGGGCTACTACTGGAAGTACTTGGTTCATACGAGCTATCTATCACGACGTGTGTTTGTCGCTTGTTACTTATTCAAGCAACTGGTGTTGTAGCGTAGCTATAGTATTTGCAAGATCTGGCTCTTGCCGATCTTGGTTTGCTCTAACGCGTGTACGTACTATATTCTAATTCCTATTAAGAAAAGATATATCATACTTTAATATCTTTTCTTTCATTCATAACTTATCATATCATGACTTAAAGCATCATATCATGATGTCGTCATACTTATCATGTCAGAACATAACATCACCATGCTTATCGTAACATATCATAACATGCTCATACTTATCATAGCATAGCATATCATCATGCTTATCATAGCATGACATCATCGTACCATATCATAAAATATTATGTAGAAATCCTTCGTGATTTCTTCATAACGTATCATATCATAACTTATCGCAAACATGTCATAAAATTTTTATCACGATATCATAGTCATCATGATATTCGTTTCATATAAAAACGTATCGTTTTATATATTTTTGAAAATACATTATTTTTACTATATTATAATCAATATAAGATGGAAGTGTCTACCACTTTACCATCTTACATACATATAATCCTAATGTTAAAAGATTAAACTACTAGAAGTCGATCCTATATCTACTCTATCTACTCGTCGAGATAACGGAGGAAACGTCGGAGTTAGATCTAGAACTATCTATTCGGTCGTTGCGTCAGAAAATACATCCCCATCCTCATTGTCGAACGGAATTTCCTCGGAATCTGCCTCCTGCTCCTCGAGATCCTTAAGCTCCTCCTCTTGCATATCCTTAAACTCTTCCCATACTTCTTGTTCTTCATCGTCTCTTTCGATGAAGATTACCAGAAGATCTTCAGCGTTTTCCCTGGGGTTGTTCGGAGCCTCCACAAGATCCATATCGTCATCCAGTCTGCCTCTACCTCCCTGAGGAGGTATCTGCTGAAGAGGGACCATTGGAATCGGATCCTCGGGCATAACCGTAACTCCCTCGAGTACTGGCTCTGGAATACGGCATCGTCGATCGGATCAACGTAGTAAACATCCTCTAGTTCGTCTTCCTGCACCATATAGGCTACTATCTCCACCTCCATAATAGTATCAATCATGTCCTCCAAAGATACTCCAGCAACTGGAGTGGGGACATAATTCTTAACTTCCGGAGGTAGCCCGTTCTTAATAAGGTGCAATGCTCGCCACTCCGGATTACCGAGCTCCTGAAGAATATAGGGCAACATTGCCTCTCGGAACCCACAGCAATAGTGGTCCATAGTCTCATCCGGGTAGGCGTACCAATCTGCGGCGTAATTGAGATATCGCCTCCTATACATATCGTCGTAAATATTTGGATCGCGATACGGCACATGAACCCCTTCGCCAGGTAGAGGCTCATATCGTGCTATCATGTGGGCACAAAAATCTGCCCACGGTATCCCGTGAATAGTCGGGTCCCCCTGCGCTATCCACCAGGCTCTAACATCTCCAACTAAGCATCTACTTGCTAATAAAACCTAAAGATGGGCTTCGATATGGCATATCCTAAAGATCGCCTCCATATCGAAAAACCAACTGCTAGCGATATTGTTCGCCAAGTCCCATCAAATAGACGGGGCTTCATCTCGCAAAATACCATAGCGGCATCTCGGTCCTTATCCATAACTCGAAACTCGGTAATGAATCTACCAAATTACAAGTACATAATAAATACCTATCTAGGCACTAAAATAACTCTTACTTACAATGACGGTGGCACTGGCAGGCAGACTGTGAAACTGGAAGGCAGGATCCCGCTCTGATACCAAATCTGTAACGAATCGCCCTAACGTAGGCCGTTACAGTTACTTATCTTACTTGTCTTACATATTTATTTAAACATACTTACTTAAAACATGCGAAATAACGTACATATTTTTTTTTCCTTTCTTTTTTAAAAACTTAAGTTAAAACTTTACTATTTACTTATTTACAATACACATACGTATATAATCTATATATACTTTTCAAAATCGTTGTAACGTAAATTAACTTTTACTCAGTTAATAACATAAACATTTGTTTCAAAACGCGTAGCGGTTCCCATCCCACGTTTCACAGATAGTCCTGCCAAAGCCACACCGCCTTGCATCAAATAATGCCAGTAGGAAGCTTACCTGCAGCATAAACGTAAGTTATGAGCTTTCGCTCAGCAAGTACAACCATTTACCCGCAAAACATTTCATAATGGAACAATGCATGAACCAATTATGATTTCATTATGATGTCTTATGCATTCATAATCCTGGGCCCTTACATAACATGAGTGTACGTATCGCGGTGCGCAGCCATGGAGTGGATGGGGCTGCCAACCAGATCCAACTCAAACCATGGACCAAACCCGTCCATAGTGACAAGTCGATACGACACAAGGCAAGATCACTTGCCATCATACTTGAAATCTTTCTTTAACTTGATCTTAAAAATTGTTTTCTTCTTGGAAACAGTCTTTTACAACAGTTTCTTTCTTGAAACTGGGTTCTCATTCTTACCATGTGATTTACCTTTCGTGAGCATGCTTCATGATGCCACAATGATAAAGCATAAATCATACATACTACATAATCAATGCATAAATCATATGCATTATGTCATCAAGACATAAATCATATGCATCACGTCATCAAGACATAAATCATATGCACTATGAGCTTAACATCACATAAATAGTAAAAACAATTTTCCGTCTATACTGTAGGCGGAGTTGTACTTACCAGTTATGCTAAGCCCTGGGGTTTATCGTTCCGACAAGTTACCTCAATAGGTTACCTTCCTGTTTTCCAAAAAGGAAGTAAGATAAGAATCATCCTATCTTACCTTAACTTATTTTATTAAATGTTGGTATCCTAACCAACATTTAACAGTGACCCTAGATATATGTCCCCCTCATATGCTTAATAATATTCTTGTTAGTTACTAAGTGTAACTGTAGGGCACATGCCCTAATGATAATCAAACAGTATCCTGTTTGACTACTTAATGAACTTTGGGCTTAAGGCCCAATGATCTTGGTATGGGCATCCTATTAGGTTACTATGAGTAACCTTAGGTATAGGCCCAACTTGGGTGAATATTTAAAAAGCCTGTTGGGCTACTAAGGCCCAACAATTAAAGTGGTATCCGTTAGAGTTACCTTAAGAAATCTTGGACTCAAGGCCCATGAGATACCAATTGTTCTTAATGACTAGGCCCAATTAAAAATTAGGTAATCTATATGGTTATAATAGGTTAACAATTGGCTTACCTTGCTTAATTTGCTTAATTAATTTATTTCTTGCTAAACTGAGTTTAATTAATTATTTAAAACTGTTTTTAAATAAAACTGTTGATTTTGTAGAAATTTGGTAAAAACAGTTAAATCATTGGTGCATGTGCAGGAATTTCCTGTGCATGCACTGTTTTAAAATTCTGAATCAGAGCTTGCTATACTGATTCAGTTTTACTTTGAAATTTGTTCGGATTTTGAAAAACTTTTCTTCATAAAAGTTTTAGATACTGAAAAACTCTACAACTTTCATGTTTTGACAAAAACTTAGTTCTGAACTTAACTTATACTTTTTCCTTCTTGAAACTGTCTGGCCGTGCACATATGTTTGGGCGGTCTAGGCACGGGTTTTTATAAAAACGAAGGCCTTTGGAGGCCTTATTTTCAAAAACTGTCCAAGTTTCCCCTTAGCATTTTTAATTTCCTACAACTTTGCTGTTTTGAGTTTTCTCAAATTCGGCCTTTAAAGGCCTCAAAAGACTGTTTCTAATTTACTGCCCAGTTTTCACCCGAACTGGCAGTTTTTGGTTTCGGTTCGCTCTCACATAAAATCATGCACACCCTACCTCAAACGGTCACAACCATGAGCCTACGTTAAGCATGCAGTGTGTAATCTAACGTCCTCATACCTGTTCATTCAATCTCATACATTCAATTTATTTTATCAATCTCATTTGGTGAAATTCACTAAACTTGGGTTTTCTAGGTTTCTCTAGGGTTTTCTTGAACCCTAGATTAACATACAATCATTCAATACCATAATCAGCCATTCAATATAAATCATAAGCCTATGAGGACATACATCAAACACCTAGGGGTCACATGTCTCATCTATAATTTTTCTAGAGCATACATTCAATCACATATACCAAAACATTGCATAAACTTATAAAAACCTAAATCAAGCACATTCTAATCAAACTTAAGCAAGTAAGGACATAATTAATGAGCTTCAGCTCTTACAACATAAGCTGGAAATACACTGTAAAGAGCTGAAAAACATAATTTAGAGGCTTAGAAAATTGAGGGTTTACCTCTAAACCGAAGAGAAAATTGTTGGCTTGTGTTCCAAAAACAGTTTTCTAGCTTTCCCTCACTAAAAATTCTGACCACACTTACTTGGGTTTTTCTGTCTATGGGGTACGGCTGAGCAGAGAAAGGGAGGAGAGAAATGGCAAAAGTTTGGGTGGATTTTTCAAATAAAATGAACTAAAAAAATTCCACCCATGACACCTATTTATAGGTGTAAAATCTATTTCTTTCTTGATTTATTTTTATTCCCTAAATTGCACTCCAAACCCTACAAAAATTTTATTTGCTCAAAAGCCCCCAAGGGTGGCCGGCCACTTGGTGAGAACTTGCTATCCAAGTTTGTTCTTGGATAAGGATTGAAATACTTTCCAAGTTTTTCAAAAATTCAAATAATACATAATTATCCTTTGATTAGGTGGCATTCACCTAAGGCTCCATTTGGCTTTAAAACTTAAAAATAGTCTATTTTCATACTAATACATATATAACAAATACTGTTTTCAATAACAACAATACTGTCATACTAAACTACAGTCTAAAATTTATCTGCATAAAACTGGACTGCGTTTAGGTTTTTCTTAGAACTTAAAGCTCATTAGTCCTTATTACTCTAAAAATTATGCTTGATTTTTCTAGCATAATCCCGTACCTTAAACTTGCTTATTTATCTGTAATTGACGGTTTTTCGTAGTATAATCTATATACTACCTGTTAAACAACAGTACCATCATACCTTGACTTTCTTGGTCAAACTTTGACTATTTTGATCAAACTTTTGACCAACATAAAATCATGAATTTCTATCATAGTTCAAATCATTCTGGCCAAACTTTGACCGGAATATATTCATACATAAATCCTATTTCTGATTAGGCAAATCATATACTAACACATAATACAAATTTTAATTCCGTAAGAAACAAGAAATCATAATTTGTAACAAAGTCAGTCATCACAATTTTTGAGGCAAATCATGCATGAACAAAGACTACATATGGTTATTTTTGCTTTTCATTAAAGGAAAAAAATAAAAAAAGTTAATGTTTAGAAGGAATGACCGAATGGTTGTCCTTGAAATTTTAGTGGTTGTTCCTTCTTTTTTGTGGTCGTTCCATGTGTTTTGAGACAAATCATACGTAACAAAAGTCACTGATCATGGTGCTTTTTGCTTTTCATTTAAGAGAAATAAATGATGTCAATATTTACAAGGAACGACCGAATGGTTATTCTTTCAATTTTAGTGGTTGTTCATTCTCTTTTGTGATTGTTCCGTGTGTTTTGAGGTAAATCATACATAACAAAGTCACTGAACATGGTGCTTTTTGCTTTTCATCTAAAGAAATTAATTGATGTCAAAAGTCAATGATCATGGTGATTTCGTTTTATGAATACTAGTCATTTATGAAAGTCATTAAGTATGTTTGAGAAACTCATTTATTTGGTTTTTGGTTGTTTTTGTTTTTTTGATTTTTTTTTAAGAATATTAGATGTTTGAAATTTCATTTATTAGTTTTTTTAAAGAGCAAAAAAATGGTCTATTTAAAAGCAATGAAGAAGTGGTTGTTCTTGAATGTTTTGTGGTCGTTCCATTCTTTTTTGCGGATGGCCTAAGGTTTTTAAGGTAAATCGTACATGAACAAAGATTGTATTTGGTTATTTTTTTCTTTTCGTTAAAGGAAAAAAAAAATAAAAAAGTTAATGTTTAGAAGAAACGACTGAATGGTTATTTTGTAAATTATAATAGTTGTTCTTTCTCTTTTGTGGTCATTCCGGGGGTTTTGAGGCAAATTATACGTGAATATAGATTTTGATATGGTAATTTTCACATTCGGTTTAAACAAAAAAATAAAAAAATAAAAAAAAAGAGTTAACGTTAAGATTTAAAAGGAATGACCAGATGGTTGTTCCAATAATTTCAGTGGTTATTCATGTTATTTTAATAGTTGTTCATGTTATTTTGTTGTTTAAAGAAAAAAAAAAACTAATCTAAAAGGAACGACCAGACGGTCATTCGTTAACTTTTCTTCAGTCATTTCTGTTATATTTATGGTCATTCCTGATTATATACGTGTGATTTTCATAAATAAAATAACCACAAAATAACCACGGTTAACATTAAAGCGTGAAAAACTAAAATAGGAATCCAACATTTTCTTTACATATGCATATATAACCATATTGTGACTCAAAGTACTGATAATACTAGATTTTTTATCACTTAAAGTGTTTCGGTGGGCTTAGAAGCATCTTGTTCCTTTTTTTGAGCATCAGACCTCGAGTGCTGAATCATTTTTGGCCACTGTACCACATAGGGTAATAGTAAGACTGGCGCTCTTTTCCACAGCTTCTCTGGCCGGCCCTCATGGTTTTTCACATATTCAATATTGGTATCGACTTGCATACCAACTACTCCGTCATGTTCATATTCACCACCATCTCTTATTCATTCATCTTGTGAGGGATGTTGTTGGCATTCAAAATTATCACCCCACTGTATTTGGTTTCTACACCTTGTGATAACTGCCGCTCAAACTCAACATTCACCTTGCCATTACATACCCCCTTATTCACAAGGCAGTAGCAGACTCTATTTTTTTCATAATTGCCTTATTATTTGCCTCCATCTTCTGCATAATTGCCGCCTTGTGATTGGCCAACATTGATTTCATATAAGTTTCGCGCTTGCCTATAAGACGATCAATATAATGCATCAATGACTCTAAACTGGGAGTTGAGGCTGTGGGCATCGCATCGTGCATCTGGGGGCAACAGGGGTCTAGAATAAAGGCATCGGGCCATTCGTTGGCCCGTCCATAGGCATAGAGGCTCGAATCTGCTCATGAGTAGATCTAGCTGGGAAGGACCTCGAGACTGTAGCAGGATCAAGAGAGATGGGACTTGTAGGCATCAGGTGTTGTCTTGGCCAGACCACGGGGGTAGAGGCTCTAATCATCTACTCATGGGTCGAACTAGCAGGGAAAGACCTTGAGATTGTAGCAGGATCATGAGAGATGTGACTTGATCTAAGTTCATCATTTCTCTCATCGGAATCGGCAGCACTACACAGGATGACATCTCCCTCTAATAACTTCGTCAGGCCATCAATGACATCATCACTGCAGTCCTCACGCCTTTCCATTTGTAAATAATATTCTCATTGCCTCTCCTTAGATGAAATATTCAAAGTAGGATGGACTGCAAACTGAAGAAACACAATGGAAAAATAATAATTAACTTGAATAATAGATCTAAACAAAAATCATAAAATTAAACTTGTAACGAGTTGGTTAATACCTCAGCAGATCTAATGGCCTCCAAGCAAGGATCAAATGAGGTACCAATAAGATTCTGAACATTCTGCCAATGAAGCCACCGTGGCCCATTTTTGTTCTTCTCATTCAAAGCTAATTTCTTAGCCATCGTCTCATATAACTTTGGCATAGCCTCAAAAGTCCATATTTGTATTGCAAATTAAATTATGGTCATAATCAAACCAATTTATAAAATATATTTAACTAAGAAAAGTATTAAAGAAAAGCTTACTTGAAATATCCATGGCAACCATAGAAATTGTAAAATGATGAAGATTTGTTAAACTTTGCCATCAAATCAGTTGGCATGTACTTCAATATCTGATTGTAACATATATTCCCTTAAGGATATTGAGTGAAGAATTTTAAATTGTTGGCATATTGGAGCCAAGAAGGATTAACCACCTTTTTATTGTTAGAAGACGTCAAGAACCCTGCTACCATATATAGAAATGCTAACTTTACTCTATCTTTAGGCCTAACCTTTGTAACACTCCACTCTTTTAGTTTTTTGGCAACATATACTAATAAAACACTTTTTTTTTTGTTGGCCAATATTCTTCTATCAACTTATTCTTTTCTTCTTGAGCTTTGATTTCATCCTTAGAAGATCCACCACCCGTGTATAAACCTAAAATCAAGATGAACTCGTTGAGAGAGAACCTCAATGGTTTTAAGAACCACACTTCATGGTCCTTATGACATACTATCTTTCTCAATAGCAAATTATGAGCCAATGCACTAGAAAATTCCTCTCCTATGGGCAAGTCTATTAAAGGACCTCGTTGAGGGTAACTTCGAAAGACGGTCTTTATCTTCCTCAATTAGCCATATCCGAATATCTTCGAGGATTGTCATTTTCGATCGGACTGTAACTTTAGCACTAGAGTATTCTGAGAGGATAAGTGGAGGCAATTCTTAGAGCTCTGATGTGAGTACCATCCTAAATATGTCATGATCTTCTTTATCAACCTCCTCATCACACTACTACAGAATACAGATTCGACGACGGTTTTTAACCGTCGTCGTAACAATTACACGACGGTTTTCTAACCGTCGTCGAATCCATAGTCGTGGTATCTTCAAGTTACGACGACGGTTTTTTAACTGTCGTGTAATGAAGACATGGATAAACAGTAACAGTTAAGAGCAAACCACGACGGTCTTTTTTAAAAAAACCGTCGTGGTACATCAAATTACAACGACGGTTTATAACGAAACCGTCGTGGTATCCGACGGATACCACGACCGGTTACTAGGAACCGTCGTGGTATCTGCCGGGATACCACGACGGTTTTACATCGACACCGTCGTGGTATCCACCGGGATACCACGACGGTTTTACATCTAAACCGTCGTGGTATCCGGCCGGGATACCACGACGGTTTTACATCTAAACCGTCGTGGTATCCCGTCCGGATACCACGACGGTTTTACATCTAAACCGTCGTGGTATCCCGTCAGGATACCACGACTGCTTTATGCATTAACATGTCGGCACTTGGGATACCAAGAAACAAAAAAAAAATTTGGCGATCAACACAATCTGTAATCCATTATGAATATATTACAAAATTGATTTATTTATATAGATTTCAGTCAAAATTGAAGAAACCGCATTACAAATGTAGCCCATTCTTGTCTAACCAAGCTCATGTCAGCATCGGTGTAAAAATCCTTCAGTTGAAGGGCGGCTAGTCCATCAACAGTGCTGGTTATTTCTCGCATGAATGCTAACACAAAATAACCGCACTCTACATAACCTTGCTGTAGTGGACATCGAACAGTATCAATCAATGTCTCCCAGTTCCGTCTTTGTCTTATTCCTCTTCCCACCAACGTCTTCCAATCATTAAGTGCCCTAACAATTTGAAAATTACCGAAACAATTAAAACAACAATTATTATATGCATAGCCTAAAAATTATTAACATGCCAAAAAACTTACGTCGTAATTAGAGCCTTAAAATCATCTCCCGGTTCGTTTCCGAGAGGATTAAAATACAAGACCAAGTCATCCCACGGATCGATAACTGCCAAGATCCAATGTTGGCCGCTGTTATATGGCATGAGAAACAGCTTTCCCTTTGTGGCATGTCTCAAGCTCTGTAGAATATAATCGGCCCTCTCTCTAACGTAGGCGGCGCGGTCTACATTTTGTTGAACTGGTGAGACAAGGACTGGAGAAATAAACTCAACCCGTTGATCCATACCTGATCTTGCACAACAATCCGCTAAGTATCTGCAAAATTTTTTGACACATTTGTTACGCAAAACTGAGGTGCATAAGGATAAATGTTTAAGGATAAATATTTGAATTGTTTAAGGATAAATGTATTACCTGATGTAAACCATGATGCTGTTTGCACTGATTTCTTTAAATGTTATGAAATGGTAAACATCTTCAAACCCAATATATATGGGCATGTCATCGCCCATGACGAATTGTTGTAGTGGTGGGCACATTATTTGTGTACCATCCCGCATGGAATTTTGTGCGTAATAAGCCAAAAGTCTCAACTCGTTGGGGATTTCACTAAAGTCAAATGAAGGCATTTCTTGTTGCGCCGGTTGTTGTACCTCCGGTTGTGACTGTATTTTCTGCCGCCCTGCTCTCTTTTTTTTTCGGTTGCTTCCCCCAGCTTCTCGATCATGAGCATGACTGGGACCTTTACTTGCCTAGCTCAAACTTGGTTGAACGGCGACTAATCTTTTCGGCCAAGCAACAAATCCACCGACAGCTTCCTCAATACATGTGGCTTCGTGCGTCGGAATAGGTAATAATGCATCTTTTAACTTTGGGACTGTAATTGTCACCCGTATATTCTCGTCACCTAAAAGAATCCCATGGACTGTGTCCGTCGGAACACAGTCCATGTATGCTCTGCCGTTTGCAACAAGCACATCTCCTCCGTTAATTAAGTCAGGAATAAATAGATGGCATTCCTTACTTGTGTTCGGCATGGTCTTCGGATCCGACGCCTGATCTGCTTTTTCATTCAGAGTGCAACTAGCCTTGAAACTGTTGTGTTGATCAACAGTCGGTGCGGCCGCCTCCTCTACCATAATCTCTTGGTTGATACCGTGCTTCGCACAAAGTTCCTGAACGGTTCTTTCTAATGCGGCAAGGTGTCGTTTCAAACCCAAGACTTCAGTATTATCCCTTGAACTTGTCACACTTCCGAATAATTGCACCTTCTTGACAAACTTAGATTGACCCCGAATCCGGCCCGAATGCTCGACATTGCCTAATGCCTTGGTCAATATGTCCTCTGTCCCCACAGATTCGAAACTTCCTTGTGTCTGTTGTTCACTAAAGTCATCCTGTAACAATTATAGAATATGATATAATTGCGTAAACGTATATGAGTATACGAGATTCATATATTTTAATTGGATTCGAAAACTTACTATTGAGTCGACAATATTTTTGAATGCTTCATTCTTCAAAGATCCATCGGGTTTGAGGCGCATTTGCAACCAATTTCATGCCTCTCTGCCCATTTTCCCGTCTTTTCAAACTGCAAAAGTTTATAATAATTACCCGTTAGTAAATATGTAAGAAGAAATTGGAAGTACAACATATCATTTTCATACGGTGTCTAAGTAAAGTTACTTACATGTGCTTGGTCACGTTTCCTATATCCGTCTCGGCCCCCGGTTGATCCGTATTTGCTCTTTTTCCTTATCTCACTTCCTTGTTCAGATAGTTTTTTGAATTCCGGGGTCCGACGATACTCAATGAATTTTCGCCAATCATCCTGGCTGATTGTGGGGTAATTGCCTACCACCTTTGGCGGTCGTTGCCACACATTTTCTTCATCAATATGATCCCTTACAAAAGTTTGGTAAAGATCATATCTAAAATTTTTCGCTGACTCTGCACATGACTTTAAAGCTTGTTTTCTAAACGAAGCATCGACAGTGAAAGCAGTCACTATTTCCATCCACACTCTTTCTTTCCTTTGGGCTAAATCGGCACTTCTAAAATCAGCAATCCAAATCGGTATGTGCTCGCGAGCAAGCACACCAATCCAACTCTGTAATACATCTCCTTCTTTTCCTATTGGTTGCCCTTTCGAGTCGAACGAAACTTGAAGTCGTTCTCCCTTTGTCTTAACTTGGTGAACTCTTGTCATAAGAGTTGCTCTTCGTCTACCATCCTCGTCGGGATTGAATCTCGGTGAAATCGTTCGTCGTGGTCTTCTAATTTCAGTTTGCGTAGAGCGTTCCGCTTCGCTATCTTCCGACATTTTGTAATAACGTCTATCCCTTTTCCGCAACGAATCACGTTTACAAAACAAAAAACCAACTAGGTTTAAAGAATTGTAAAAACATGGCACATACACACATTTAAAACAACCGAGAGTATACATTAAATCGTTGTGGTGCGTTGCAAGTAAAAATACTTTAATTCATATTTAATAACGGCTTCGTTTTAACAAGTTGATCAAAAAAGAACTTTAATTATCAACCATGTCATATGTTAACATAAGGCACAACATCGTATCGTTTTCCGAAAAATTGTCCAATCCGTTAATCACTCAAACAATTTTAACAATATCTATATCACGGCCACAATCAACAATCAACAATCAACAAACGTGTAAGCGACGGATTCCGGACCGTAAATGGTCAAAATCAACTATAAGCTAATTCATCAATTTTTCTCCGGAAATTTAGTAAACCGTCGCGTCACCCATCCATTATACAACAAAACAATCTAAGACTCCCTCAAAGAGGCATTTGGGCGAACATGTTGCGTGCATAAAAGTAACATGCATAAGCAAAATTTTGTTGTCAATTGTACAAATCACCCAAAAATCACTACCAAACTCGCCATTCACATAAACTACCCCATTTTCAATTCACCTCATTCACTTTTATAAGACGTATATGGTCAACGAGAGGCCGAAAACTCACCCTATACTCGGGTTTTGGTGTTGGTGTTGGAAACCGTCAATCGGCGACGGAGACGAACCGAATGGGAGAGAGGAAGTTGCGACGGCGAGGAAAGAGAGAGACGGAGGCGACTGCACCAAATGAGGCGAGCCGAGCAAATATCTAGGGGCAGACGAGGAGGCGCGGCCGAGAACAAGAGAAAATCCACCAAGATTCCAAGCGAGGCAATGGTGGAGGCAAGGCTATGTAGTTTGAGAGAAAATGGATGGAGCAAAATATCAACCCTTAAAGAGAGAAGTTGGAGGGAATCTGGGACATTTTTTTATATATACAAGGAGCCAAATATGGACAGCAAAAAGCGCGCACGCTTTCGGCCAAGAGTTTCAAAAAAAACAAAAAATTTTTGAAAATTTTGCCTCGTGGAATCCGCCTCAAAACGACGACAGTTTCATTAAAACCGTCGTCGTTTTTAATATAAACGACGACGGTTCTAATATAACCGTCGTCGTTTTGAAATAAAACACGACGGTTATGTTTAAACGGTCGTCGTTTACTAAAAAACGACGACGGTTTTCAATAAACGGTCGTCGTTTCATATGAAAACGACGACGGTTACATAACAAAGAAACCGTCGTCGTTTTCATCGAAACGACGACGGTTTAAAGTTGAAACCGTCGTCGTTTTTATCTAAACGACGACGGTTTAAAGTTGAAACCGTCGTCGTTTTCATGAAACGACGACGGTTACTTATTAAAGAAACCATCGTCGTTTTCATCGAAACGACGACGGTTTAAAGTTGAAACCGTCGTCGTTTTGATCTAAAAGACGACGGTTTACATTTGAAACCGTCGTCGTTTTTATTGAAACGACGACGGTTTCACAGGCTAAACCGTCGTCGTTTCAGCAAATTCATTTTGTGAAACGACGACGGTTTAGTCTTTGAAACCGTCGTCGTTTCTTTATAAAACGACGACGGTTTTGCTTCGCCGAACCGTCGTCGTTTCCCATTTTTATTCAAAACGACGACGGTTTCCAAATAAGCCGTCGTCGTTTGCCCGTTTTAATTTCCAATTACAGCACGTTAATATACCCACATGCCATCAAACCTGTGGATTTTGCATATAACTGCGCATCAAAAATCAATTAAATTTTTTATTCCGTCATGTGACACAAATTAATGCATACAATTAATCTGTACAAGTTAATATGTACACAAGTTATAAATTATATACACAATGGATTCAAAATCAATGAAATTTTTTTTTCTTTTTTTTCTTGTCCTCTCAACAAGTGTCCACTCAACATCTGAACGAAGCAAGTGTGAGGAATCATCATCCAAATCATCAATCTCCTCTACCGGTGGCAAACCGTTTGTGAAAGATGGAATGTCGGTGCAATCCTCAACATCTTCTTGGCCAGCCCGAATTATTTTTGGCTTCATTGGAACAACTAAAGACAAATCTAAATTGGCGGGATCCGTTGTGTAGAAGACTTGTACCGCTTGCGACGCCATAATGAAAGGATCATTTTTGTATCCCAATCGCCTAAAGTCCACCACTGTCACGCCGTCCTTATCAATCTTCACAAAATTGTTGTCAGCCCACTTGCATTTAAAGAGTGCTATCCGTAAGCCGCAATAATCAAGTTCCCAAATTTCTTCAATGAATCCAAAGTAGTTCATGGAACCGTATACCGGGTTCTTGTCCTTTGCGGATGAAATATGCATAGACTCGGCACGAAGGCTCACACCACTGTTTTGCACTGGATGCTTCTCATCTCTTTCGCGAGTGTAAAAGGTGTAGTCATTGACAAAGTACGATGTATATCTTGTGACTACAGATGACGGTCCTCTTGCTAGATTCATTAAGTCTTTGGAAACGCTAGGCTTCATATGCACATGTCGCCTTATCCACTCCATGAATGTCCGGTTGTGCTCATCTTGAAACCATTTCTCACATCTTGTTTTCCTTGGATTTGCGACTCTTAATTCCGTCATGTGAACCTCAACGAACGACTCCACTTCCTTAGCATTGTGCAATACATACAAACAGCTTTTCCCATTCATCTTGCTTACTGGTGAATGAACGGCGGCGGAGAGTCCTTCGGCGTATTTAGCCCAATTGGAGGCAGCCCTACTGGATCCGCATTGGATAAATACTCAGAGCAGAATTCAACTGATTCCTCGGCTATGTAGTTTTCCACTATACATCCCTCCGGCCTATTTCGGTTCTTCACATAACCCTTCAAAACCTTCATATATCTCTCAAAAGGATACATCCACCTCAAATGAACCGGTCCACATAGCTTAACTTCACGAACTAAGTGCACCGTTAGGTGGATCATGATATCAAAAAAGGCTGGAGGGAAATACTTCTCTAGCATGCACAAAGTCATCACCAACTCCGATTGTAGCGAATCTAGCATTAGTGGATCGATTACCTTGGCGCAAATTGAATTGAAAAATAAGCATAACTTCGTAATTGCATATCTTACATCTTTCGTTAAAACTCCCCGCAATGCAAGAGGTAATAATTGTTGCATCAAGATATGACAATCGTGGGTTTTCATTCCAATTAGCCTCAAATCCTTCATCGAAACCAATCTTTTCACGTTCGAAGAGTACCCACTTGGCACTTTGACGGACGCAAGCCATTCACAAAGCTTTCTCTTTTCCTGTCTGGATAATGTGTGCTTAGCGGGAGGTAAATATGTGCCGGTTGCTCTTTTATCAGGGAGCAAATTTGGTCTAATATTCATCTCTTTAAGATCCAACCGTGCCTTCTCACCATCTTTAGTTTTGTTTGGGATGTCAAGCAACGTGCCGACTAGCGATTCACAAACGTTTTTCTCAATATGCATAACATCTAGGCAATGACGGACGTAAAGTGACTTCCAATATGGAAGTTCGTAGAAAATTGACTTCTTCTTCCAAGGTCCATCGACAACTGCAGCCCCTCGTTTTCTCTTTCCCAAAACAACTTTCACATCTTTAACCATCTCAAATATAGCTTCGCCAGACAAAATCCGAGGAGCAGATCTTCTTCGGTATGGCCATCAAAAGCCTTCTTTTGTTTGCGGTATCGATGATTTCTTGGCAAGAATCTCCTGTGACCAAGATAAACGGTTTTCTTACCATTCTTCAACCGGATTGAAGATGTTTCCTTCATACAAACTGGACAACCTATAGAACTCTTAACAGGATAACCAGATAGGTTGCCAAGTGCAGGAAAGTCATTAATTGACCAAATCAACATTGCACGAAGATTGAACGTATCTTGACGGTGTGAATCTTTAACTTGTAAACCATCTTCCCACAAGCTTTTGAGGTCATCGATTAATGGTGCCAAGTACACGTCAATGTCATTCCCTGGTTGTTGAGGGCCTGAGATCAATAATGTCAACATCAAGAACTTCCGCTTCATGCACAATTCTGGAGGGAGATTGTAGTTGACAAGTATGACTGGCCATGTACTATGCCGACTACTCAAGTTACTATGTGGGTTCATTCCGTCCGTCGACAAACCGAGACGTAAATTTCTTGGTTCTGCACTAAAAGCTGGATGATTGTCATCAAAGGTCTTCCATTGTGGTGCGTCGGCCGGATGTCTAAGTTTCCCATCGTCTACACGTTTATCATGGTGCCATGTCAAATGCTTAGCATGCTCGGCATTACGGAATAAACGACGAAAACGTGGAGCCGGTGGAATGTACCATAACACCTTCACTGGCACTCCTCTTCTACCATTCGATGGCATCTTGCCCTTCTTCCATCTTGATTCGTTACAAACCGGACATTCATCTAAATCTTCATATTCTTTCCGGTAAAGGACGCAATCATTTGGACAAGCATGTATCTTCTCATATTCCATTCCCAAAGTGCTTAACGTCTTCTTTGCCTCGTACATACTAGGTGGCACTTTGTTATCCTCCGGTAGAACATCTTTTAGAAATTCTAACAGAGTCGTGAAACTAGAATTAGTCCACCCTCCCGACGCTTTCATATTCCATAATTTAACCAATGCCTCTAATTTCGTATATTTTGTACACCCGACATACAAGGGTGTTTCCGCATCATTAATCATTTCCTCAAATAATTCCGGCCGGTGCACAAAGTTTTCTTCCAAATCATTTACCATATTGAACATATTATCACCAACGTCTTCCTCAACTATAGGCTCTTTACCTTTCGTACTTGTCGATGTACATTTAATATCGAAAAAATCTTCGCCATGTAAATACCATGTTTGGTAAGAACAAATAATCCCATAAGCACGCAAATGCCCTCTAACATTATCAATGGAATGAGATCTATGATTACCACATTTTTGACACGGACACGGAATCTTATCATCTTGTATGTGAGCTTTGGCAAATGACAAAAAATCTTCAACACCATCTTCATATGCTTTAGACAATCTATCAAACCACATCCATTTTCTATCCATGATTTGCAAATCCTAAATCAATAAAACAAAACTTTCGAAGTCAAAGGGTGTGTAATTTAGATAACTTGCATGCATTTCATTTAGTTAAAAACTATGATTACCAGGCAAAAATAATAATTTGATCATGATAAGTTCCTAAATTAAAACAATAAGGGCGGCCCATTGCAGCAACGTACTAAAAAGTAATTCAAAAACATACAAAATTATGGAATATGAAAGACAGAGGATGGAAAACTACATAAGTCTAAGTTTGTGGGATCATGACTTACAAGAGAGGCTCAAATGATCGATGGAAGATGGTGGCGTCACAAAGTGGTGAACAGATCGACTGTTTTCGGAGTAATCTGGAATGATAATTAACTGCAGGTACTGAATAAACGAGCGAATATCAGAGGCATACATCACGGCCCGGGCGAGTAAATCACCAATTTTCGACGACGGTTTTAACAAAAACGGTCGTCGAATCAAAAAACGACGACAGTTTTTTTTAAACCGTCGTGGAAGACAATAGCTTCCACGACGGTCAACGTTGACCGTCGTCGATAGTCGTGATTCCACGACGGTCAACGTTGACCGTCGTGGAAGTTTCAGCTCTGCCACGACGGTCAACGTTGACCGTCGTGGAAGTTTCAGCTCTTCCACGACGGTCAACGTTGACCGTCGTGGAAGTTTCAGGTCTTCCACGACGGTTTCAACGTTGACCGTCGTGGAAGTCCTTCATTCCACGACGGTCAACGTTGACCGTCGTGGAAGACCCGAAACTTCCACGACGGTCAACGTTGACCGTCGTGGAAGACCTGAAACTTCCACGACGGTCAACGTTGACCGTCGTGGAATCCCTTCATTTCACGACGGTCAACGTTGACCGTCGTCGAATGAAGGACTTCCACGACGGTCAACGTTGACCGTCGTGGAAGTCCGACGATTCCACGACGGTCTTCGGACAGTTTTTCGGCTCCGTGTTTTTTCTCGAATTTTCCACGACTGTTTTTTAAAAAACGGTCATCAAATTACCGTCGTCGAATCCACATTTTCTAGTAGTGTCACTCGAATTTTCTGTACTCCTATTTATTTCCTAAAACATACAAATATATGTCGTTTAGAAATATTAAAATAAAAAAGAGGGAACCATTGCATAATACTTGTAAATAAAACAAGTAGCTTATTATTTCATTTCCTCAGCATCTACCTCATCACTGTCGTCCTTTCTTAAATCTTCTATATTCTCAACGCTTTCCTGAAACATATAGTAATTGATGTAATGAATAATATTGTAATATCATAATTATAATCTTTATATTTTTAAAAAAATTTTACAATAATTGGTGTGTTTGAATGTAAATATTAAAATTAAAATTAAAATAAAAAAAGAAAACAAAAAAGAAGAAAAGATAAAAAAAACCCAATCAAAATCATTATATATCGGAATAACTAACCGATCGTTCGTAAACTCTCTCTCTCTCTTTTTTTTTTTTGTTTGGGTGCGGGGGTGGTATTTTGTTATTTAGATCCTTCAATTGCAGGCATCTAAACTCTTGATTTAGTAAGGTTTTTTTCTTCCTTTTTTTTTTTTTTTTTTTGTCAAAACCCTTGCGATAGGGTAGCCGAAAGCTCTAAAGAGAGGGGGGCTTGCCATCCGACCTTCCCCCTTTAGACTTCTTCTTGTGGGGGTCGACTTCGTAAAAGATGAATTCAGTAAATAAAGACTCACCGAACTGAATCAATATAACTATCTTTCTTTTGATAAAGCAATGAAATCTCACAATTAGTATCGAATTAATCAAGTGTCAAAGAATTTCTTTTTCCTTTTCTTGTTGTTTGAAAAAAAAAAAAAAAAAAAGTCATGTGGAACCTACTTAGTAACTTGGGGGACAACTTATAATAAATATATGAATTCCATGGTTTATCATGCATCAATACTATGCATTGTCACGTATTTGGTGTATTATCTTATGCTAGTATTAAAAGGACACAATATATATATATATATATATATATATATATGTTTACGTTTATAATGACATTAACTTTTAACACTCTAGGGAAGCTTTTTCTGGATTTGATCCGACCATAGTTGCCAAAATAGGGGAAGAAGAGATCACAGAGATATCATCAAACAAAGCAATCATCTTGGCCGAGAGCAGGGTCAGATGCATAGTTGACAACGCCAAATGCATTCTAAAGGCAAGCCCCATATAATTCATTTTCACGTGATGACGTACTATCTCTATATACATACATAAATATATCTGAATTCTTTCTCACGTGATGACTATATATATGTGTGTGTATGTATGTATTTATGTATATATTATATGTATGTAAAGGTGGTGAGGGAGTTTGGATCGTTGAGCAACTACACGTGGAGCTACATAAATCACAAACCAGTGATAAACAGATACAGATACCCAAGAAATGTGCCGTTGAGGAGCCCAAAAGTGGAGGCCATAAGCAAGGACTTGTTGAAATGTGGGATTAGGTTTGTGGGGCTAGTGATCATTTTCCCCCAATAACAAAATGTTTTACAACTTTATCTCTTAGTTGCCCCTCTGAAATTTTTTTAATTACAATATTTATATAAATTTTTTTGCCAAAGCTTTCAATTTCACCTTACTTTTTTAAGTACTCATATTTACATTTTGGTATCTTAAATAATAAATCAAAATCAAGTATACTACTCTATCTTTTAAAATCTTTATAAGCTTAGTTCATTTAGGAAACATCAAAAATATAAATAAGAAAATGATGGTAGCAGATTTTAGTATTGTAATTTTAGTTCAAAACTTCTGGTTTGATTCACAACCTGCTGAAAATAAAATGTCTGGCTATGGCACTGAACGGCATTGAATAATATAAGTTTGGTCTTAATATTCTCCATGTCAAAATTTTATTTGTCCCACCAAACCAGCAGTTTAGTATTGAACTAGATGGTGAACAACCCTAGAATGGGCCTTAGATCAATTATTTTGCATCCTAATTTTAAGGATACCTATATCATTTTCCAAACTCCTAAACTAACACAATCCAATCAAATTAAAAAGCAAAAAACAAATAAACAAATAAACAAATAAACAAAAATAAGCTAACAAATAAATTCATTATTTCAACGGAATGACCATCGAACTTTTTTATGGTTGTTAATTTTTCTAGTGGTTGTTCTGAATATCAAAAGACAATGAAATCAATGTTGCACAATCAAATTCTCTACAATAACAAATTCCTAACAATAAATCACAATCCTTTATCTAAATATTGAATTAATTTCATTAATTAAACAAATTTTAAAGAAAATCAATAGCTGAAAATTTGATAAATATATTACCTGTTTAACATTCTTACCAAACCCCGGAGGTGAGGATGATAACGGCGACATGGTTGGCTGCAATGATGAAGCCGGTGGCGGCATCAAACATGGCGACGATGGAAGGTACGACTCCGATATCCCAAGCAAGGCAGGGAACTCAACTTGTGGGAAAGGCAGGGCAGGGAAAGGGGGGAAACCGTTTCAGAGTTGAGTGAAAATAGGGTTCTTGGTTTGAGCAGGAAAGGAGGAGCACACTTAAGTAATGTTCCTAGTACCACCAAATCTCCCTAATAACACTACTCCTCAAAAATCAACACCCAACAACAACCAAAATCTCAAACCATGCAAAGAATGCTCTCTCAATACTTGTCACAAACACCTTGTGTGCATAAAAGGTGATCTCACAATTCAAGCACCAAGTAAATAGTAAAATCTCCCATTGTTGCACAAAGCCACATTGAAGCACAAATCCCAACTTTAAACCGTTCAAACCTTCAAGAGTGACCAGACAGACAACTTACTTGAAGAGCCCTAACACTTGAAATCTTGTTGAAATGCCACCAAAAATTAAAACTACCAGATTAGAACTTGATGACGAGTAAGGAGAGTGGTGGATGAGAGCATGATTGGGCTCAAATTCCAGAGAGAATAGGACAGAGGGGGATTCTCCAGGCATTCGAATAGGAAGAACTCGTGTCTGAGGGAGGGAGTATAAGAGAATAAAGGTTATGGTTATTTGCCTTATTGTCTCTATTTGGAATGTTGCCCGGGTGCTCCCCTTGTTTCTTTTCTTCAGAACTTTTATTTTAAAGGATTTTATTAATTAAAATTTTTAATTACACAGTCAGCATTTTTTTGAATTAAAAAAAAAAGAAATAGGAAAGTCATTTTCCTATTTTGTGGTTTGTATTAAGTCATTTTAGCAAATTTGTCAAACTGAAATGAGCAAGAGGAACAACTCGTGTGCAAGGAGGGAGGGAGGCATTTGTGTGAGAAGGAAACGCCAAGAACAACCCCAAATCTTTCAAAATTCACTTCATTTCGGCAACAATGGCGCACCCAAATTTCTACAATCAAGAGCTTTCAAGAAGGAAAAAAAGAGGAGAAATAAGATTTTTGAAAAAATGCTTTGCAAGGTTAGTAAATAGCTAGATGTTGTTTGTAAGGTAGTTTTAGACGATTATATGTAAATGTATATGTTTATTTAGCCTAAAAATCTTTTTTTTTTTCATAAAATAAAACGAATTTGGGGATTCCCATTGCTATAGATGAAAGTTGAAGATGACTCGGACGGAACGACTGTCACTTGTTCCGAACGACCGTGTGGAAAAATGATGGTTGTTCGTGGTCATTCTGACAGTTCTTGCAATTTTTTATGGCTAGATGTTGTTTGTAAGGTAGTTTTAGAGGATTATATATAAATGTATATGTTTATTTAGCCTAAAAATCAATTTTTTTTTCATAAAATAAAACGAATTTGGGAATTGCCATTGCTTTAGACGAAGGTTGAAGATGACTCAGACAGAATGACCGTCATTTGTTCTGAACGATTGTGTGGAAATATGATGGTTGTTTTTGATCGTTCTGACAGTTCTTGCAATTTTTCATAGCTAGATGTTATTTATAAATTAGTTTTAGAGGATTATATGTAAATATATATGTTTATTTAGCCTAAAAATCAATTTTTTTTTTCATAAAATATAATGAATTTAGGGATTGCCATTGCTGTAGACGAAGGTTGACGATGAATCAGGTGAAACGACCATCATTTGTTCCGAAAGAGTGTGTGGAAAAATAATAGTTGTTCCTAATCGTTCCGACAGTACTTCCAATTTTTTATATTTATAATGTGGAATAATAACGAACGTTCCTACATGATTCTTGTTTTATTTATTTTTTTATTTTTTTGTGTTGATTGATGTAAAATTTATAGTTGTATTCTTTATATTATTTGTTAATTATTAATCTCAAAATTTATGATAGGTATGAGTCAGATCTATATTCTCGTGGAGTATAATGGAAAGTGGGAAAATGTGGATAGTAGATTTTGAAGGTGGTTCGGAATTGGCATGAGCAACGGCTTTCTGGTTGATAGGAGTATTAACTTTTTGGAATTGGAAGAGACAATCTACCACATAACAAGTATTTACCGAAGTAAGTATGCAATTGAGATAACATATAAACCTGTTAGTGACATATTTGGTGACACTACTACCCTAACTCTTATTTCCAATGATTCAGATATTATAGGTCTTATGTTTTTATACGAAGAAAAACAAGAAATGACTCTACATGTTATAATCAAAGAAAAAATATCATAAAGAAAAAGCAATATATGTTTGTGGTGATGATGATTTGAACAGTGGTGGTGGTGATGCACTAGGCTTCCATGATAACTATTTTGGGTGTCGGATCAATGAAGAAATCTCATTTGTTGCAAGGTTTGTTTCAACTAAATTACTTGGTAGTTATGAGCATCCGCTGCAGATTTGTACAACTAGTACACCAATCAATGAAAGGATCATTGGCTTCAATCTAACTCCAATCACCGGCTCCAATCCAACATCAGAAGAGACAGTGCATGAGGAAGTAGATAATGAAGATGATGGTGTAGATAAAATAGGAGATAATGTACCCGAAGGAGATGATGAGGTACGTAAAGGATGTGATGGTGTACCCGAAAAAGATGGTGTACCCAAAGGAGGTAATGGTCTACATGAGAAAGTTTATGATAGCCATTGTCAACATTCTGAATCTAAAGAGGCAAGATTTGTTCCACTGATAAGTTTTGATAGCAGTAGAAATGATGGTTCAGATTTAATGGTGGGTAAACATTTTGATAGCAAGAAAAAATTGAATATGAAGTTAAACCACGTCGCCATTAATAGAAAGTTTGACATGAAGGTCAAGAAGTCAACTAAGTCATTGAAAGAAGTTGTGTGTGCAGATGAACCAAATTGCTTGTGTTGGGTGTGAGCTACAAAATGCCAGGTTTGAATTTTTTTATCATTAGACAATATAATAGTATCCACACTTGCTCGTTGATGAATCGATTGATCAATCACAGACAAGTATTCAGTCATGTAATTGGAGCTCGCATGAAAGAACACTTCATCGATTGTAAGCAATCACCCAATCCAAAAGTCCTCATGGAAGTCATGAGATAGGAACTGAAGGTTCAAGTAAGTCATTGGAAGGCATGGAAAGGAAGTCAATTTGCTCAAAATTTGATCAGAGGGACACCACAACACAATTTCGCTATGATCCATTCGTATTGTTACATGCTCAAACAGGTTAATAAGGGTACAATTACGCACATTGAAGTTGATTCGGAGAATAAGTTCATGCATTTTTTTTATGACTTTAGGAGCAGTTATACGGGGTTTTAAGAATATGAGAAAAGTTATTGGCATAGATGGGGCTTGGATCAAAACTAAATATAAGGGGATGTTGATGGTTGCTGCCACACAAGATAGTGAGTATCACATTTATCCCATTGTGTGGTGTTTGGGTGACACTAAGAACAATGATTTATGGACTTGGTTCTTTGAAAAACTGAAGGAGGTAATACATTATAGCTCATAGCTATGTTTTATTTTTTATAGGAACCAGAGCATTAGTTATACAGTGAATCACGTTTATCCTATGGCGGAGCATGGGGCATGTTATTATCATGTTATGATAAATATTAAGAACCATTTCAAGAGTGTTGCTTCTCTTAGAGTGTTCAAGGAAATTGCTGAAGCATAATATTTGGAGAAGTTTAAGAAACATTTCAGTGACATGAGTCAAAAATATCCAAAGGTGGCTCAGTATCTCGTGAAGAATGTCAAGTTTGAAAAATGGTCAAGAGTTCACTTTAAAGGTAACAAGTATGAAGTTATGACTACTAATATAGTCGAGACTTTGAATAATATGATGCTGAAGGCAAGAGAGTATCCCATAACTGCAATAATCGATTTCATCCTCTTTATTATGGGACAATGGTTCTTCACTCAGCGTCGAGAATCAATTTTAGTGACCACACTAATTACACCAAAGAAAGAAGTAATACTCATAAGAAGATTTAATGAAGCTGGTTCATTGACGATATACCAACTGAATAAGAATGAATACATTATGATAGGTGGTGATTTCAATGTATATGTCAATTTAACAACAAGGATCTGCACGTGTAGGGTTTTTGACATTGACAAAATTCCGTGCATCCACGCCAAAGCAACAGCAGGCCTTTATCGGCCGCAACATACTGGAGCTTACATATACTCCCTCTGTTCTAAGTACTATGCTTCAGATTATTAGATGTTGGCATATGCAGAAATTATTTATCCTGTTCCTCCAGAATCGTAATGGCACAATATTCCTGAAGAGATAAAAGCGATTAAGGTAGTAGAGCCAGACGTGAAAATGTTTAGAGAAAGGCCAAGATTAACTCGCTTCCCTTCACAAAGAGAATATATAGTCAAGAAGTATGAACGCGCAACATGTAGTCAGAAAGGACATAATTCAAAGAAATACCGCAAATCATCATATCCATCCGATGTTAGAAGCAGCACTTAATAATGACAAAAGTTTCACAGTTTACATTTGCATTAATTTCATTTTATGAATGCTAGTCATTGTAAAAGTCATTAAGTATGCTTGAGAAAGTCATTAATTTTGGTTTTTTTTTTTTTTTAGAATGTTAGATGTTTGATATTTCATTTATTAGTTTTTTTTAAAGAGTAAAAAATAGGACTATTTAAAAGTAATGACCAAGTGGTGTTCATGAATGTTTATGGTTGTTCCCATTTTTTGTGGGTGGTCTGAGGTTTTGAGGCAAATCATTCATAAACAAAGACTGCATATGGTTATTTTTGCTTTTTGTTAAATGAAAAAAAAATAATGCCAATGTTTAAAAAGAACGACCGAATGGTTGTTCTTGAAATTTTAGTCATTGTCTTCTCTTTTGTGGTCGTTCCGTGTGTTTTGAGACAAATCATAGATGACAAAAGTCACTGACCATGGTGATTTTACTTTTCGTTAAGGGAAAAAAATGAAGTCAACATTTAGAAAGAACGACCGAATAGTTATTCTTGAAATTTTAGTGGTTGTTCCTTATCTTTTGTGATCGTTCGTGTGTTTTGGGGCAAATCATAGATGACAAAAGTCACTGACCATGGTGATTTTTGCTTTTCGTTTAAGGGAAAAAAATGAAGTCAATAACCCCTTGAGCGAAATGTGGCAAAAGGAAGGAAATCCATGAACCGATCTCATCGTCTTCACACCGTAGGAACTACAAGATCACCCCAAGGTTGCCTTCGGCATCTAGGGGTCGTGGACCGACCATAGAACCCTATTCAATAAGTGAACGCTTTAGTTGTCTGTTTTTAGGTTGGGCAATAAGGGTCAGAGAAGGGCAATCACCCATTCTTAAAATTTGAAATCTTAATGGTTGTTCCTTCTCTTTTGTGGTCATTCTGTGTGTTTGAGGTAAATGATAGATAACAAAAGTCACTGACCATGGTGATTTTTGCTTTTCGTTTAAGGGAAAAAAATGAAGTCAATATTTAGAAGGAATGATAGAATGATTGTTCTTGAAATTTTAGCGGTTGTTTCTTCTCTTTTGTTGTCATTTCGTGTGTTTTGAGGCAAATCATAGATGACAAGAGTCACTGACCATGGTGATTTTGCTTTTCATTTAAGGAAAAATGATGTCAATATTTAGAAGGAATGACCGAATGGTTGTTCTTGAAATTTTAGTGGTTGTTCTAAGGATTTATGCGGTGTTTCTGAGGATTTGATGCAGTGCTGTTGAAATTCTTAATGTTTATACTATTAACAATAATAAAGTCATGAAAACCCCAACTTTTAATTTAACCTTTTAAATAGTTTAAGAACATGTAACTTACCCATCAAATGGTGATATTAGGGTGATTTAAATTCACGACAATTTAAATGATCATTTATTATTGAAATAATTCATACTAAAAAGTAGTATTTAATTTTATTGGCTCTATTGTCATTAAATTTATCATTTGAAATATATATTATTATATATATATATATTAAAGGAGCCCAAAAATGGATGATTTAAAAGGAATGACCGAATGGTTGTTCTTGAAATTTTAGTAGTTGTTCCTTCTCTTTGCGATCGTTTCGTATGTTTTGAGGCAATCATAGATGACGAAAGTCGCTAACCATGGTGATTTGTGCTTTCATTTAAGGGAAAAAAATGAAGTCAATATGTTGAAGGAACTCCGAATGGTTGTTCTTGAAATTTAGTGGTTGTTTCTTCTTTTTTGTGGTTGTTCCGTGTGTTTGAGACAAATCGTAGATGACAAAAGTTACTGACCATGGTGATTTTTGCTTTTGTTTAAGGGAAAAAAATGGTGTCAATATTTAGAAGGAACGACTGAATAGTTATCCTTGAAATCTTAGTGGTCGTTTCCTTTTTCTTCTTGATCATTCTGAGGTTTTCACACAAATCATACATGAAGAAAGTCTCTCATATGAAATTTGCATTTTCGTTTAAGAAAAAAAAAAGCTAACATCAAGATTTAGTAGACACAACTGAAGGTTGTCTTGGAAATTTTCATGGTTCTTCTTCTCTTTTGTGGTCATTCTGGGGGTTTTAAAGCAAATCATACGTGAAGATAGACTTTGATATGTGATTTTTGCTTCAATTTAAACAAAAAAAAAAAAAAAAGCTAAAGTCAAGATTTAAAAAGAACGACTAGATGGTTATCCATAATTTAGTAGTTGTTCCTGTTATTTTAGTGGTGTTCATGTTATTTTGTTGTGTAAAGAAAAAAAAACTATCTAGAAGGAACGACCAGAAGGTCGTTCTTTAACTTTCTTCAGTCGTTCCTGTTATATTTGTGGTAGTTCCTTATTATACATACGTGATTTCATAAATAAAATAACTGCAGTTAACAATGAAGCATAAAAACCAAATAGAAATGTCTTTACATATGTATATATAACCATATTGTAACTCAAAGTACTGATAATACTAGATTTTTTTATCACTTAAAGTGTTTTTGTGGGCTTAGAATATCTTGGTCCTTTTTTGAGCATTAAACCTCGAGTGCTAAATCTTTTTGGCCACTGTACCACATTAAGTGATAGTAAGATTGGAGCTCTTTTCCTCTGCCTCTCCGACCAGCCCTCGTGGTTTTTCACATATTCAATATTGGCATCGACTTTTATACCAACTACCCGTCATGTCCATATTCGCCACTATCTCTTATTCGTTCGTCTTGTGAGGGATGTTGTTGGCATTCGAAATTATCACCCCTACTGTATCTGGTTCTACACCTCATGATACCTGCCACTCAAACTCAACATTCACCCAGCCACTACATACTCCTTATTCACAAGGCAGTAACTGACTCTATTTTTTTCATAATTGTCTATTATTGCCTCCATCTTCTGCACAACTGCCGCCTCATGATTGACCAATATTGGTTTCATATAAGTTTCGTGCTCACCTATAAGATGGTCAATATAATGTATCAATGACTCAAAACTGGAGTTGAGGCTGTGGGCATCGCGTCGTGCATCTGGGGCAACAGGGGTCGAGAATGTAGGCATCGGCCATGCGTTGGCCCATCACTGAGGGTAGAGGCTCGAATTTGCTCATTAGTCGGTCTAACTGGGAGGACCTCGAGGCTGTAGCAGGATCAAGAGAGGTGGGACTTGTAGGTATCGGGTGTTGTCCTTTGCCAGACCATGGGGGCAGAGGCTCTAATCATCTGCTCATGGGTCGAACTAGCGGGGAAAGACCTTGAATTGTAACTGGATCAAGAGAGATGTGACTTGATAAGTTCATGATTTCTATCATCGAAATCGGCAGCACTACGCAGGATGACATCTCCCTCTAATAACTTCGTCAGGCCATCGATGACATCATCACTGCAGTCCTCATGCCTTTCCATCGCAATAATATTCTCATTATGTTCCTCAGTTGAAGGATTCAAGTAGGCTGGACTGTAAACTGAACAAACACAATGGAAAAATAATGATTAACAGAACTAATAGATCTAAACAAAACCATAAAATTTAACTTGTAACGAGTTAGTTAATACCTCAACAGATCTCATGGCCTCCAAGCAAGGAACAATGAGGTACCAATAGGTTCTGACATTCTACCAAGAAGCTCCCGTGGCCCATTTTGTTCTTCTCATTCAAGCTATTTCTTAGCATCATCTCACATAATTTCGACATGCCTCAAAAGCCCATATCTGTATGACAAATGAAATGATGGTTATAAAAATTTTTCTAATTTCAATTTACCCAGAGTCCTTGGGATTTATTGTTTTCTTTCTCTGTGATTCATGAATTCATGGTGGTTTTGTTAGTTTTAATTCCTTACACTAAGTATGAACTAATTCTTAGATAGAATATTGATAGAACTGAAGTTGTAATGAAGATTTGTTTGTTACATTAATTGCTTAGTAATTTTTATCCAATTTATTCAAGTGTGTTGTGTGTTTATTCTCTATTGATTGACTAGCCATCAATTGTGGGGACAATAAACTGAAATTAATTATGGAATGTTGGTTTAGTTGGATCTAACTTGGATAATACAAGTGGATTATAGGAATATATTGTTCTCTTGTACAACAGATTAAAATTGGTGTTTAATTTTTAGGTTCTGAAA
>CM046373.1:13263414-13455450 GCA_025413025.1 Ficus hispida
TGGGGTCGACTTCGTAAAAGATGAATTCAGTAAATAAAGACTCACCGAACTGAATCAATATAACTATCTTTCTTTTGATAAAGCAATGAAATCTCACAATTAGTATCGAATTAATCAAGTGTCAAAGAATTTCTTTTTCCTTTTCTTGTTGTTTGAAAAAAAAAAAAAAAAAAAGTCATGTGGAACCTACTTAGTAACTTGGGGGACAACTTATAATAAATATATGAATTCCATGGTTTATCATGCATCAATACTATGCATTGTCACGTATTTGGTGTATTATCTTATGCTAGTATTAAAAGGACACAATATATATATATATATATATATATATATGTTTACGTTTATAATGACATTAACTTTTAACACTCTAGGGAAGCTTTTTCTGGATTTGATCCGACCATAGTTGCCAAAATAGGGGAAGAAGAGATCACAGAGATATCATCAAACAAAGCAATCATCTTGGCCGAGAGCGGTCAGATGCATAGTTGACAACGCCAAATGCATTCTAAAGGCAAGCCCCATATAATTCATTTTCACGTGATGACGTACTATCTCTATATACATACATAAATATATCTGAATTCTTTCTCACGTGATGACTATATATATGTGTGTGTATGTATGTATTTATGTATATATTATATGTATGTAAAGGTGGTGAGGGAGTTTGGATCGTTGAGCAACTACACGTGGAGCTACATAAATCACAAACCAGTGATAAACAGATACAGATACCCAAGAAATGTGCCGTTGAGGAGCCCAAAAGTGGAGGCCATAAGCAAGGACTTGTTGAAATGTGGGATTAGGTTTGTGGGCTAGTGATCATTTTCCCCCAATAACAAAATGTTTTACAACTTTATCTCTTAGTTGCCCCTCTGAAATTTTTTAATTACAATATTTATATAAATTTTTTGCCAAAGCTTTCAATTTCACCTTACTTTTTAAGTACTCATATTTAC
This sequence comes from Ficus hispida, assembly GCA_025413025.1. Taxonomy (NCBI): domain Eukaryota; kingdom Viridiplantae; phylum Streptophyta; class Magnoliopsida; order Rosales; family Moraceae; genus Ficus; species Ficus hispida. Next base: position 13,264,377 of record CM046373.1, read on the forward strand.
ATTTTGGTATCTTAAATAATAAATCAAAATCAAGTATACTACTCTATCTTTTAAAATCTTTATAAGCTTAGTTCATTTAGGAAACATCAAAAATATAAATAAGAAAATGATGGTAGCAGATTTTAGTATTGTAATTTTAGTTCAAAACTTCTGGTTTGATTCACAACCTGCTGAAAATAAAATGTCTGGCTATGGCACTGAACGGCATTGAATAATATAAGTTTGGTCTTAATATTCTCCATGTCAAAATTTTATTTGTCCCACCAAACCAGCAGTTTAGTATTGAACTAGATGGTGAACAACCCTAGAATGGGCCTTAGATCAATTATTTTGCATCCTAATTTTAAGGATACCTATATCATTTTCCAAACTCCTAAACTAACACAATCCAATCAAATTAAAAAGCAAAAAACAAATAAACAAATAAACAAATAAACAAAAATAAGCTAACAAATAAATTCATTATTTCAACGGAATGACCATCGAACTTTTTTATGGTTGTTAATTTTCTAGTGGTTGTTCTGAATATCAAAAGACAATGAAATCAATGTTGCACAATCAAATTCTCTACAATAACAAATTCCTAACAATAAATCACAATCCTTTATCTAAATATTGAATTAATTTCATTAATTAAACAAATTTTAAAGAAAATCAATAGCTGAAAATTTGATAAATATATTACCTGTTTAACATTCTTACCAAACCCCGGAGGTGAGGATGATAACGGCGACATGGTTGGCTGCAATGATGAAGCCGGTGGCGGCATCAAACATGGCGACGATGGAAGGTACGACTCCGATATCCCAAGCAAGGCAGGGAACTCAACTTGTGGGAAAGGCAGGGCAGGGAAAGGGGGGAAACCGTTTCAGAGTTGAGTGAAATAGGGTTCTTGGTTTGAGCAGGAAAGGAGGAGCACACTTAAGTAATGTTCCTAGTACCACCAAATCTCCCTAATAACACTACTCCTCAAAAATCAACACCCAACAACAACCAAAATCTCAAACCATGCAAAGAATGCTCTCTCAATACTTGTCACAAACACCTTGTGTGCATAAAAGGTGATCTCACAATTCAAGCACCAAGTAAATAGTAAAATCTCCCATTGTTGCACAAAGCCACATTGAAGCACAAATCCCAACTTTAAACCGGTTCAAACCTTCAAGAGTGACCAGACAGACAACTTACTTGAAAGAGCCCTAACACTTGAAATCTTGTTGAAATGCCACCAAAAATTAAAACTACCAGATTAGAACTTGATGACGAGTAAGGAGAGTGGTGGATGAGAGCATGATTGGGCTCAAAATTCCAGAGAGAATAGGACAGAGGGGGATTCTCCAGGCATTCGAATAGGAAGAACTCGTGTCTGAGGGAGGGAGTATAAGAGAATAAAGGTTATGGTTATTTGCCTTATTGTCTCTATTTGGAATGTTGCCCGGGTGCTCCCCTTGTTTCTTTTCTTCAGAACTTTTATTTTAAAGGATTTATTAATTAAAATTTTTAATTACACAGTCAGCATTTTTTGAATTAAAAAAAAAAGAAATAGGAAAGTCATTTTCCTATTTTGTGGTTTGTATTAAGTCATTTTAGCAAATTTGTCAAACTGAAATGAGCAAGAGGAACAACTCGTGTGCAAGGAGGGAGGGAGGCATTTGTGTGAGAAGGAAACGCCAAGAACAAACCCCAAATCTTTCAAAATTCACTTCATTTCGGCAACAATGGCGCACCCAAATTTCTACAATCAAGAGCTTTCAAGAAGGAAAAAAAGAGGAGAAATAAGATTTTTGAAAAAATGCTTTGCAAGGTAGTAAATAGCTAGATGTTGTTTGTAAGGTAGTTTTAGACGATTATATGTAAATGTATATGTTTATTTAGCCTAAAAATCTTTTTTTTTTCATAAAATAAAACGAATTTGGGGATTCCCATTGCTATAGATGAAAGTTGAAGATGACTCGGACGGAACGACTGTCACTTGTTCCGAACGACCGTGTGGAAAAATGATGGTTGTTCGTGGTCATTCTGACAGTTCTTGGCAATTTTTATGGCTAGATGTTGTTTGTAAGGTAGTTTTAGAGGATTATATATAAATGTATATGTTTATTTAGCCTAAAATCAATTTTTTTTTCATAAAAAAAACGAATTTGGGAATTGCCATTGCTTTAGACCGAAGGTTGAAGATGACTCAGACAGAATGACCGTCATTTGTTCTGAACGATTGTGTGGAAATATGATGGTTGTTTTTGATCGTTCTGACAGTTCTTGCAATTTTTCATAGCTAGATGTTATTTATAAATTAGTTTTAGAGGATTATATGTAAATATATATGTTTTTAGCCTAAAAATCAATTTTTTTTTTCATAAAATATAATGAATTTAGGGATTGCCATTGCTGTAGACGAAGGTTGACGATGAATCAGGTGAAACGACCATCATTTGTTCCGAAAGAGTGTGTGGAAAAATAATAGTTGTTCCTAATCGTTCCGACAGTACTTCCAATTTTTTATATTTATAATGTGGAATAATAACGAACGTTCCTACATGATTCTTGTTTTATTTATTTTTTTATTTTTTTGTGTTGATTGATGTAAAATTTATAGTTGTATTCTTTATATTATTTGTTAATTATTAATCTCAAAATTTATGATAGGTATGAGTCAGATCTATATTCTCGTGGAGTATAATGGAAAGTGGGAAAATGTGGATAGTAGATTTTGAAGGTGGTTCGGAATTGGCATGAGCAACGGCTTTCTGGTTGATAGGAGTATTAACTTTTTGGAATTGGAAGAGACAATCTACCACATAACAAGTATTTACCGAAGTAAGTATGCAATTGAGATAACATATAAACCTGTTAGTGACATATTTGGTGACACTACTACCTAACTCTTATTTCCAATGATTCAGATATTATAGGTCTTATGTTTTTATACGAAGAAAAACAAGAAATGACTCTACATGTTATAATCAAAGAAAAAATATCATAAAGAAAAGCAATATATGTTTGTGGTGATGATGATTTGAACAGTGGTGGTGGTGATGCACTAGGCTTCCATGATAACTATTTTGGGTGTCGGATCAATGAAGAAATCTCATTTGTTGCAAGGTTTGTTTCAACTAAATTACTTGGTAGTTATGAGCATCCGCTGCAGATTTGTACAACTAGTACACCAATCAATGAAAGGATCATTGGCTTCAATCTAACTCCAATCACCGCTCCAATCCAACATCAGAAGAGACAGTGCATGAGGAAGTAGATAATGAAGATGATGGTGTAGATAAAATAGGAGATAATGTACCCGAAGGAGATGATGAGGTACGTAAAGGATGTGATGGTGTACCCGAAAAAGATGGTGTACCCAAAGGAGGTAATGGTCTACATGAGAAAGTTTATGATAGCCATTGTCAACATTCTGAATCTAAAGAGGCAAGATTTGTTCCACTGATAAGTTTTGATAGCAGTAGAAATGATGGTTCAGATTTAATGGTGGGTAAACATTTTGATAGCAAGAAAAAATTGAATATGAAGTTAAACCACGTCGCCATTAATAGAAAGTTTGACATGAAGGTCAAGAAGTCAACTAAGTCATTGAAAGAAGTTGTGTGTGCAGATGAACCAAATTGCTTGTGTTGGGTGTGAGCTACAAAAATGCCAGGTTTGAATTTTTTTATCATTAGACAATATAATAGTATCCACACTTGCTCGTTGATGAATCGATTGATCAATCACAGACAAGTATTCAGTCATGTAATTGGAGCTCGCATGAAAGAACACTTCATCGATTGTAAGCAATCACCCAATCCAAAAGTCCTCATGGAAGTCATGAGATAGGAACTGAAGGTTCAAGTAAGTCATTGGAAGGCATGGAAAGGAAGTCAATTTGCTCAAAATTTGATCAGAGGGACACCACAACACAATTTCGCTATGATCCATTCGTATTGTTACATGCTCAAACAGGTTAATAAGGGTACAATTACGCACATTGAAGTTGATTCGGAGAATAAGTTCATGCATTTTTTTTATGACTTTAGGAGCAGTTATACGGGGTTTTAAGAATATGAGAAAAGTTATTGGCATAGATGGGGCTTGGATCAAAACTAAATATAAGGGGATGTTGATGGTTGCTGCCACACAAGATAGTGAGTATCACATTTATCCCATTGTGTGGTGTTTGGGTGACACTAAGAACAATGATTTATGGACTTGGTTCTTTGAAAAACTGAAGGAGGTAATACATTATAGCTCATAGCTATGTTTTATTTTTTATAGGAACCAGAGCATTAGTTATACAGTGAATCACGTTTATCCTATGGCGGAGCATGGGGCATGTTATTATCATGTTATGATAAATATTAAGAACCATTTCAAGAGTGTTGCTTCTCTTAGAGTGTTCAAGGAAATTGCTGAAGCATAATATTTGGAGAAGTTTAAGAAACATTTCAGTGACATGAGTCAAAAATATCCAAAGGTGGCTCAGTATCTCGTGAAGAATGTCAAGTTTGAAAAATGGTCAAGAGTTCACTTTAAAGGTAACAAGTATGAAGTTATGACTACTAATATAGTCGAGACTTTGAATAATATGATGCTGAAGGCAAGAGAGTATCCCATAACTGCAATAATCGATTTCATCCTCTTTATTATGGGACAATGGTTCTTCACTCAGCGTCGAGAATCAATTTTAGTGACCACACTAATTACACCAAAGAAAGAAGTAATACTCATAAGAAGATTTAATGAAGCTGGTTCATTGACGATATACCAACTGAATAAGAATGAATACATTATGATAGGTGGTGATTTCAATGTATATGTCAATTTAACAACAAGGATCTGCACGTGTAGGGTTTTTGACATTGACAAAATTCCGTGCATCCACGCCAAAGCAACAGCAGGCCTTTATCGGCCGCAACATACTGGAGCTTACATATACTCCCTCTGTTCTAAGTACTATGCTTCAGATTATTAGATGTTGGCATATGCAGAAATTATTTATCCTGTTCCTCCAGAATCGTAATGGCACAATATTCCTGAAGAGATAAAAGCGATTAAGGTAGTAGAGCCAGACGTGAAAATGTTTAGAGAAAGGCCAAGATTAACTCGCTTCCCTTCACAAAGAGAATATATAGTCAAGAAGTATGAACGCGCAACATGTAGTCAGAAAGGACATAATTCAAAGAAATACCGCAAATCATCATATCCATCCGATGTTAGAAGCAGCACTTAATAATGACAAAAGTTTCACAGTTTACATTTGCATTAATTTCATTTTATGAATGCTAGTCATTTGTAAAAGTCATTAAGTATGCTTGAGAAAGTCATTAATTTTGGTTTTTTTTTTTTTTTTAGAATGTTAGATGTTTGATATTTCATTTATTAGTTTTTTTTAAAGAGTAAAAAATAGGACTATTTAAAAGTAATGACCAAGTGGTTGTTCATGAATGTTTTATGGTTGTTCCCATTTTTTTGTGGGTGGTCTGAGGTTTTTGAGGCAAATCATTCATAAACAAAGACTGCATATGGTTATTTTTGCTTTTTGTTAAATGAAAAAAAAATAATGCCAATGTTTAAAAAGAACGACCGAATGGTTGTTCTTGAAATTTTAGTCATTGTTCTTCTCTTTTGTGGTCGTTCCGTGTGTTTTGAGACAAATCATAGATGACAAAAGTCACTGACCATGGTGATTTTTACTTTTCGTTTAAGGGAAAAAAATGAAGTCAACATTTAGAAAGAACGACCGAATAGTTATTCTTGAAATTTTAGTGGTTGTTCCTTATCTTTTGTGATCGTTCTGTGTGTTTTGGGGCAAATCATAGATGACAAAAGTCACTGACCATGGTGATTTTTGCTTTTCGTTTAAGGGAAAAAAATGAAGTCAATAACCCCTTGAGCGAAATGTGGCAAAAGGAAGGAAAATCCATGAACCGATCTCATCGTCTTCACACCGTAGGAACTACAAGATCACCCCAAGGTTGCCTTCGGCATCTAGGGGTCGTGGACCGACCATAGAACCCTATTCAATAAGTGGAACGCTTTAGTTGTCTGTTTTTAGGTTGGGCAATAAGGGTCAGAGAAGGGCAATCACCCATTCTTAAAATTTGAAATCTTAATGGTTGTTCCTTCTCTTTTGTGGTCATTCTGTGTGTTTTGAGGTAAATGATAGATAACAAAAGTCACTGACCATGGTGATTTTTGCTTTTCGTTTAAGGGAAAAAAATGAAGTCAATATTTAGAAGGAATGATAGAATGATTGTTCTTGAAATTTTAGCGGTTGTTTCTTCTCTTTTGTTGTCATTTCGTGTGTTTTGAGGCAAATCATAGATGACAAGAGTCACTGACCATGGTGATTTTTGCTTTTCATTTAAGGGAAAAATGATGTCAATATTTAGAAGGAATGACCGAATGGTTGTTCTTGAAATTTTAGTGGTTGTTCTAAGGATTTTATGCGGTGTGTTCTGAGGATTTGATGCAGTGCTGTTGAAATTCTTAATGTTTTATACTATTAACAATAATAAAGTCATGAAAACCCCAACTTTTAATTTAACCTTTTAAAATAGTTTAAGAACATGTAACTTACCCATCAAATGGTGATATTAGGGTGATGTTAAATTCACGACAATTTAAATGATCATTTATTATTTGAAATAAATTCATACTAAAAAGTAGTTATTTAATTTTAATTGGCTCTATTGTCATTAAATTTATCATTTTGAAATATATATATATATATATATATATATATTAAAGGAGCCAAAAAATGGATGATTTAAAAGGAATGACCGAATGGTTGTTCTTGAAATTTTAGTAGTTGTTCCTTCTCTTTTGCGATCGTTTCGTATGTTTTGAGGCAAATCATAGATGACGAAAGTCGCTAACCATGGTGATTTGTGCTTTTCATTTAAGGGAAAAAAATGAAGTCAATATGTTGAAGGAACGTCCGAATGGTTGTTCTTGAAATTTTAGTGGTTGTTTCTTCTTTTTTGTGGTTGTTCCGTGTGTTTTGAGACAAATCGTAGATGACAAAAGTTACTGACCATGGTGATTTTTGCTTTTTGTTTAAGGGAAAAAAATGGTGTCAATATTTAGAAGGAACGACTGAATAGTTATCCTTGAAATCTTAGTGGTCGTTCCTTTTTCTTCTTGATCATTCTGAGGTTTTTCACACAAATCATACATGAAGAAAGTCTCTCATATGGAAATTTGCATTTTTCGTTTAAGAAAAAAAAAAGCTAACATCAAGATTTTAGTAGACACAACTGAATGGTTGTTCTTGAAATTTTCATGGTTCTTCTTTCTCTTTTGTGGTCATTCTGGGGGTTTTAAAGCAAATCATACGTGAAGATAGACTTTGATATGTTGATTTTTGCTTTCAATTTAAACAAAAAAAAAAAAAAAAAGCTAAAGTCAAGATTTAAAAAGAACGACTAGATGGTTATTCCAATAATTTTAGTAGTTGTTCCTGTTATTTTAGTGGTTGTTCATGTTATTTTGTTGTGTAAAGAAAAAAAAACTAATCTAGAAGGAACGACCAGAAGGTCGTTCTTTAACTTTTCTTCAGTCGTTCCTGTTATATTTGTGGTAGTTCCTTATTATACATACGTGATTTTCATAAATAAAATAACTGCAGTTAACAATGAAGCATTAAAAACCAAAATAGAAATGTCTTTACATATGTATATATAACCATATTGTAACTCAAAGTACTGATAATACTAGATTTTTTTATCACTTAAAGTGTTTTTGTGGGCTTAGAATATCTTGGTCCTTTTTTTGAGCATTAAACCTCGAGTGCTAAATCTTTTTTGGCCACTGTACCACATTAAGTGATAGTAAGATTGGAGCTCTTTTCCTCTGCCTCTCCGACCAGCCCTCGTGGTTTTTCACATATTCAATATTGGCATCGACTTTTATACCAACTACCCCGTCATGTCCATATTCGCCACTATCTCTTATTCGTTCGTCTTGTGAGGGATGTTGTTGGCATTCGAAATTATCACCCCTACTGTATCTGGTTTCTACACCTCATGATACCTGCCACTCAAACTCAACATTCACCCAGCCACTACATACCTCCTTATTCACAAGGCAGTAACTGACTCTATTTTTTTCATAATTGTCTTATTATTTGCCTCCATCTTCTGCACAACTGCCGCCTCATGATTGACCAATATTGGTTTCATATAAGTTTCGTGCTCACCTATAAGATGGTCAATATAATGTATCAATGACTCAAAACTGGGAGTTGAGGCTGTGGGCATCGCGTCGTGCATCTGGGGGCAACAGGGGTCGAGAATGTAGGCATCGGGCCATGCGTTGGCCCATCACTGAGGGTAGAGGCTCGAATTTGCTCATTAGTCGGTCTAACTGGGAAGGACCTCGAGGCTGTAGCAGGATCAAGAGAGGTGGGACTTGTAGGTATCGGGTGTTGTCTTTGCCAGACCATGGGGGCAGAGGCTCTAATCATCTGCTCATGGGTCGAACTAGCGGGGAAAGACCTTGAAATTGTAACTGGATCAAGAGAGATGTGACTTGATATAAGTTCATGATTTCTATCATCGAAATCGGCAGCACTACGCAGGATGACATCTCCCTCTAATAACTTCGTCAGGCCATCGATGACATCATCACTGCAGTCCTCATGCCTTTCCATTCGCAAATAATATTCTCATTATGTTTCCTCAGTTGAAGGATTCAAAGTAGGCTGGACTGTAAACTGAACAAACACAATGGAAAAATAATGATTAACAGAACTAATAGATCTAAACAAAAACCATAAAATTTAACTTGTAACGAGTTAGTTAATACCTCAACAGATCTCATGGCCTCCAAGCAAGGAACAAATGAGGTACCAATAGGATTCTGAACATTCTACCAAGAAGCTCCCGTGGCCCATTTTTGTTCTTCTCATTCAAAGCTAATTTCTTAGCCATCATCTCACATAATTTCGACATAGCCTCAAAAGCCCATATCTGTATGACAAATGAAATGATGGTTATAAAAATTTTTCTAATTTCAATTTACCCAGAGTCCTTGGGATTTTATTGTTTTCTTTCTCTGTGATTCATGAATTCATTGGTGGTTTTTGTTAGTTTTAATTTCCTTACACTAAGTATGAACTAATTTCTTTAGATAGAATTATTGATAGAACTGAAGTTGTAATGAAGATTTGTTTGTTACATTAATTGCTTAGTAATTTTTATCCAATTTATTCAAGTGTGTTGTGTGTTTATTCTCTATTGATTGACTAGCCATCAATTGTTGGGGACAATAAACTGAAATTAATTATGGGAATGTTGGTTTTAGTTGGATCTAACTTGGATAATACAAGTGGATTATAGGAATATATTGTTCTCTTGTACAACAGATTAAAATTGGTGTTTAATTTTTAGGTTCTGAAAATTGAAATGCATAGGAATATGTTTATTTTGATTTAAGGAATTGAAGGAAAAATTCATTCGGAAGAGGATTTTGTAGAATTTTAGGTTGACTGGATTAATTTTATTATAGCATTACTACAACATTCGTGGTCAGATTTGCAACCAAGAGAAAATCAGTAATTCTAACCATTACCCACCATTGATTCACAGCCTAAGTTTTAGATCCTACTAATGTTGCTTTCTTCCGAACTTGACACACCTGGCAAGGACACCTCCCGGAAGCCTTTTGTATAATTCTCTGTAGAGGATTATGTACTCCTTAAATCTTTCAATGCGGCGTTTACCTCAGGTGCTGCCAATGCGTTTCTGATTGGTAGTCTCCAATCTTCTTCAAGAAGTTCATTCTTTCCCTCCTTCAGTTGTTCTGCCAACGTCTGAATGAAAAAAGTGTCTTTTCAAGAGACGATTACATTTGCGGCATCTATGGTGAGGTTAAGTCATGAACCCAATGTGGCCAATGCATTGGCATATCGGTTGCTCGATTTGGGAGTGTGCTCAATGATGATTTTGTCAAATTACTTGACTACCCTCTACACCATCATCCGATAAGGAGTAAGTGTTGGTTCTTTGACAGCAAAATCTCCATCCATTTGCCTTACCACCAAGTTGGAATCTCCCAACGCTTTGAGCTTGCTAATTCCCATGTTCTTTGTTGTGACCAACCTGGTTAAGAAAGCTTCATATTCAGCAATATTGTTGGTACACGGGAAAGTTATTTGGTGGGACAAAGTGGAGGTGTGACCGTCTAGGCAAGTCAAGACAATGCATGTTCCTTCGGACATGGCTGTTACTGATCCATCGAGCCTAAGAGTTCAAAATTCTTCAATTTCAGCACAACACGAACCCTCTAGCAGGTCCCCTGGTATCCCATGATCCAAGTTTGAACCCTCTCCTCTGCCAAATTGGCTCATCATATCGATTATAGCTTTGACTTTTAACAGCTGTAGGAGTTGTGCAAGTGATGTCGAACTCAGACAATCATAAAAGCCAACGAGCAAGGTGCCAGGAAAGTATTTGGTGAGTTAGTAGGTATTTTAATGGATCCAATTTAACCATAAGATGTAGCTTGTGAGCAAGGAAGCAACGACGCAGCCTTTGTGAAGCATACACCAAGGCCAAGTAGTTTCTCTCTGCCTCCAGATATTTGATTTCTGAATTGCTGAGCTAACAGCTGACATAGTAAACGAGTTGTTTGACTCCGTTTTCTCCTTCCTACGCCAAGCATGCCCCTATCACTCTGGAGGTAGAAGCAAGATATACTCGGAGTGGTCTTCCCACCTCTGGTGTAGCCAGTTGGCAAATTGGTAATCCTTTGTCGAATAGCTTCAAACTCATTTTGGTGCTCTTCCATCCAGTGGAATGAAGTGTCTTTCCTTATTACTGACGTGAAAATAGAGACTTGTGCAGCTAGCCCTGGGATGAACCTCCGAATATACAATAGTCTCTCAAGGAAGCTTTTGAGTTCCTCCATCGTCATTGGTGGAGCAGCTGTTGCAATTTGTTGTATCTTGGATGGGTCAACATTTATACCTCTTTGATGCACTCTGAACCTAAGAAATTTTCCTGTAACGACTCCAAAAGCACACTTTTTTGGATTCATTTTGAGCTTGAATTTCGAACATTCGAGCCAACGTCTCCCAATGGCCTTCCCTCATTCGTGACTTCACAACCAGGTCATTGGCACAGTCCTGTACTTCGTTTCCAATCATATCACGAAATACCACCGTCATCACAAATTGGTAAGTTGCACTGGCATTTTTAAGTCTGAAAGAGATGACAATGTAGTAGAAATTTCCGAACGGAGTTTGGAAAACAATTCTCAGCATCTCTCTCTACCATTTTGATTTAGTTATATCCATTGTACCCATCCATAAAAGGAGAGCATTTCATTCCTTGATGTTGAATCAACAAGAATATCCATGTTCGGAAGAGGAAACTCATCTTTTTGACACGCGGGGTTAAGGTCGTGAAAATCTATACAAATTCGTACTTGCATGTTCTTTTTTCTTCACTGGAATGATATTTGTTAACCAGGTAGGTTGCTTAATTGGCTTTATAAATCCAGCTTCAATGAGCTTCTCCACTTCCAACTTAATTTGTGCTTCTAGCTCCGAATGAAAATTCCAACTCACGTGCTTGACAAGTCTCACTTCGGGCTGATTATTCAAGGTGTGACACACCATTGTTGGATCCAATCTGGGCATCTCTTCGTAGCTCCAAGCAAAGACATTGACGCTTTGTTTCAGCAAGGCGATAAGATGACTTTTTTCCTCGGGTAAAAGCTGCGTGCTGATGGAGATTGATCTTTTGACATTCGAATCATCACTTAGGTCCATTTCTTTGGGATGTTCCGTGATGAAGTCAGCCCCATCTTGCATGTATTTGGGCGCTAGCATTGGTTGTGTAACACCCCACCTACGTAGGGTTGTTACCATGCTTACTTTACTTAAATACTTATTCTTATAGAAGTACATAAAAAAAAAATTTATATAAACTTAAATTCAAAACCTTATACTTATGTATATACGTACAAGTATATACTATAATGCAAACCTTTGTAACATATCTTGCAACTCATACCACATATTAGATATTAGTACGCTCAAACCAATATCACATAATACAATAAAATTTCAAAACACGTGGCGGTGTTCAACCCGAATTTCACAGTCCGAAGTACCATCTCCACAGTCTTGTATCATACATTGCTGACAGGTTGCTTACCTACAGCATAAATGTAAGTAATCAGCTTTCACTCAGCAAGTATAACTTATTATTTGCAAAACAATTTTGATAAAGAAATGCACAAACCATTTATGCTTTCTTATCACATCACTTATGCTTCCTTATGTTAGCATCTTTTTGGGCCCCTTACATAACATGAGTATACGTACCGTGGCACGCAGCCATGTACTTGTTGGGGTGACCAGTCCAATCCAACTCAAACCATGGACCAAACCCGACCTGGAGCAGGTCGGTATAGCACAAGGCAACTTGCTTGCCATCATACTTGAAAACTTTTCCTTAATTTGTTCTTAAAAATAATTTCTTAAAAACATAGTTTCTTCTTGAAAACAATTCCTTAAAAATAGTTTTCTTCTTAAAAATAGTCTTTTAAAACAGTTTCTTACTTGAAATTGGGTTCTCATTCTTACCAAATGATTTATCATTAGTGAGCATATTTTATGATGCCACAATAATAAAGCATAGATCATATGCACTTCAACATGTATGCATAAGCTTGAAAAGATACAAGCAGTAAAAACATTTTCCGTCTATGTTGTAGGCAGAGTTGTACTTACAGATTACGTCCTGAATTTTGTTGCTCCAATCCGATTGCAACAACAGGTTACTTCCCTGTTTCTAAAAAGGATGTAAGATAAGTATCATCTTATCTTACCATAAATCATTACATTCAATGCTGGTATCCTTAACCAGCATTCACTAGTAACCCTAGTTACATGTCCCCCACACACTAAAATGATATTTTCTTAGGTTATTATTAGTAACCCTAGGTATAAGCCCAATTATTTTTTAGATTAGTACCATATTAGGTTACTAAGGCCCAATTACTTTTTTATTTATTTCTTTTCTTTACAACATCTTACTTGATAAAATTTTAACCCTTTATAAACTATTTTTAAAACTATAATTAGTTTTTAAACAAAGATAGAAAAATTGTAAAATTCTCAAAACTCTCTTTGAAAAATAGTTCATAAGTATGGCGATTAGTGCATGTGCAGGAATTGCTTGCTTATGTACTGTTTTAAAAATCCTGTGCAGGAATTTCCTGTTCCTACTCAGTTTTTAGAATCCAATTTTTTCTTGAAATACGTTTGGAATTTAAAAACATTTTCTTCATGAAAGTTATAGATCTCGAAAATCCTACAACTTTTGTTCTTTGCTCAAAACCCAGTTCTGCATTTATCCTATCTTTTTTCCTATTTGAATCTTCCTGGCCGTGCAGACTGACCTGACCAGACCAGTCTCGGATTTTGATAAAAACAGAGGCCTTTGGAGTCTTATTTTAAAATCTGTCTATGATGTCCCCTAGGATTTTCGATTCTCTACAACTTTGTAGTTTTAACTTTTCTCAAATTCGGCCTCTAAAGGCCTCAAAATTGACATTCCATATCACTGTTCAGTTTTACCCGAAAACTGGCAATTTTGTATTTAGTTTATTTTTGCGTAAAATTACACACCCTACCTCAAACGGTCACAACCGTGAGCCTATGTCAAACATGCAGCGTATTGCGTAATATTTTCATTATCATGCAATCATTGCTCACCCATAAAACCTTCATGCAATCCCAAATAGTAATCTATACTAAATTAGGGTTTTTGGTTAAATTTAACCCTCCATTCATCATACAATATCATCCTCATCATCATTCATACATTACCTAATCTTAGGTATGTGGGGATATACTACAACCACATAATAAGCATTCATACATACCACACTTACTTTAACACATAACATCATCATCATGCATAAATCAAAACCACTAACCCTAATCAAGCACAATTCTAAGCAAATTTAAGCTAATAGAATGAGCTTATGCTCTTACAAACCCATGCTTAAAATACACTTAAATCTTTTATCAAAACTTAATTGAAAACTTAGGGAGTTAAGAGGATTTCCTCTAGGTCTTGGAAAGTGGATCTAAACCTTGGATTGAGACAAATTTCCTTTCCTTTCTTCTACCACTCACAACCGCCCACTATCTTCCTTCTTCTCTTTTTTTTTTTTTTTTTTTTCTCCTTAAGGTTTAGCTCCTAGGGTGGTAGAGAAAATGGGTTGAAATTTGGGCAAAGTTTTAGGGTGGAATAGAATGATTCAACACCCTCCTCCCCACATGAAAAATAATTTTTTTTGGAATTATTTTTATTCCTAAAATTGCATATCTAACCCCAAAAAAACAATATTTGCCAAGAAAACCCTTGAGGTGGCCGGCCAATAAGGAGCCATTTTGCATTCAATAAATGCATAATTATCCATTAACTTTTTAATTCCAAAAATCTTTTATTTATCATGAATGTGGTGTCACCCACTAAGGCCATGTTTGGCACTTTCCTTAATATGCAGTCTATTTTCTTCATAACTTAGATAGTACTAATACTATTTTCAACTAACAATAGTATAATTGTACTGGACTGTAGTCTAGAATTTATCTGCACTTAGTTGGACTGCGTGTGGATTTTTCTTAGGACTTAAAGCCACTTAGTCCTTATTGCTCTAAATATTGTGCTTGATTTTTCTAAAGTGGTTTCGTACCTTATTCTTACATTTCCATCTGTGATGACGGTTTTTCGCAATATAATTTCCATACTGCTTGCTATACTGCAGTACCGTCATAATCATGTCTTAAGTCATTCTGGTCAAACGTTGACCGGAATAAATTCATGAATTCTTATTATGCCTTTTTCTTTCAAAGGCCTACTGCTTAACTAAGCAAATTAGTATTGAGTCTTATAAGGCTCTAAGAACTCAAATCTAATCTGATAATATCAAATCAGACATTTTACATAAATATTCATATTCCTTAACAAGGAAATCATGAATTAGCAAAAAGGGCGGCTATTACAGGTTGCTCTTCACTAAATGCAGGGTTGGATGGAACTTCTTCCAAGCATGAACAAGACTCGTTTTTTTTTTCAAACTCGGGACTCGCCCATGTCTAGTGGTCAGGTCCCCAAAGACCATCATAAATTATATGCGGTTCACCCATTCGGTAGGGTGACTTTGATGCAGTGGGTGGCTGCTTCTTCCTTCTTTCTTTTCTTCTCGAGGAACCTTCGAAGGTCTTCATCATATAGTTCTTTAATTTACCCCTAAGGCGGTAGTTGAGTCCCAGAGAGCTTGCCTACGCTACTTTCTTCGGCAATGGTGAAGTTGTCATAAAATTCGACATCAATGAAATGAGCTTCAGTTTGATCAAAAAGAGTTTGGTTTTCTGGTATGCAAATAACTTTGGTTCCTAATCGCCTTTTCACACATTGATGATAGGTGGAGCAAATGAGTTTATGTTTGTTGAGCGATGGCCTCCCAAGCAAAATATCATTGCTCACATCTATATCCAAAACATGGAATCTGGTCTGAGCGTGTATTTTCCTGAATCTAAGATCGAGCATTACGCAACCTATGGATGTTTCAATCGAATTCCGAAAGCCTGATATTTGTACCTCCATTGTTGTGACTCGCTTTTGAGGAATTCCGGCAACAGTAAGAATGGCTAAAGTGATGACATTCATCGAAGAATCTGTGTCCATTAGTGCTCTCTGGACGTGGACATCATTGACCCAAGCTTCAAGGTGCAAAGATCACTTGTGATTGGGGTAAGCAACCTCCATATCCTTGTCAGTAAATGTCACGGAATTCGCACTTTCCAAAAAAGCTCGACTCACATGAGCTTCATTGGTATAGCATTGTGGACCATAGTTGCTTCAAATCTCCATTAAGGCATCCGTGGCCACCAATCTCCTAACTAATCAAATAGCGACTTGAACCTTGAGCTCCAGGGAAGAGTTGGCACAATTCCTGACCGTACACTAGCAGACTCTCCTTCCTTAATGTTGACCTCTCCTGGGCATATTACGATAGCAACAGCACCTTTTTTGTTACATTTTGACAATTTATTGTCGACTAAGGAGACTTTCTTTACGTTGTGGCCTGTCCCATTAGGTGAGTCACCTTTTATCAAGTTGGCAACTTCTAAAGAATCCATGAGACCATTTATTTGCTCCAAGCTATCCTCCAAGTAGCATTAAGAATTTTTGAGTTAGGTGAGTACCTCCGGAAAATTTGGAGAACCACTAGTCAACTCCAGGAGTAACCCAAAGTTCATTCCTTGCTCATCAAGATGGTTTGCATCTCTCGCATGAGCCTTTTCTTTGGTCTCCTCTCCATCAGCAAGTAGTTTACACCAGCACTTTAGGGTGATTAAGGTCCCTAGCCACTTTCTTGAAGGCTTTGCACAAACTTTCTTCCTTTGAATCATCTTCCATTGAGACCATCTTTCCCAAGCTCCTTTTTCTCGATCATACATTACTGGCTGAGTTTGGCATCCAGAGTGCTTTCTTTGCTGGAATTCTCTACTTCAATAGCCTCTCCATCAATAGACTTCTTTTTTGAGAGAGTTATCGTTGCCGCCATTTCTACTTTGGGCAACTTCTTTTTAGTTGGTTTGGCTAACTCTCCAGATGAATGAACCAATTCACACTTTGTATAACAGACTTGAACATTCGGTGTGCTCCTTTGTCAGCTTTGCTCCCGAGGAAGAAAACTAAGTGTGTGTCGATTCTTTGGTATCCAGAACTTCTAGTTCTATATAGCTCACATTTCTCATGGCAACCCTCCTAGGTAGGCTTTGTCTCTGATGAAGAGTTCAGCTCTCAATTTATCCACTATAAGACCTTCGAGTGGATAGAGAATATTTCTCGTGAGTCTATTAAATGCGTTTCAAAAGCTTCTTCTTGTTCCTCCTTGCTTGTAAAGGTGACTTCCTCTAACTTTCTTTTCTCCCCTTTCCTACAATACTCCAAGAGTTCTTGTGTTCTCTTGTGGCGTTACGTTTTTTCAATTTTTGAGGTAGCTATTCTAGAAGTTTCTCTTTCTTTAAATCCTTCTCTTCATCCTTCGGGTGTTGGCCAAGGGGTGCATAATATACAGTGGGCTATAAGTTCGCCAGAAGACCCAATCATTGCCTCTGAAGGCTTCCCACACTATTTCAAGTGGTTTCAGATCTGTCTTCCAAGTCGGTAAATCTTTATCAACGTCCATCATCTCTTTGTCTTTTGACACATGCCAGCCATGGTACAAGTTTCTTTGCCTTTGAGTAGGGGTAAAGGATCCAAATCATAGTTTGCTTTTTGTTGTAGCTCGAAGTACCATTGTTGATCTTGGCATGAAAAATCTTACATAGAACTTAACATTTCATAGTTGGATGCTTCTTGTCTTCTCCCGTAGGTTGTGATCACGGTGGAAAGAAATGGACCCCTCCAACTTGGATTCATTGTTTGAGGATGGTGTGAAACTCTTGGTCAGTGCAAGGGACATGAGGTTGTGTTTCTCTCTCTTTCCTCCCTCAATACAGTGGCTCCAGTGGTCTTTCAGAAATTACCAATGAGTGCGGTTTCTCCTTCCTTTCTCCCCTCCACACAATCTCCAAAAGTAACTTTAATTGATAAAGTGGTTCTTCTAGCCAACTCTATTAACCTTGAGAATTATTTGATTCCTATGTTCTCCAAGTACACCCTGTACTTTGATATGATATTATTGATGCATATCCCAACTAAAGCCACCTCATCGTCACTATCACAGTAATCGAGAGCAAGATCCCAAATCCTGTGGACGTAGTCTACCAAGTTCTCACCTTGGTTCTGTTGGGTGTTGCTTAACATGATGGTGGTGACTTTTTCTTCGTTTTGGAAATACTTTTTACAGAATTTGCCAACCATTTCGTCCCATGTGTGGATAGTTCTGGGAGCCAAGATGGTGTACCAATTGTAGGCTCTACCCATATGGGATTTAGAAAACTCACAAAGCCTCAAGTTTCTATCTCCGGCATGTTGTCCAAGAGCATCCAAGAATTGACTAATGTGTTCTTTTGGACTGCCTTTCCGGTCATCAAGAAGGATGAAGTTAGGGGTCTCGTATCCCTTCAGATATGGCTCTTGATACATCTCAATTGGATATAGAGGTCGTGGAATGAATTCCAAATCCTCCAAAGGGGTGTTGTAAAGGTGCTTCTCCAGAAGTGACAAACGTCTGTTGAGTGAGGAAATTCCCCTTTCCTTCTTCCGATGCTTGAGTTTTGGGCTTTTCAATGGCAAAGGCCCCTTGTTGGTCCCCTTTGTCTTTCAATGTCGTCAAAGCACCTTGTTGGGAAAAGGATCTTTTTAATTCGTTAACCTCCTGCACAAGATCATTTTGGGTTTGAATAAGCATGTGGATTGCTTTCACAAGATTAGGAAGTGCGAGCTCATCATTGTTATTGGTTTTAGTATTATGTTTAGACATCGAAGTGTTGGTGTTGTGAAAGTCGCCTTCGAGAGTCGCCTTTATCTTTTTGGCTTTGGATGGAGCCATGAATCCTAGTTTAGCCTCCCCAATGGAGAAGCAAAATGGTGGGGCTCTATAACGCCCCGACCTACGTGGGGCCTTACCATACTTACATAAACTAAACCTTAGTTTTTAATAAGTTAAACTTATTTGAAATTGAGAGAAATTTTTTTTTCTGTTTTTTTTTAAACATAATTAAATAGACTAGTCAATATAAAAAGATTTTCTGTACATACACATACTTGTTTATCATAGTAAGAAGTCATACATAAGTTTTATACTTAACTCGAGTCTTCAAACTTCATATATATAACATAACACAATTTATTCTAATATATAGACATATACATATATTTTTGTTCCAAAGAACTTGCGGAAAAATTTACGTAGTGGTATCCCACACCGCCCTTCACTTACCGCATCGTCCGCATCGCCCATTAATTAATCTGCAGGCTTTTTACCTACAGTATGAAATATACTAATGAGCTAACGCTCAGCAAATACAAACGTATCTCACAAGACACATCAATCATCATATAACTTATGCATGATCTATTTATGATCAATTATGAACTGATTATCTTTGTTTAACATGTGGGTCCCTTATGTACGTACCGATTACGCGCATTCCACAGAAAGTTAAGGTTTGTAAGGTCCCTAATAATTCTGGAAATCATGAAACATAACCCTTCCGCATCAACAGAAGGTCTGAGAATTTTCTTGAACATACATGATCCTCCCGCATCAACACGAGGTTGGTACGATACTTAACTTGTCTGGGTTTAGTCTTAGTCTTGTATTTTCCAAGACTACGAATCTTTAAGTGTAATCTTATCAGTCATGTTACATATGAAATATAGACATGGCATTATCATGAATCATAGCATAACATGGCTAAACATGGCTTAACATGGCATATCATGCATAACATGCTTATTATAGCATACATGAACAAATATCATATTTGAAAATAGTATTTATTATTTTCCATACTGCAGGTGAGGTTTGTACTTACCTTTTATGTACGTTCTGATTTTGTTGCTTCTACTGATCGCAACAACAGGTTAACTACCTGTTATAAATAAAACGTAAGATAAGAATCATCCTATCTTACCTTAAATTATTTCATTAAATGTTTGTACCCTAACCAACATTTATTAGTACCCTAGTTATATGTCCCCCACATAAGCTTTAATGATTTCTTTTCGGTTACCTTAAATAATCTTGACCCAAGGCCCAACATACAATACTTGTTTTTAAATAACTAACCCAATTATAATTAGGTAACCTATCTGATTACTATGTGTCTTATGTTATGTTACCAATTATCTTAGCTTAATTTGCTTAATTATTTCTTTTCTTACTAAATTGGGTTTGATTAATCATTTAAAACTGTTTTCTAATAAAACTGTCTAAGTTTTGAGGGATTTGGCTGAAAACAGTGTATATTCCAAATTATCAGGGCATGTGTAGGAATTGCCTGTGCATGCACTGTTTTGAAATTTCTGTGCAAGATTTGTGATTTATTTTTATTTTAAAATCTGTTTGGATTTTGAAAAAGTTTTCTTCACAAAATTTTAGATATTGAAAAATCCTACAACTTTCATGTTTTGCTCAAAACCCAGTTCTGCTTTAACCTATACTTTTCCTTGTTGAATCTGCTTGCCGTGCACATAAGTCTGGGCGGTCCAGGCATGGGTTTTATAAAAACGAAGGCTTTAGAGGCTTATTTTCAAAAACTGTCCATGATTCCCCCTATCATTTTAATTTCCTACAACTTTGCAGTTTTTAGTTTTCTCAAATTCGGCCTCTAAAGGCCTCAAAACACCGTTTCCAAATCACTGCTCAGTTTTCACCCGAACTGGCAGTTTGGTTTCGGTTCGTTCTAACGTAAAATTACCACACCCTACCTCAAACGGTCGCAACCTGAGCCTACATCAAATATACAGCATATAATCTAACGTTCCCATGATCATTCATTTATTCACTAACATTCAATCACTTGCTCAAACCCGTTTGGTGAAGTTACCAAACTTGGTTTTCTAGGTTTTCTTAACCCTAATCACCATACAATCAATCCAAAACCATAATCAGCCATTCAACATCATTCATAAGCCTATGGGGACATATAACAAACACTTGATGGTCACACACATCAATCACATAATTTCTAGGGCATATAATCTAAATCATGCACCAAACCGAAACATACACATGCTAAAACCTAAATCAAGCACATTCTAAGTAAACCAACTAAAGCAAGGACATAATGGCTGAGCTTAAGCTCTTACAACCAAGCTGAAAATAAGGTAACATGGCTGAAAACTACAATAAAAAGATTTAGGGAATAGAGAGAGTTACCTCAAACCAGTGGAGGTAAATCCCTAGCTTGGCTACCGAAATTTTTTTCTAGCCTTCCTCACTAAAATCCGACCACACACATACTTGGGTTTGCTGCTTATAGGGTTCGGCTGAGGGAGAGAAAAGGGAAAGAAAAATGCCAAAGTTTTGGGGTGTTTTTCTAATAAAAATGAACTAAAAATCAACCCCCCTCCCCACACACCTATTTATAGGCATAATTTTAATTTCTTTTTATTTATTTTTATTCTCTAAATTGCACTCCAAGCCTTACCAAAAATTTATTTGCTGAAAAGTCCCCAAGGGTGGCCGCCACTAATAGTTCCAAGAGCCAAGGTTATCTAATTTGTAATACTTTCCAATTTTTCAAAAATTCAAAAATTACTTAATTTTCATTGGACAAGGTGTCCTCCACCTAGGGCTCCGTTTGGCTTTCTATCTTAAAAACATCTATTCTCATTCTAATGTAAGTATAACAAATACTGTTTTCAACTAAAACAGTACTGTCATACTAAACTGCATCCAGAATTTATCTATGTTTAACTGGAATGCATATAGGTTTTTCTTAGGACTTAAAGCTAATTAGTCCTTAATGTCCTAAATATTGTGCTTGATTTTTCTAATGTGATCTTGAACCTTATTCTTACTATTTCATCCGTGATGACGGTTTTTCACAGTATAAATCCATACTGCTTGCTATACTACAGTAGCGTCATATTCATACCTTTTGACTTTTCTGGTCAAACTTTGACCGGTCAAAGTCATAAATTCTAATTTTGCCTTTTTACCAAAAGGCCTCGTTCTTGACCTAATAAACTTATTATTGTGTCTCATAGTTAATTATATGAGAACTCAAGCGTATACTGATAATAAATTATGAATTTCATATAGATATTCATAATTTTCATGAAATATCACATAACACATAATACGGACTTAAATTCCTATATGGAATCACGAGTCCGTTCAAGAATTCGGTTATTACAGGCTCTTTGGTAGTGGCGGTGCTGACATGGAAGGTGATGTCTATGGCCTCCTTTGGTTGTTCAACCTGGTATCTAGTTGGCGTCGATCAAACGTGTAACTGGAGACAGTATGGGCTACTTCAAGAGGGCTTCACCTTGCAAGCACAAGGTTGGCCCCGCTTGGACAAGCTAAACCGAATGACCCTGAGGAAAACTGTTCCGAGGGTGACACCCATTGCAATTTCGCTTCGAGTTAATCAAACCTTCTAAAAAAAGGGTCTTGAGATAAGCGTATGGTGTGGGACAGGAACATGTGTGGTTCTTGTGCAAAGATGTTATGGTTAGTGAATGGGAAGCTTTAGGGAATGGCTAGTGTGAGAGTTTGTGGTTATGGTGTGGTCAAGGATGGTTGGAGAAGTAGAAACAACAATATGCTTAAGAATGGATTCATACTTTAGGTGCGCCTCCGTCGGGAGAGCCATTTGATCTAGAGAGGGTATCCTCTCTTGGCCATGAGTGGAGATGAAAGAGGGTTGTTTGCAGTGTTTGGGCTGAAGGTGTCTATTTGGGATGAAAATAGTGTGGTATTTCTATGTGGAGGGTTTAATGGCAACCCAAATTTTTCTAGTTTAGTTTGAAGTCTCTTCACTTGGAGGCTATTGTTGGGGTTTCTCCAGCCATGTTTTCCTTCTCCTTCCCGAATGGTTGCTTTAAGAGGCGGGAGAACTCTTCCACAGACCGTTTGAATATGGTCAAGGAAAGTTGCATTGGTAATGTTTGCCTAGAGAGGTAGCTAGCTGGTTAAATACTTCAGAAGTGCTATTTTAGGTGTTTTTTCAGGCATATCAAACTTTTTTGGCGTGGAAGTTTTAGCTTAAATGGTGTATTGTTAATTCTCATAGTAGCAAGCTTTGAAGTCCTAATTTGCAAAGGAAAAATGAGATATCTTATGGGTATATATTGGGCTTCTACTAGATTTAATAAGCTTATCTAGGCTTATTGGAATGGGCTAAAGCTATTATGAGCTTTTTAATGGTTTTTTCTACAATTCAAAATATTCTAATTCTTTATAGACTCAAAGCCTTCAAAGTAGGCTAAGAGTCTGATCCGAACGAATAAAGCGAGCCCACTCATGTTCCTTGACCTTCCAAATCATGACCCACTCAATGATTCCCGAAGCATGACTTGGATTCATGCACCAATTCTCTACCCATACTAAGCGATATGGGTTGAGTTTGAATCTCGTCAAATTTTGGGCATAAACAAAGGTCAAGTTGTTAAGTTAATTGTAACTAACTGTGTAATTAATTGTACAGAATTGTATTGATCATTTTTGTATATAATGGAAATCAGAGCTCACACTCGAGTTGAGTTGAGCATTTCCAAATTCTGAGTATTCTTTCGCTCTCTCTCTCCATTTTCTCACTCTAGATTTTCTCTCCTCCTCTGTCCAATTCTTTTCTTAACTGTTAGGCATATAAATTCATTTTGTACTTTGAGTCTTTATTTTTATAGAAATTATAACGATATTATTTAAATATGAGAAATTTATTTCAATTTCATCTTTCATATCTTTAGGAACGAAAAAATTAGGCAGATGACAGAAATACCCTTTTATAGGTTTGAAATCTTTTTTATAGTTAGAAACATAAAAATACTAAAACAAAA
This sequence comes from Ficus hispida, assembly GCA_025413025.1. NCBI lineage: Eukaryota > Viridiplantae > Streptophyta > Magnoliopsida > Rosales > Moraceae > Ficus > Ficus hispida. The sequence goes on from CM046373.1 coordinate 13,287,863, forward strand.
TATAAAATCTGTTTCTAAAATGATATTTTTCTCAAGAAATTAAATTTACATTTTCAATTTGTTCTAATCAAAGGAATATTTGTCTTTTTCTTTCCACAAAGTGATGATCTTGAAACGAGTTTTTAAAATTTGAATGGTTTTATAATTTCTAGAATTAGAGAAATAATTAATTAATTAATTAAACTTAAGAGGTGTACTTATGTAATTAACCCTAATTGGAGAAGCTTTCTCACACGGTAGTGCCTCTACCTGTTGTAAAAACATTGTCTGAAGCCATGTTAGCTCCATGTAATTAGTGTTTTTTTAGCTTTTATTTTGAGTAATGAACAGGGAAAATATTTTATAAACAATTTATCAGCTTAAAAAATAATTAATGTACTAAATTTATCATTTCTTGAAACTTATGTTTTTATGTTTTTCTAATCATAATGTACTTAAAACTCCATATAGAATTCTTTCAACAAAAAAATAAAAATAAAAAATTTAACTAACGCTAATTTTCCGAAAATGCTAATTAAATGAATCTTTCAACACTAAAATGCATATCGTCCGAGTAGTGTTTAGTTCCAATTTAATTAGAGCAGTGAAATTATAATATATTACTCTAGTCTTACTGACCTCATTAAACTTCCAATTCATTTTCTTCTTTTGAAATTAAGAGTTTCATAGCTTGATGGAGTGAAATTAGGTGGAAGAAGACAGATGTTAAAAGAAAATATAAAATAAAAAGAAATTGGCCGTGGATTCCAACTCAAAGAAATTAAAGTAATGGAAAATACGACCTGTACTCCAAAGTCAAGTACAGTTATAACATTGCCCTAGGCAGCATTCTTACGTTTTTTAAATTGTAGAATAGTGATAAAAATGTCTTTTTTTTTTTTATATTCTCGTGATGTTTTCAGATTCGATACTCGGTAGCTTTAATTAGAGGGCATATCTTCTTTGATCAATAGGCAATAGGCTAAGCGGGTGTGAGTGAAACTGGAGTATAAATGAGTTAGACACTTTCTGTTATATTAGTGGAGCTCAATATGTATATATATTATAAACAATAAAGATGTGAAGCAGAATAGCACGAGTGATCTATTTTTTCAGGAGAGAGAAAAAAAAGAGAATTCCTTGCGTTTGCACCTCTAAATACGTTGATGTGTATACACAGTCACACACGTAAAATATACAAACTTAGTTTGCTGCCAAAGTAATTAAAGCAAGTATGTTATACGGCTTTTAAAGATTTGATCCTTTTAAAAAAAAAAAAAAAAGAAAAATATTAGGCATACTAACACTAATACCAGTTTTTGAGTATCAACTTATAAGACATATAATTATCATTTTCTAATTGATAAATATCTAAAATGACCACATCAATTTATTCATCTATCAATAAAAATATTATAACCACTGTTACATATGAATTAATATTCAAAATTTATATTAGAGTTTGTATCTCTAGCACCACTTTTAGCGTGCGCTGGTGTACATTTTGGAGTTGATTTTTTTAGTTGGAATTGAGATGAATTGAGTTATGCGTTTGGTGAGACGCTTGAATTGCTGGAGTTAAAAAGTATAATAATCTTGAAATATGTTTGAAAAAAATATATATCACTATGGAGCTTGTTTTTTTCGTCTCGAAATTCTAGTAATTTTTTTTAAAAATCCATCTCATTTGGACTATGCAATGTTATGACCTTTTAAAGTTTGAGTTATAAATTTGTAAAAATAATTGCGAATAGTAAAACTAAGATTGATTTTTCAGAAAAAATAAAATAAAAAAACTGTGATTCAAACTAAACTAAACTAATGCACCAAACAAAAGCTAATGTTGATGGACATTTGCTTGTCATACAAGGCAGGCAACTAAAAGTAACTAATTTCAAGAGTTTGTCCCTCAAAATAATCCAGGCAAGCGTGCAATTTGGTTATTGTGATCAATCCATGCTTCTCATACAAGGCAGACAACTTAAAGGTTTTCCTTACCAATTTGAGCTTATGCTATGTTTGGTATGGTGGAAAAGAGAAGGGAAAGAAGTTGGGGGAGGGATTTTATTTGAAAAATATACACTAGCATGTTTGGTTGGGAAGGAAGAGAAGAAGGAAAGGAAAATTGAGTGGAAAAAGGTTATGTAGAACCCATTAATTTTAGTTTTTTCAAAAGTAAGTAGAAAACTAAAATCCACCGTATATCTATTAAAATTACTTTTTTGTCCTTACTTTAAGGTAAAAGAATATGCATAAATCAAATAAAATAATAATTATAAAACTTTTTTATTTTATCTCCTTCTATGATATACCAAATGACATGAAGGAAAAGTAAAATCTTTCTTCTCACTTATTTTCTTTCACTTCCATTTTTCCTTTCTCTCTTGTTTTCATTCAGTCTTACCAAACATAGCTAAATGTTTTGAGTATTGAACATCTTCACATAATCTGAACGGAAAAAACAAAACTACTTGGGTCTCCGTAGGGACAAATTTTGCAGATGTCATTCCTATTTTATTCCATTTTAAAAAAGTTTGTAACATTGAAATGTGCCCATTTAGAAGCAAGCTTACCACGCTTGAAAGCCAAAACTAAAGGTAACTTGAACGAGATTCCAAGTGAACCAACTAAGGAAAAACTACTTATATTAACCGTTGCTAATGTGTCAAGGAAACACCAAATGAGAAAAACCAATTCTATTTCAATCCAAAGAAAGGCTTGAGGCTTGCTTACTTTTCTCTGCACAATCTTGTGATTCATTTCCTCGAAATGGAGGGTGGAAAGAAGAGGCTGGCACTACTGGTTGGATGCAATTACCCGAACACAAAATACGAGCTCCATGGCTGCATAAACGACGTCGTTTCCATGCATGACACGCTGGTGGGCAGGTTCGGGTTCGATCGCAGCCATATCGAGCTCCTGACTGATCAACCAGGTTCGTCGGTGATGCCCACCGGTGAGAACATTAAGAAGGCTCTTGGTGAAATGGTGGATAAGGCTGGAGCTGGGGATGTTCTGTATTTTCATTATAGTGGACATGGGACAAGGTTTTCTTCTATGAGACCAGGGAATCTATTTGGGCAGGATGAGGCTATTGTTCCTTGTGATTTCAATCTCATCACTGGTATGCTATTCTTCTTTATCTTTTTTTTTTCTTTTTTTTCTTTTTTTCCTTTGGCCAAATTACTTAACTAGGCATTTATGATACATTTTCCATGGTAGTGTATAAAGGTCATTTGTTCCAAAAACATGTATATCTGTGATCACCTATTTTAGATTCAGCTCATATTCTGAATTTGGAATATGTACTTCCATTTCTATATACTTTAGGTTTTTCCCTCATGGGACATCCCAAATAATGTCAAACTTTCCTATGCAAAACTTTTCTATACAAATTAATCATCTGCTCAAGTTCAATAACTTTGAGAAAGGAAAATTTAGATAAATAAGTAGTTTTTAAATACTTACTTAAATAAATTGTCATTTTTATTTTTTATTTAGCAAAATGACCATGAATTAGAACCCATCACCAATAAAGTAATTACATGTTGACATTGATCATCACTAATTAACTATGATCAACAATGATTAACTAGTTGACTATTTTTAAAAGACAACCATTTTTCCAATATTATAAAACTTCGGCCATTTATTAAAAAACTTTGCTAAAAATTGTCATTTATCCACGGATCTCCTTTTAAAAATTACACTAAATGATATGTTTCTAAGAGTGGATTTGATATACAATAATTTTTCAAAATATTTTAAAAATAGTATAATTACATATTATAATGATTGCCACATTCCATGGTACAAAATTAAATTATGATTGTTTAAATGAAATATTTTTTTCTATTTGCAAAATAATCTACATTTTTTTTTTAATTTGAACATCAATTGATAAGACTATGTTGTTGTCTGTACATCCCAATGACTTCTCACTAGGCATGTAGGATAATGCAAAATTATCAGTAAAAGCTATGGTCTAATTGTTATTGTGAAACTTTTTTTTTTTTTTTAATATAACTTTTTGTTTCTATCCATGTAGAGCCAGCATTTTTTTAAATTAAATTTTTTTGACAAATATCACTAGAGTTTTCTTTCTCCATTCCCATGGTACACAGATGTTGATTTCCGACACTTGGTGAATCGATTACCGAAAGGAGCAAGCTTCACAATCCTCTCAGACTCATGCCACAGCGGAGGCCTAATTGACAAAGAGAAAGAACAGATTGGACCGACTTCTGTCCACGATCCCGAAACCGCGAAATCGCTTTCCTTTAGGCCTAAGACTATCCCTTTCGCTTCCCTTCTCCAACACTTCTCTTCCCTCACAAACATCAACACACCCGACATCGCCACTCACTTGTTGGCGCTCTTTGGATCCGATGCCAGCCTCGGGTTTCGACTCCCTCTAGTCGGCGACATCGACTTTCCTGATCTCTTGAAGCCGGACGATGGCATCCTGCTCAGCGGGTGCCAGGCCAACGAGACCTCGGCCGACATGAACCCGATCATGGCGGGAGGAAAGGCCTGCGGTGCCTTCAGCAATGCGGTTCAGACGGTTTTGAAGGAGAATCCGGGGAATTTGAGCAACAGAGAGGTTGTGATGAAGACTAGGGAGGTGCTGAAAGATCAGGGATTCATTAACCAGCACCCTTGTTTGTATTGCAGTGATGAGAATGCTGCTGCTGTGTTCTTGGGGCCACCACAGAGCTCAACTACTTAGATCTTGTGGTGCTAAACACCACTTAAAATCGGGCTATATAGCATTGCTCTATCATATATATATAATATATATAATCAGTTTGAGTTGGGGTTAACAATACTAATTATGTGAAAAATAAAGTGGTTTTAACCTGAAAATTAAGGACCTTTGCTTCTATCATGTATTGACTATTGACGATGAAAAGAGAGAGCATAAAATATCATTTATAACCTTTCTTTTTATCTAGTTCCGATTAGCTAAATAAAGATATATTTGGCATAGCTTTTTAGAAGTTATTTTTGACTTTATAGGCCCAAAAATAGTTTTTGAAAGTACTTGAGTAAGTTTTTTGATCTCTGAAAGAGCTTTCTATTAAAGCTAAAAAAGACATGTATTCTGATTAATGTTTTTCTGAATAAATTTTAAAACTTATAATAAGGTTGATTTTAAAATTTGTAACAAAATTTAAGTTAAGTATTATTAATATTATTTTAATCTTTTCATTACTTATCGAAAAACTTTACAAATCATTTTGACTTCATATGTTATTTATTCCCAATCACTTACTGAGATTTCATAGTTTTTACTTCTATTATTCTACTGACTAGAAGAAAAAAACAAAAACAAAAATTATGTTAAACAAACACGAAGAATCTTTGTTTTGTGACAGATTAATTAAATGAATTAGCACAATATCCTATTTAATTGACATGCCGTTGATGTATGGAATATTGGTGAAGAGAAGTAGCTAGGAGCCTAGATTCGAAAAACTATATCATCACAGGGTTTAGAACTTAGAATTATGTTATGGCATTAAAAAAAAAAAAAAAAAGGATAAAATTATAAAGCTCACGCCGTTTTCAACGTAAGTTCCCGCCTTACCTAAACTACAAGTCTACAACAATTTATAGAATTTGAAGTTTATCCCTTAAACTTTAAAAAAAAAAATTTTAAATTGTGTCCTTTTATAATGAAAAAAATTCTACTTGTGTCCCATCTAATTTTTGGAATTTTAGTTTCACCTTATTTGTTTTTAAAAATCCATTGCGCTCTATGATGGTGTGTGTGTGTGTGTGTGTGTGGTGTGGGGGGGGGGGGGGGGGGGGGGGGGGGGGGGGGGGGGGGGGGGGGATCTACACGTGACCCTGTCTCATAAACAATCATCTTTCATTTTTGCATAGTGTGGTCACTGAAAAGGTTTTTTGACTTTACCACTAACATACTTAAAAAAAAAAAAAATAAAAAAAAAAAAAAAAAAAAAAAAAGAAAAGAAGAAGAAGAAGAAGATTCAAGTAGGAGTTGCCCGTACAGTAGGGGTGAATATTTTTATCTCAATTGTATGATTTATATGAATCGGTACAATATGAAGTTTTTAATGATTTAAATGAATTGGTACAATATGAAGTTGTCGTAATAATGTTTCCAGAAAATTATCTGTACTCATTGTGATATTTAAATACAACGATCATGATAAATTACCATATTAAACCTATAACAACATAAGAAAACATTCCATTTTTATCTCAATTGTATGATTTAAATGAATCGGAATAATATGAAGTTGGCATAACAATGTTTCCAAAAAAAAAAAATTATCTCGACTCATTGTAACATTTAAATACAACAATCATGATAATTATCATGTTGAACCTACAACAACGAATGAAAACAGTCCATTTTCCGAGACAACACACCTCAAGACAAAGGTGTGGGGGGGCAGGGAAAAGAGGGAAAAAAATACAAGGCGCGGACAATATCTCAATTTTTTTTTTCTACATTTGAAAAAATCACATTTGCACTCCTAAATTTACTAATTTTATGGTGACACCGTCAAGTCTGAAATTAATTATAATGACATCTCTTGACTTGCAATCATAAGTTTTAAGATGCCTAAATACCCCTAGTTTGTAAAAGCATTCCCAACCACCAACATTTGTGTAAAATGGAGATTTTATACATAAAACATCAACCTAGCAAATTACTCCTAGGGGAAGGTTTGGTTTTTTTTTCTCAAGTGGTGATTGTCCGAAGCCTTAAATTTTCAGCTTCGTTTAGAATTATTTTTTTTAATTTATTTTGTCCACATTTTGCATTAGGCTTTCTTCTTGATTTTGTAATCTTCAATTATGATTTTTTTTTTTTGGGAAAATAAATAGTTTCCTTTGTATTTGCTTATTGAGGGGTTGAAGTTTTCTATACAATTTGAGTAGGGGGCGGTTGTCTTAGTAGAAATACAAAGAGTGACAATAAAGAAGGTATTCTTTCACCCCGGGACTAGCATGAACCCAGCCATAATAAGAAGGGGGATGGGAACAAACTCTTGTCCTTGAATTGGGGTCAAGAGGAGCGGACGGGGAGCACTTCCCACCTTGTTCCACCTTATATGCTAACACAACTAGATATTATGACTATCTTACACAACTTAATGAAAAATGGGCTCTTTTAACTTTGGATCCTAAAAAACATTATTTACGTTTTTATACTTTATATTTTATTTTTGTTTAGAAAGTATATCTTGCATTTTTTTAAGTTTTACATTTTTAAACTTAAGATTTCAATTTTTATACAAATATATATCTTTCTTTAGGTCAACACTTAATTTTGACCTAAACATACCCAAAATATCATTAAAAAAACTAAAATTTAGATTAATCACCTCTTGTATAATGTGTTTTGCTTTTCCTCAAAAACTTTGCCCTACATTTCAGAATAATTTATTTTTATATCATTCTACTATATTAAATGTATTAAATCTATATGTATATCTTGGTCAACTCTTTATTTGGACCTTAAGATGTCCAAAATACCATTAGTTTAAATTTCTTAAATTATTTTCTACATTCAAACTTGAGGATATTTGCGTATATTTAAATATTAAAATAAGTGTTGATTGCAAAATATATATATATATATAAATGTATGCATTAAATATATTATAATGGTATAAAAATAAAGGACTTTAAAATGCATAACATACTTTTGAAATAAAAACAAAACGTAGTATATAAAAAGGTAAATACTACTTAATTTTAATTTTCCTTTTTAGGTATTTTCAATAAAAATTATGTGTTGACAAAGAAATAATATAAATTTATATATTAAACGAAAGCTGATAATATAAAAATGTAAAACATCAAAACTTAAGATATACTTTCGAAATAAGAGTAAAATATGAGGTTCTAAAAGGTAAATAACCCTCATTAAATGTATTTTCTGTTTGAGAATATTTTATAGAATGCCCTAAAATGTACTTGGTTTTGATTTTTCACCTCACTTAATCAAGGTTCATATTTTTTACCTGTTAATAACATTTGTTATTTGAATAAGAACTCAAATAATCAATTTTCCCTCAATTATAATTCAAATAATTTCAAGCATAGATAAGCCCTATGACCCTCCCTCCCTCCCTCCCTCCCTCCCTCCCTCCCTCCCTCTCTCTCTCTCTCTCTCTCTCTCTCTCTCTGTGTCCCTCCCAGTGTCAGAGGTCGTGTAGACGATCTCTCTCTCTCTCTTTATGTGTTCCTCCCGGTGTCAGAGGTCATATAGACGATCAGTAGAGCTTACATCAAAGCTTGTTCAGAGTGGTGTATCACTGGATCTCCACGCTTGCTCGGATATCAATTGGATCTCCAAGGATCTTGGTGAATAGTCTTCACCTCGATCTTCAGTGCGATCATCTTCATCCCCACGAGTAGATGATGAATTTTGGTAACATCATATCTGTTTTTTTTTTTTTTTTTGGAACTTTTTGCTGCAATGTTTTTGTAAATTAATTTGACGTTTTTTAATGGGATTTTGATAATTAATATGCTGGACTATTTTTGTTATTGTACCATATTATCCTCTAATTGTTGAATATTCTAGTACATTATTAGGTGTAATCTACTATAATATTCTCCAGCAATAGTAGTCGGAGATGGCTTACTATATTATGTGTTAGAAATAAAATAATAAAGTAATATACTCGAATATTCTGTAATAGTTGGAGACAAAGATAACTGATCATTTTTGTATTGGAAATGAAAAATATTATGAAAGATCTTTTAAAAAGTAATTTATCAAAATACTTTCGGATGACTAGAAACCTATGTCGCTTGATCAGAGACTGTTAGTGATTCATGTTGATTCTGACGATATTTAGTGCTTACCTTTTACTTATCTAGTAAGATGTCAAAAAAACTAAAGTCGCTATAACTCAATTTATAATTCAGAGGTATCCTTTTTAGAAGCCAATATTACTAATCAGCCTATTTGTTATGATCCAAAGTTAGAAAAAGCACATTGTCTAAGATACCTTTTGGTTACTTTAATAAAGTTCTTGATCTCTATGTTTCCTAAAACGTTAGTTTTATGTATTCCTAGGTGGACTTTGCCTTTCCTTATTTATGGTGTATAAATTGATCATGTGGGCAACTAATTTTTGTTTAAGAAGTCAGCACACTATTAATTAAAAAACAAACACAATTCACCAAGAAAAAAGAAGGAAAAAAAAAAAAAACGGGGGGGGGGGGGGGGGGTGGCGGGGGGCGCGCGGCGGGGCTTGTTAATTAAGCAATATTAGTGTCAATTATCCTATTAGTATGTGGAAAATAGTAAAAGTACAATTACCACATATATTGGATCCGATCGTGTGTATTCCAAGTGTTAGATCAACAAAACCATAATATGTACAAAGTCATCATTCCAATTTCCAACCACCCATAAAAGTATTCACCAACAAATATATGTTGCCAACAACATATATATAAATATATTCGTGGCTTAAATAGGACCATGCGTACGACTACTTGGAATACAGTCTCTGAAATTATCATATCTTTACTTTTTCTTTTTCTTTCTCTTTCTCTATTAATTAATTATAAACTTTTTCCACAGTAACTCCTCTTTTTGCTGGTTCGTGGGCACTGGGTGGGAAGTGGGAAATTATCACTGAAATCCCGTGCCATTCTTGATAACTCAAATCAATGGCTACCAAAAGATCCAACGGCCCATAAGCCTATATATGTTTTATATATATACGAGTTGTTATTCTTTTACTAATAAATTTTTAATTTAAAAATTATTTATGTGAGTAAAAAGATGATGATAATTAACTTATTGTCATATTAATTTAGCATTTAAAAATTAAGATTTGTTAAAAAGAAAATGAAAATAAAGAGTTAAAGCGAGGGGGAAATAAGGAAAGAAAGAAAGGGAAAAAAAAGCTGCATGTGGCTCGCTACAGCCAAAAAGGAAACTCCAGGAAGCGTGCATTTTGCTTTACATGTATATTTTAACTCTTTCACTTTCCCTTCAAATCTTATGACTTTTTTTTTCCCTATTATTTCTGGCTTAATACTCACATTCTCTTTCCCTCTTTATGAACCGTTACCCCTTTTTATTATAACACACATATATTCATACATATATTTATATATATATGTTCCTTTACAACCCTAACAACACTTTTTTCTCATTAAAACAAAACAACAAACAGAAGAGAGAGAGAGAGAGAGATGAAGAGACAAGACAGTGCGCCAGGTTCATCGTCTTCTCACCGTGAAAATGCAGCAGAGAAACTGCATGCCAAGGCTGTCGGCTGCATGTCAGGCTTCTTCCACTTCGTCTCCGGCTCCCACAGCCGCCGCAGAAAATTCCTCACTTTCGGTCTCTTCTTCTTCTTCTTCCTCACTTTCTTTTTCTTCTCCTTTCTTTAATAATTTGCTTGTAATTTCCGACACAAGTTCGTTTTAGGATTTACTTTTAGAAATGCAATATTAGAACACTTACAATTTCCACACTTTAATGACCCTACTATATGCGAAATATTTTCAGGGAAAAAACAAGAACAGAATACGAAGCATGTTTCCTCTCCAAAAATTGAGAATGAAAATTCCCCTCCATTGATGGTGAAAGGAGAGAGCAAATTAGCTAAAGATTTAGAAAACAAGGCCACCATTAATGTCCTGAAAAGATACTCCTGCGAAGTGCCACGTAGCCCCACGCTTCCGGCGGAGATTCGCCGCTCGAATTCGGTAAATTCACAGGAGAACTTCCGCGCCCCGCCGACTCTCATGGCGCGGCTGATGGGGCTGGAAGAGGCTCCTGCGGCTACGCCGAAAGCGCTGCCGCCGCCCCGGTCGTCGACGTCGGCTAATATCAGGACAGCACCGCCGTCGGAATATTCCGCTGCCGATCAGAAGAGGCGGCAGCTGATCGGCGCATTGGAGAAGTGCGACAGGGACCTTAAAACGCTGAAGAAGGTCATCGACGCCGTCCGATCTGTGGAGCGGCTTCCGTCACTGCCGCCGGAGGTTGGGAAAAGGTCTCATGGTGTGAAGGGTTTGGACGTAATCAGTAATAATCTTAATGCTGAGCAGCAGCCGAGTCCGGTTTCAGTTCTTGATGAGTTCATGACTCGTTCTCCTTTGAGTACCTATCAGTTCTCAAAACGACACTCGTATAATTACGGTACGTCTCATCACCTTAATTTGCATGAAAAGTTTTATATTTATATATATATATATATTCATTAGTCGTTAATTAATTAAATAACATTTTTGAAAGAAAATTAATGTTAAACAGCTGATTATTTTCAAACTTTTTTCTTTTAATTTGGTTAGGTTTTTTTTTTTTTTTTTTTATGGCTACATGTGTGTTGTGCTTCGTGAATTGTGAATTAGCTAGTGGAAGATAATTCTTGTAGTACTCTTTTAACTTATTATAAGGTCTGAAATTGTACATTAACTAGTACGGATTCAGAAAACCAATTCAGCTAGTACCTAAAGTCCCGTTTAGAACCCTGATTCCAAATGAGCATTTTGCATATTCAATTCTAAAATTTCAAACTGTACATTTTAGGTTGAAATAAGATAATTTTTGTATTATTAATGATGATAGAAATAAAATAAGATCAAATTATATATTTTTTTAAATACATTTAAATTTTCACATTAGTCATAATTCATCTTTAAGTTATACTTTAAATAAAAACACATTTTAACTCCAAATCTATCGTTATTCTGAACGAATCCTTAGTTCTAAAGCCAAAAATCTAGCTAGTACTTAAAACCATAGAAAATGTTACATTTGGAAATGTAGGGATTAGCATGGTGGGAGAGGAGACAAAGCCATTTTTTCATGTAAAATACTAATTACTCAACAGATAAAGTTATTTTAGGATTCCAAGTATAAATGATATCAACACTCGATTTGAGGCGGCCTTTTTATGATAACAATTCTAGTAGTGGGAGACAAACTGATTTCTTGTGTCACTGTTTGTAATAATATTTATATATATATACACACACACACACGCACACATATATATACAACCAACGTGGCTAATTAGACTGGAAGACAGCTAGTGCTAAAATGATAATAAGAACAAAGGTGTTCTGAATATAGTCAACTAATTAAATTAGCTTGTCATAAATTATAACTCCAAAGCAAAAGCATAAAAAAAAGTATAAAATAAATAAGAAAAATTAGAAACGCTGTCACAGTTAGGAACCAAATGAAAATGGGAATTTACAGCAAAAAAAGGAGGGGGGGGGGGGGGGGGGGGGGGGGGATTAGAGAAAACAAAGTAAAACTATGAAACTTCCTTAAAAAGAAAACTATTATATAATAAAATATGACATACATTTGAGTTAGAGGTTTAAAAAAAAAAATCTATAATGAGAGTTCCTAAAGTAAAAAAGAAAAAAGACTCAAATTTCAACCAAGAGATGGTGACTACTCCTATATCATGCAAAAGAAAAAGAAAAAGAAAAAGAGATATTACACGAATAAGTAAGAAATTAGAATTGGAGATGTGACAAAAAGTAAGAAATTAATTAACCAGCCTTACCCAAGTAAATGAATAATGATTTTAAAAATGGACCCCACAAAGATTAGAGTAGCCAGCAACTCATTCATGATGCAGTCAAAGATGGTTCAAAAGAGAGAGAGAAAAAGAAGATATGAAAGAGAGAGAGAGGAGAGAGAGAGAGAGAGAGGAGTAAAAAGAAAGGCATATAGCTCAACAATAAGACAGCTTTAATGCTTTTATCTGGCAAAATAAACCCACTTTTTACAGGGCATGTGTTACACGACCCATGAGTTTCACCTCCACCACCATGGAATGGGGCCACATATATAATTATATATATATATATATATATATATATTTCTATTTAAAAGCAACTAGTTGTGGTTACGCCATCATGTTTGCATATGCCTTTGAGATGATGTGGCTTTAAGGACAAGCAATTTCAAAGGCATGTGCATGCAATTGGATTCGGGGGAGCCGAACGACCCCTAACAAATAATGTTTCTTTTTAGAGGCCCAATACAATATTAAAGTTCAAATGGATTGTTCCGGGGCTTCTGTGTGACAAATTATTAGTCCTATATATATATATATATATATATATATATATATTTTAGTGATTCATCTGTGTCATTATCAAGTGAAAATTAACTTTAAACTCTGAATTATTTTCATCTGTATCTATTAAATTTTAGGTTTGTTTTCACTTTATCTATTGAATTTAAAACCTTTCATTTGTCTCCTGAAGTTAAATTAGTGACACTTTACTTTCTCTGTTAAAATTTTTATTTAAAACAGACAAAAAAAAAAGTTAAGTATAATCGTAGTCTTTTTGTTTGTTTTTAATAAAAATCTTAACTAAAGGTTTAGTAAGATTAATTCTCCTATATTTTTTTTCATCTATTTTTAGCAAAAATTATAAGAAAATTAAATACGTTTAAGGGGATTAGTTTAAAATCTAAGAGATAAAATTGAAGTTCTAAAGTTTAGAAAACAAAATAAAAATGACCAAATAAAGTTCAGAGGGCATGGGGTGAGACTTTAACGAAAATATTTCGTTTAATTTCTAAATCTCTAAACCAGAGAGTAAACTCAGAAGTCAAGCATGTGTTTCTTCTCAACTGTATTTGTGTGTGACTATGTCTCACGTATAGATTTTAATCTTTACAAAGACAAATTTAGAAATTTACTTAATTGAGATGCTTAATAATTTTATTTCAATTTTGAGAGGGACATTGAGGGGAAATATATATGAGAGAATTCTAACATTAAGCAGTGGCGCATCTAGAAGGCAAAATCTAAAAATATGGTTCCATTTGGATCACGTGTCCGCTTTCGAAAAGGAAAATTTTTCATATTTTAAATGAGAAAATCTTTTTATTTTGAGATAAGATAGTGTTTGGATGTGTAAAAAATTTTCTTTTTAAAAACAAAAAGTTGTTTGTAATGAGAAAAAATAATGTTGGGAATAGTGCATTGTGAGAAAATTTCAAAAAGATTCATTTTCTTATTATAAAAAAGTATTGTACAAAATAAGTTTGAAATGAGATAATTTTTTTTTTAAATGAGAAAATAATGAAAAAAGTTAAGAAAAATACTTTTTTGTTAAAATTTTAAACTTTAAAAAATTAGACATACCATCCAAACAGAGGGTGCTTTTTTTTTTATTATTTAAAATATGATCATATATGTGCCTTCGCATCTAGGTGGTTGCTCTTAATAAGACTCGTACTGATTAATGATTGATAATGAATAAATCGTTGAAAATGGTCATTTTTTTTTTCAAATTCTCATATTTATTTGTGTTTAGTTGGTCTGGAACGTCAACTTGAAAATTCATACGAGTGTAATTAAGTATTAGAATTACTGGCTATATTTATTTTATTGCCTTTTTCATTTGACACCTCCTTTTGTAAATCTTAAGTATTTGAAGTAACCAGTCCAATTGAACTTTTCTAATGTCCTTTTTTTTTTTTTTTTTTTTTTTTTTTACCTTTTCTGAAGTAAATTAATTTTACTATTTATATCTCTAAATCTCTTTTAAAAACTCAAACTTTAAAAATCTATAATTTTCTTATTTCTAATCGAAATGAGATGAATTTTACTTTTTGAATTGTAAAGAATAACAAGATAAAAAAAATGATCCGTATTGCTTTTTTTTTTTTTTTTTTTTCTTGAACACATTTCAAGATTTTATATTTGTTAACTATCATAGTTTATTTTCAACTAAATACACGACTCTAAACATTTACTAATTTCCATTTAAAACATTTCCAAAACTCTAATTAAAGTGTATGCTCCAGACGCCCTTATATGTTCTGTTCCAAGTACGTGTCCATTCCATCAATTCACTTGTGCATGTGCTAATATATACATAAATATATATATAAACATATATAAAAATAAAAAAATATATATATATATATATAGAGTATTGAAGAACCTCAAATGTATAACCTTTGTCAAATTCTTTATAATTATCATCATTTTCGTGGTTGTATTAAAATTAAGATTCACTTACAATTTCACATTGACATGTTTATGATGGAAGAGTAGTAATTGATATATTGGGCATTTGTTTCTATTTTGACTAAGAAGTGGGCTTAATTTTCTTCGTAGTTTCCCGGTCGTATCGTCGTACGAAATTTAAATTGCTTTCAAGTTAGACAAGAGAAATAATTCCAACTAATTGAAGTCTTGCAATTTTGCATCAAACTTTTGTTCTCTTTCTTTTTGAGTAATAAATAGAACTTTCTTACTTTTATTGTGAAAAGAGAGAAAAAAGTGTTGTTAATAAAAATTATACTTTATTCTCATTCTGTAGTAACATTATATGCTTTAGTAGCAATGTCATGTGTTTCTACTGCTATAACATGATTCTCTACTCACAGCTTCCTTTGTAGAACTAAATGGAGAATAAAATATGCTCTCTCCCATATTAAAAAAATGTTTGAAAATATCACCAGTGTCAAATATCACAACGGATAAAATGTTCCCATATTATAAAATCTATTTTATATTAATGCATGATATATTAGGTATATGCGGTGTCCATCGCATTGTTCCTTCCATTTTATTCACCTATATATAATATGTCTTTTAGTGTAATCTGAGTCCTTTATCTTCTCATTTTTCCCAATTTAAAATCTGTGTAATTTGTTCCCCTAAAAACCAAAACTGTATTATTTGTAGATCTAAATGAAGAATAAAATAGGATGCGCTCTCATATTAAAAAAAATTTAAAAAAGGTGAGAGCACCTCATCAATGCTAAGTATGACAATTAGTTAAAAATGAACCACAAGTTGTTCGAGTTACTTTCTTTTAATGAGTGATGTTGGCTATCCATTTAATTTGCTCATAGCATTACTCCTTCCAGATTCAGCCATATTATATATGTCTTTTAGCATAATCTGAGTATTTTATTTTCTCATTTTTCCTTGTCTTTCCCAATTGCAAAAGCTGTGTTATTTGTAAAGGTTTAGGGCAGAATGACTTTACAAAAAAGACTTCAAATTTTTTTGTCTAGATTTTACTAATGTACGCACATGCAAATGTAAATATAGAAAATGTGAACAAGTTGATCCGCTAATATAAAGACTTTTTATCTTAAAGCACGCATATTATGTACACATACACAAGTATACAACTATTTCACCCCTTTTCCACATTTTATGGACAACATGAATTTCATTTTAGTGGTATTCTGCCAACTTTTTCATTATAAATGGCTAATCAATTCATAAATAAATAAATAAAAATATATAACATTAAGCATAACCGACAATGACCTCAACTTTCTCGTTTTTTTATTTTTACCCTATATGTTATTGTATAAATGTATATGTAGCCCCATCCAAGTTCCCTTTAACATTTTTTTTCTTTCTTTGTTTTTGGTCTATATATTTATGTACTCATTTACATATAGCCCTTTCTTATAATATTTTCTGACTTCATCACTGATGATCGATGTAGGAAGAGTGCAACATCATGTGAGGCAGCAAAAGAAGATCACCAAGCAAGGAGAAGAGGACTTGATGGTCGGTCCAAGCATCTTCGACAGACTAACATGCGAATCGCTTCAAAGAAAGCCCGCCCTCGGTGGCGATCTTCACTACACGAAGCCTGTTAGCTTCGACTTGAATAGCGCAAACGTCCTCGCGGCATCACTCTCACCGCCACCGCCACCGTCATCGACACCGTTGTGGAGTAGCAAAGCCATGAAAGGGACTGTGGAAGAAGTTTGCAAAGACATTGCTTGGGGAGAGGAGCGAGAAATCGGACGAATAGGCTTGGCTTTGCAGGACCACATTTGCAGAGACTTGATTGAAGAGATTGTCATTGAGTTGGGTTCGTTCCAATCTTATAGTAAGGTGAATTATTCACTTCCTTTTGAGGCTTGTAAGAGAAGACTTTGTTTCTAGTTGTGTTTGTGTAGTCAGTTCAGTCGTGTTCTTGTTTTCTTTAATTTACTTGTGTTATCATTTACATATGCATATAAAACAAAAAGCAAAAATCTGTTAGATACGATCAGATGTAGCAAGATTTAAAATTTTTCTTATAGACAATTGACTTAACAGTTTCACCTTTTAATGTTACAATTTATGTGTTAATTTTATCTTTTGTTTAAAGTTAAAATGCTATCTGAACCGAACCTTAACTAATTTGTGAAAAAAATTGGGCGTCGCGGCAAGTAACTATCTAATCTTGTATATTTATATATTCGAAATTTTAAAAAGTGAATGGAAGTAGATTTATTTGTCATTTCTCATAGTTTTCATGGATATTACTTGTAAAGAAACAGGACAAAGACCAAATTCATAAAATATGCTTCATTTACCCAAAAAAAAAATCATAAAATATGTTTCAAGGAGAGGGGAATCACTTCTTGAGAGTAATTTAAGTCGTTGTCCACCCTTTAATAGTTTAGGATGTTCTCATTTATACACTCTCTGAATCTTAGGATAACTCTCACTTTATCTCTTAAATTAAAAAAAACTCTCACTTCAATTATTGAATTTTGAATTTAGTTCCACTTTACCCTTCTTATCATAATTGATCTAGTTAAAAAACAAACGTAAAAAAACTGAGTTAAGTGTATTCATTTGGTTTTTTTTCTACTTGTATTTAGTAAAAATCCTAACATAATGAGTTTAGCAATACTAATTTCCTTATTCTTCCGTCAGTTTTTAGATGAAATTCTGATAAAAAGAATAAAAGTTCAGAATGTAAAGTAAGAGTTTTTAAAATTTAAGAGGCAAAATGAGAATGCCCCTAAAATTCAAAGAGCATAGATGAAAATAATCCAATAGTTTAAAGGATAAAACAATTAATTTACCACGGGTTAAAGACTCATTTCTCTTGTCTCTTTTATAAAAAATAAACGTTCATCATATTGGATGAAATGTTCTTTTATAAAGACTCATTTATGTTGTTTCTTTTATAAAAAAGAAATGTTCATCCAATATGATGAATGGATGGCTTCAACTACCAAAGTATTTTCTACACAACTTCACTGATATTATTGTTATGAGTGACGGAGTCACATTAGGCGCAGTGAGAGCATGGTCAATGGGCTCCTTAGTTATTAAAAGAGTTATTTCAAATAATTTAAAATTTGTCCCCCCACCACCCCCGAAATTTTATAATTATTAAATTTGTTTAGATTTTTGTAAAAGTTTCAATTATGTCTCAAAATTTGACTTTTAAATATATTTTGTTCAAACTTAAAACTCAAAATAAACTGTAAGCATAGTACATTGCTATTTAAATTCGCATTTTTTATACTTTTCAAAGTAAGTTAAATTAGATTATGAAGTTTACATACAAATTATAAAACAAAGATATGAACTTGAACAAATTTAAATATAAATATTGGTTTAGGTCACGTCTCCTGATAATATTTTCTACCTCTGCCACTGATTGTTATTAGTAATTTATCATTTACTACCTAATATTTATCGTCTTAATAGTTTCGGTTTACATATAGGTATTAAATTTCTTATATTATTGCAGTGGAAGCAAGATTTAACAGTACTATAAACTGAATGGGAATACATCCTCTTTTTACTAGATTTTTAAGTTTTTAATTTGGGTTTTTCTATTATTGTTTTCAAATTAAGTTACTGTTGGAGATTAACATAACTATAGTTACTGTGAGTATACCAAATATTTTTTAATAAGTATTCTTTTTATAAGAGTTCTAAAATATTTTATTAAACGTAACACTGTATAAGAGTTTTAAAAGTAATTTATTGTTAATCTTTCATGTGAGAGTTTCAAAAAGAATTTATCTTAGTAAAAAAAAAAAAGAGCAATTGATTATAATAGAGGTGTAAAGGAAGAGCGCTCCACCCATCAATTTCATTCTCTCCATTTATGTCACTACTTCAGGGACGTCTATATTGATCAAGGAGAGGCAATCAAGTAGTTTTTGTTATATAAGATATATCTTAAACTTAAATTTACTTTTTCTAATAAGATTTTATATATGATTATACAAATCAATTATCTTCCAGACATCAAGGTGACTACTACATTTTTTTTTCATGATTTACATGGATTATGTTGTCCTATTTTTTACTTCAAACTGTTTGGTTAGCTATGTATTTAGCTGTGTTTAACGGTTCACGGTTTAGTTTAACTTACACTTCAAATAGAAATAGATATCTAGTGGTTGGAATTAGTTTTCGGTCATTGATTCTAATTTTTTAGATATTTTCATAACTCTATAAAAAAGTCTCACATATGAGAGAGAGGGAGAGAGAGATAGCAAAAGAAGAAGAAGAAGAAGTGACAAGGGTCTCTATATGTAGAGGAATGAGTAGTCGTTTGTAGTTAGAATAGGATGCTTGCAGAACAATCAAGTTTTAACATTGAAACATTCTTAAAAAGTAATTTTGCATTTTTATTAATAAATTCAAGTTATGTATAAAATGCTAAAATAAAATACATGATGTCCTATTGCTTTGAGATATGTCCTTGATTATGTAACGGTTGAAGACCATGTAGGGTCTTAACGATTAAAACATAAATAATTATTCATCAATCAACGAATAAAACTGAACATTTTATTATGATAGAATATAATTTACTTATTTATAAGATTTTGATTATTCAATAAAATATGTTTATTTTTTAAACGCATTTGCGGACACTTCTTTGGTACCATTCGATGCTTTCTTACCATTCTTCCACCTTAACTCTTTACAAACTGGATATTCATTAAAATCTTCACACTCCTTTTGGGAAAAGATGCAATCAACTTCTTTGAAAGCATGTACTACTAACTCTTGATACTTAGATAGTGGTTGATCTAGGCACATGACAGGTAACAAGGAATTCTTGAAGAACTATCAACAGTGTGACCTTGGTCATGTCACATATCGAGATGGAATTAAAAGGATACATTCTTGGTAAAGGACACTTGATGTTGAAGGTCCGCCTAAACTCAAGAATGTGTTGCTTTATGGAAGGACACAAAGCAATTCTGATTAGCATAAGCCAACTTTGTGATCAAGATTTGTTTGTGAATTTCACAAAGGAAGAGTGCCATGTTTTTGATAATCTAATAATTCTGTTATGAAAGGTTCCAGATCATCTAACAATTGTTACATGTTGCTTCACTCTCTCACTTGTCACAAAACTTCTGTTAATGACATTGAACTTTGGCATCAAAAATTAGGTCATCTAAATTATAAAAATTTGACAAAGATTGTGAGTACAGGTGTTGTTCGTGGAGTTCCAAAACTTGGAGAAAAACAGCCCGGGATTTGTGGACCTTGTCACTTCGGCAAGCAGGTGAAGGTGTCTCACAAAGTGTTGCAATACATTAACACCACACGGGTTATTGAGTTACTTCATATAGACCTCATGGGACCAATATACGTAGAAAGTATCGTAGGTAAGAGGTATGTGTTTGTTTTTGTTAATGATTTTTCAATATACTCTAGGGTTAATTTCATTATAGAAAAATCTGACACTTTTGAAGTTTTTAACTGAAAAAGATTGCAATGTGGGAAAAATAGTGAGAATTAGAAGTGATCATGGTAAAGAATTTGAAATGCTATTTTTGCCAATTTTTGTTATGAGCATGGCATATCAAATGATTTTTTTGCACCTAAGACTCCTCAACAAAATGGAGTTGTTGAAAGAAAGAATATGACTTTTCAGGAGATGGCTTGGGTTATGTTGAACTCCAAGAAGCTTGCTTTCAGAATTTGGGCCGAGACAATTAACACTGCTTGCAACACGATCAAATGGCTCGGGTTAGGTTGAACTTCAAGAAGCTTGCTTTCAGACTTTGGGCTGAGACAATTAACACTGTTTGCTACACGATCAATAGGGTTTATCTAAGGCCAGGTACAACTAAAACCCGCTATGAAATTTGGAAAGGTAAGACACCTAACCTTACTTACTTTTATGTCTTTGGTTGTATCTGTTATATCTTGAATGATCGTGATCATCTAGGTAAGTTTGATGCGAAAAGTGATGAAAGTGTGTTTCTTGGATACTCTACAAATAGTCGAGCAAATCAATAACATGACAACCCAAACAATTATGGAATCTGATAATGCGACCTTTGATGGTTTCAAAGATTTTGCAGAATTCTCCAAGGAACAACAGATTTTTAGCTTTATCGATAAAGCTAAAGCACAGGCATCAAAAGAGACAGGTCCTAATTTCGCTACACCATCAACTGACCTTCCTGTTCCGGCCACTGTTGCAACACCTCCTGCAACACTGCTCACTGTTCCAATTCCTCCTGAAACACCTCCTAAGCTTGAATTTGAAACAACTGAGGCTCCAAGGGAAGTGACTGATCAATCTAGAAAAGAGCCATCATCTAGAGTACAAAAGAATCATTTATATTGATGAGGTCATTGGAGGACTTGATGAAGGTAGACGTACAAGAGACAAACAAAAGGTAAATTATCGTGAGATGATCAGATACGTGTGCCACACTTCTCAAGCTGAACCCAAAAATGTCAAAGAAGCCTTACTTGATGAATGTTGGGTTAGTGCCATGCAAGAAGAGTTAGAACAGTTTGTTAGGAATGATGTGTGGACCTTAGTTCCTAGGCCAAAAGATTCTAATGTCATTGGAACCAAGTGGACTTTTAAGAATAAAACTGATGAGCTTGGGAACATCACTAGGAGTAAGGCTAGGTTAGTTGCTCAAGGGTACACTCAGGTAGAAGGCATAGATTTTGATGAAACCTTTACACCCATAGCTAGACTTGAATCAATTAGGTTGCTTTTGGAAGTAGCTTGCTTGCTAGGTTTTATATTGTATCAAATGGATGTCAAGAGTGCCTTTATTCTAAATAGAATTTTGAATGAAGAAGCATATGTAGAGCAACCTAAAGGTTTTGAGGATCCACACCACCCTGATCATGTTTATAAGTTGAAAAAGGCTTTGTATGGGTTGAAACAAGCTCCTAGGGCATGGTATGAGAGATTGACAAAATTTCTTCTAGAAAAGGGCTATAATAGAGGGGGGAGTATATAAAACTTTGTTCCTTAAGACGTTTAAATCCAGGATTATAATTGTTCAAATTTATGTTGATGACATAGTTTTTGGATCTACTTCACAGGCTAAGGTAGAAGAATTTGTTGATCAAATGAAAAAGGAGTTTGAGATGAGTACGTTTGGTTATCTAAATTACTTTCTAGGTTTGTAGGTTAAACAATTTGAGGATGGGATCTTTATTTTACAAAACAAATATGACAAAAACCTTGCTAAGAAATTTGGTTTAGAAAATACGAAACATATGAGAACACCAATGGGATCTAATGTTAAATTAACTAAGGATGAGAATGGAGTGTCAATTGATCCTAGCCTTTATAGGAGCATGATCGGGAGTCTTCTTTATCTTACTACTAGTAGACCTGATATTTGTTTTAGTGTTGGACTAACTGCTAGCTATCAAGCTAATCCTAAAGAGTCACACTTAGCTGCAGTTCAAAGAATCATCAGATATGTGAATGGGACAGCTGATTATGGTATTTGTTACACTAATGACACTAATAATTCAAGTCTTGTAGGTTGTAGTGATTCTGATTGGGCAGGGAATGTAGATGACTGGAAGAGTACCACAGGATGGTGTTTTTATCTTGGAAACGCCCTTGTTTAATGGTATAGCAAGAAACAGAATTCAATCTCCTTGTCAACTGCAGAGGCTGAGTGCATTGCTACTGGTAGTTATTGCACACAATTGCTTTGGAAGAAGCAAATGCTTAAGGACTACGGTATTTTACAGGATACTTTGATTGTTTATTGTGACAATACTAGTGCCATAAATATTTCTAAAAATCATGTTCAACACTCTAGGACTAAGCATATTGATATTAGGTATCACTTCATTAGAGAACTGGTTGAAAATGAGATTGTTGTTTTAGAACATGTTGCAATAGAAAAACAACTAGCAGATATTTTTACCAAGGCTCTTGATTCATCTAAGTTCATGTCTTCAAGAAAATCCTTAGGGATTTGCATGATGTGATTTCATTTGAGTGTTCATGTCCCTGCCTTGCATAATTAGGTTTGCATTTAGGCATTAAGTGATTGACGTTTGATCTATAGTGGTTCCATTTCATTATTTACAAATTTTAATATTTGAATATGAAAAATTATACATTTGGATGATATTGATTTAAAATTTGAATCAATCTTTCTGTTCACTCGCAAGATATTAATGACATTTGAGTTAAGGATAGATTTGTTGATCTTATTATATATATATATATATATATATATATATATATAAAAGAGAGATCTTTGACGGAAAAAGCTACCTACTCTAATACATAGAGGATGATCTACCATGACAAAAGAGCTACCTTAGGAATAGAGTGAAAGCTACCGACTGATTATACGCTAATTTTTTTTTAAATGGTGATTTAGTGACATATTGCAATAAGTTTTACTAAAAACATGTTCATTACAATGATGCCTGATCTTGATCTTTTAACACACACACTTGGTTTAAATTTTTTATCAATAAAATTTAACTTCATATGATTTTAGTTTAAATATTAAACTTTGTTTCTGGTTAAAAGTGAAATGCATTGATATGATGTCAATTATTCACGTTTGTGCTATGCGTGCTTCGTGCTTTTTTTTTTTTTTTTTAATTCATTCTGTTATTTTATTTTATTAAAAAAATGTGTGTGAACTGGGAGTTATGTCTGCACTGTTGCAACACTTTCTACGACAAACAAATTGAGATTTCAATTAGTTATCTTTTCATACTACATGTCATTTTGGGCTTTTGCGGGTTGGATTAATCTAAGCGGGTTATTTCATTTTCATTTGAAAATTTTCCCAAATCTCTCAGAGCTTTTCTCAAATCTCTTGGTGGATTCTCTCTATTCTCATTTAGAAACCCTAATCCCAAATCACAGAATTTTTTTCCTTTCGAAATTCTTGGGTTTGGTTCTAGTGTTTTTCTTGCAGATTTTCAACATTAATCATGGTACAAACTCGTGCTGGGTCCGGTTCAATGCCAAACAAAGGTTCTTCATCTCGGAAACACGATTCTCAATCCCCCACATCTGTTGACAAACCAGAATCAACCAAACGATGAAGATTGAAGAAATCGGATATGGTACCTCTTGTTGAGTTGTCCGCCCCATGGGCTGGACATTAATGGGCTAAAAGCCCAATAGCCTTTAAAAAAAAAGGATTAATGGCTTGTTGAACAAGCCGTGTGGTTTTTCCCTTCGCATTGGAGGGCTTTTCACGTAAAAATCGGTGTCTCTTGTGCGGTTGATTTTCTTTTGGTTTTTCTCACAAAGTGGTATCAGAGCCAAGTTGCATTGAGAAAAATTCTTGTGTATTGAGATGGATGAACAAAATTCGTTTAGGATGATAAAATTAACCCCGTCGAATTATTCCATTTGGAAACGGAAAATGCAAGACATGTTATATTATAGAGATTTGTTCAGGCCTGTTCTAGACAAGAAAAAGCCAGCAAAATTGAGTGATGAGGACTGAGAGATATTGCATATAAAGGCTGCTGCTGTAATAAGGCAGTGGGTTAATCACAATATATTCCATTACATTGCTGAAGAAACCAAAGCTAATACTCTCTGGCAAAAGTTAGCAGCGATGTATGAGAAGAATACTTTCAGAAATTAAGCCACGCTCATTAGAAGACTTGTGAATTTGAAATACAAAGATGGGAAGAGTATGACTGAATATACAAGTGATTTTCAAGGCTTGGTGAACCAGTTGACGACTATGAAGATGAAACTTGAAGATGAGCTACAAGCTTTGTTACTTCTCAGCTCATTGCCTGAAAGCTGGGAAACACTAGTGGTGTCACTAAGTACTTCAGCGTCAGATGGTTAAGGACAGTTTGCTCAATGAAGAAGCCAGAAGAAAGGAAAAGTGTGAATCTTCTTCTGAGGTACTTGTTTCTAAAAAATATGAAAGTCTGGAAGAAGCAAAAGCAGGCATCCTCAAGGTCATGTCAAAAAGGATACATCTAGAGGAAAATCCCAATACAGAAAAACTTTCAAGTGTTACCACTGCAACAAGCCAGGTCACATGAAGAAAGAGTGCATGCTTTGGAAAAGAGAGTAGGGTGAAGAAAAGAAAGATAAGAAAGAGACTAATACAGTAGCCACTGATGGTGATGTTGTCATTGTTTGTTATGATAGTTATGTTAGTCTCGCATGCTAGGATAGTGATTGGGTGATTGATTCTAGTGCTTCATTTCATGTTACTACTCATGGTGACTTCTTCACTTCTTACTCTGCCGGTGATTTTGGCAATGTCAAGATGGGAAACAGTGATGCCTCTAAAATTGTGGGTATTGGTGATATTTGCTTGGAGATCAATCTTGGAAGTAAATTAATACTCAAGGATGTTAGACATGTACCGGATATTCGCCTCAACTTGATCTCTATAGGCAGACTTGATGATGAGGGTTTCATTAATTATTTTGGTGAAAGTAAATGGAAGCTCACCAAAGGTTCTCTAGTGATTGCAAGAGGAAAGAAGATGAATACGCTCTATGTCACACAAGCAAAGCTCAACAAGGGAGAAATAAATGTTATTCAGAAGGATGCAAGTATTGATCTTTGGCATACGAGGCTTGGTCACATTAGCGAGAAAGGACTACAAATTCTTGCTAGAAAGCAATTCCTCCCCAGTTTGCAAGGTATGCCTCTTAAAACTTGTGTTGATTGTTTAGCTGGAAAAATACATAGAGTTGCATTTCATTCACACCCTCCATCTAGAAGATCAAATATTCTTGATTTGATTCATACTGATGTCTGCTCTATACAAACTAAAACTCTTGGAGGTTCACTCTATTTTGTGACTTTTATTGATGACCACTCAAGAAAGGTTTGGGCTACTGCTTTGAAAACTAAAGACCAGGTGTTCGATGTCTTTTTAGAATTTCATGCCAAGATTGAAAGAGAGACAGGAAAGTATTTGAAGTCAGTTCGATCTGATAATGGTGGTGAATACAGGGGACCATTTGAAAACTACTGCAAAGTCCATGGAATCAGGCTTGAGAAAACTCCAGCAAAGACACCTCAGCTAAATGGTGTGGTAAAAAGAATGAACAGGGCCATTGAAGAAAGGATAAGATGTATGTTTTCTCATTCTAAGCTTCCTGAGTCTTTTTGGGGGGAGGCTATGAGGACTGCAGCCGACTTGATTAATCTTTCCCCAGCTGCTGCCTTGAGTGGTGATCTTCCTAATAGAGTTTAGATAGGGAAAGATGTCTCTTATGGTTATTTAAGAGTTTTTTACTGCAGGAAATTTGTTCATGTTCCTAAAGATGAGAGGTCCAAGCTTGACGATAAGGCAAAATCATGTATTTTCTTAGGATATGGTCATGAAGAGTTTGGGTACAGATTATGGGATCCAGTGAACAGAAAGATTGTCAGAAGCAGAGATATTGTGTTCTTTGAAGATCAACTTGGTGATGATGCTGATAAAGTTGAAAAGACCAGTTCCTCTGTTAAGATTCCTGTCAATTTGAATCTAGTTCCTCCACCTATAGTGAATACTGATCACGGAGGAGATATGCAAGAAGATGGTGGAGATAGTGTTGATGATGAAGCCCCTCTTGCAAATGATGTTGTCCCTCCAGTCGAACAAGTTAAGCAAGCATCGTCACCACCACTAGATGAGTCTCCATTGAGAATATCTACTAGAGAGCACCAACCTCTTTCAAGATACAGTTCAAGTAAGTATGTGATGCTTACAGATGGTGGAGAGCCTAAAACTTACCAAGAAGCCATTTCTCTTAAGCAAAAGAAAGAATAGTCTAATGCCATGCAGGAAGAGATGAAATCCTTGTATGAGAACCACACCTACAACTTGCTAAAGTTACCAAAAGGCAAGAAAGCGCTCAAGAACAAATGGGTTTACAGGTTGAAAACTGAAAACAATAGCTCACAACTAAGGTACAAAGCTCGGTTGGTTGTGAAAGGATTTGGTCAGAAGAAAAGTGTTGACTTTGAAGAGATATTTTCTTCAGTTGTGAAGATATCATCCATCAGAGTTGTTCTTAGTTTAGCTGCCCGCTTGAATTTAGAGATAGAGCAACTTGATGTAAAAACTGCATTTCTTCACGGTGATTTAGAAGAAGAAATTTATATGGAGGGGCCAGAAGGGTTCAAAGTTAAGGGAAAGGAGAATCTTATGTGCAAGCTTCGAAAGAGTTTGTATGGGCTCAAACAAGCACCAAGACAGTGGTACAAGAAGTTTGATTCTTTTATGGTGAGTCATGAGTACTCTAGAACTTCATCTGACCATTGTGTGTTTATAAAGAAATATTCCAGTGATGACTTCATTATCCTCCTGGTATATGTTGATGATATGCTGATTGTTGACCATAATACTAGTAAGATTGAGAAGCTTAAAAAGGAGTAAGTAAGTCTTTTGCAATGAAAGACTTGGGATCGGCAAAATAAATACTCGGCATGAAGATCTTTTGTGATAGAAAGAATGGGAAACTTTGGCTATCTCAAGAAGGCTACATTAAAAAAGTTCTTGAAAAGTTCAATATGAGCAAGGCAAAAGTTCTTGAAAAGTTCAATATGAGCAAGGCAAAAGCAGTTTGCTCTCCACTTGCAAGGCACTTTAAGCTTACTTCTAAGCAATGTCCAACAAGTGAGAAAGAAAAAGAAGAAATGAGTAAAGTTCCCTATGTGTCTGCGGTTGGCAGTTTGATGTATGCCATAGTTTGCACAAGACCAGATATTGCTCATGATGTTGGAGTTATCAGCCGATTTCTTTCTAATCCTGGAAAAGAACATTGGGCAGTGGTGAAATGGATATTGAGATGTCTGAGAAGGACTTCCAGGGTGTGTTTATGCTTTGGCGGTGGTGAGCCCATTTTAGAAGGGTACATAGATTCAGACATGACAGGTGATGTTGATTCCAGGAAATCCACTTCGGGGTTCTTGATGACCTTTGCAGGAGGAGCAATCTCTTGGCAATCTAAGTTATAGAAATGTGTTGCTTTGTCCAGTACAGAAGCTGAGTACATTACAATTACTAAGCCTGCAAAGAAGTTTTATGGATGAAAATGTTTCTTGAAGAATTGGGTTTGCAACAAGAGAAGTATATTGTGGAATCAGGCTTGAGAAAACTACAGGGGGCTATTTGAAAACTACTGCAAAGCCCATGGAATCAGGCTTGAGAAAACTCTAGCAAAGACACTTCAGCTAAATAGTGTGGTAAAAAGAATGAACAGGGCCATTGAAGAAAGGATAAGATGTATGTTTTCTCATTCTAAGCTTCCTGAGTCTTTTTGGGGGGAGGCTATGAGGACTGCAGTCGACTTGATTAATCTTTCCCCAGCTGCTGCCTTGAGTGGTGATCTTCCTAACAGAGTTTAGACAGGGAAAGATGTCTCTTATGGCTATTTAAGAGTTTTTTACTGCAGGAAATTTGTTCATGTTCCTAAAGATAAGAGGTCCAAGCTTGACGATAAGGCAAAATCATGTATTTTCTTAGGATATGGTCATGAAGAGTTTGGGTACAGATTATGGGATCCAGTGAACAGGAAGATTGTCAGAAGCAGAGATATTGTGTTTCTTGAAGATCAACTTGGAGATGATGCTGATAAAGTTGAAAAAACTAGTTCCTCTGTTAAGATTCCTGTCAATTTGAATCTAGTTCCTCCACCTATAGTGAATACTGATCACGGAGGAGATATGCAAGAAGATGGTGGAGATAGTGTTGATGATGAAGCCCCTCTTGCAAATGATGTTGTCCCTCCAGTCGAACAAGTTAAGCAAGCATCGTCACCACCACTAGATGAGTCTCCATTGAGAATATCTACTAGAGAGCACCAACCTCTTTCAAGATACAGTTCAAGTAAGTATGTGATGCTTACAGATGGTGGAGAGCCTAAAACTTACCAAGAAGCCATTTCTCTTAAGCAAAAGAAAGAATAGTCTAATGCCATGCAGGAAGAGATGAAATCCTTGTATGAGAACCACACCTACAACTTGCTAAAGTTACCAAAAGGCAAGAAAGCGCTCAAGAACAAATGGGTTTACAGGTTGAAAACTGAAAACAATAGCTCACAACTAAGGTACAAAGCTCGGTTGGTTGTGAAAGGATTTGGTCAGAAGAAAAGTGTTGACTTTGAAGAGATATTTTCTTCAGTTGTGAAGATATCATCCATCAGAGTTGTTCTTAGTTTAGCTGCCCGCTTGAATTTAGAGATAGAGCAACTTGATGTAAAAACTGCATTTCTTCACGGTGATTTAGAAGAAGAAATTTATATGGAGGGGCCAGAAGGGTTCAAAGTTAAGGGAAAGGAGAATCTTATGTGCAAGCTTCGAAAGAGTTTGTATGGGCTCAAACAAGCACCAAGACAGTGGTACAAGAAGTTTGATTCTTTTATGGTGAGTCATGAGTACTCTAGAACTTCATCTGACCATTGTGTGTTTATAAAGAAATATTCCAGTGATGACTTCATTATCCTCCTGGTATATGTTGATGATATGCTGATTGTTGACCATAATACTAGTAAGATTGAGAAGCTTAAAAAGGAGTAAGTAAGTCTTTTGCAATGAAAGACTTGGGATCGGCAAAATAAATACTCGGCATGAAGATCTTTTGTGATAGAAAGAATGGGAAACTTTGGCTATCTCAAGAAGGCTACATTAAAAAAGTTCTTGAAAAGTTCAATATGAGCAAGGCAAAAGTTCTTGAAAAGTTCAATATGAGCAAGGCAAAAGCAGTTTGCTCTCCACTTGCAAGGCACTTTAAGCTTACTTCTAAGCAATGTCCAACAAGTGAGAAAGAAAAAGAAGAAATGAGTAAAGTTCCCTATGTGTCTGCGGTTGGCAGTTTGATGTATGCCATAGTTTGCACAAGACCAGATATTGCTCATGATGTTGGAGTTATCAGCCGATTTCTTTCTAATCCTGGAAAAGAACATTGGGCAGTGGTGAAATGGATATTGAGATGTCTGAGAAGGACTTCCAGGGTGTGTTTATGCTTTGGCGGTGGTGAGCCCATTTTAGAAGGGTACATAGATTCAGACATGACAGGTGATGTTGATTCCAGGAAATCCACTTCGGGGTTCTTGATGACCTTTGCAGGAGGAGCAATCTCTTGGCAATCTAAGTTATAGAAATGTGTTGCTTTGTCCAGTACAGAAGCTGAGTACATTACAATTACTAAGCCTGCAAAGAAGTTTTATGGATGAAAATGTTTCTTGAAGAATTGGGTTTGCAACAAGAGAAGTATATTGTGGAATCAGGCTTGAGAAAACTACAGGGGCTATTTGAAAACTACTGCAAAGCCCATGGAATCAGGCTTGAGAAAACTCTAGCAAAGACACTTCAGCTAAATAGTGTGGTAAAAAGAATGAACAGGGCCATTGAAGAAAGGATAAGATGTATGTTTTCTCATTCTAAGCTTCCTGAGTCTTTTTGGGGGGAGGCTATGAGGACTGCAGTCGACTTGATTAATCTTTCCCCAGCTGCTGCCTTGAGTGGTGATCTTCCTAACAGAGTTTAGACAGGGAAAGATGTCTCTTATGGCTATTTAAGAGTTTTTTACTGCAGGAAATTTGTTCATGTTCCTAAAGATAAGAGGTCCAAGCTTGACGATAAGGCAAAATCATGTATTTTCTTAGGATATGGTCATGAAGAGTTTGGGTACAGATTATGGGATCCAGTGAACAGGAAGATTGTCAGAAGCAGAGATATTGTGTTTCTTGAAGATCAACTTGGAGATGATGCTGATAAAGTTGAAAAAACTAGTTCCTCTGTTAAGATTCCTGTCAATTTGAATCTAGTTCCACCACCTATAGTGAATACTGATCACGAAGGAGATATGCAAGAAGATGGTGGAGATAGTGTTGATGATGAAGCCCCTCTTGCAAATGATGTTGTCCCTCCAGTCAAACAAGTTGAGCAAGCATCGTCACCACCACTAGATGAGCCTCCGTTGAGAATATCTTCTAGAGAGCACCAACCTCTTTCAAGATACAGTTCAAGTAAGAATGTGATGCTTACAGATGGTGGAGAGCCTAAAACTTACCAAGAAGCCATTTCTCTTAAGCAAAAGAAAGAATAGTCTAATGCCATGCAGGAAGAGATGAAATCCTTGTATGAGAACCACACCTACAACTTGCTAAAGTTACCAAAAGGTAAGAAAGCGCTCAAGAACAAATGGGTTTACAGGTTGAAAACTGAAAACAATAGCTCACAACTAAGGTACAAAGCTCGGTTGGTTGTGAAAGGATATGGTCAGAAGAAAAGTGTTGACTTTGAAGAGATATTTTCTTCAGTTGTGAAGATATCATCCATCAGAGTTGTTCTTAGTTTAGCTGCCCGCTTGAATTTAGAGATAGAGCAACTTGAGGTAAAAACTGCATTTCTTCACGGTGATTTAGAAGAAGAAATTTATATGGAGCGGCCAGAAGGGTTCAAAGTTAAGGGAAAGGAGAATCTTGTGTGCAAGCTTCGAAAGAGTTTGTATGGGCTCAAACAAGCACCAAGACAGTGGTACAAGAAGTTTGATTCTTTTATGGTGAGTCATGGGTACTCTAGAACTTCATCTGAACATTGTGTGTTTATAAAGAAATATTTCAGTGATGACTTCATTATCCTCCTGGTATATGTTGATGATATGCTGATTGTTGGCCATAATACTAGTAAGATTGAGAAGCTTAAAAAGGAGTAAGTAAGTCTTTTGCAACGAAAGACTTAGGATCGGCAAAATAAATACTCGGCATGAAGATCTTTTGTGATAGAAAGAATGGGAAACTTTGGCTATCTTAAGAAGGCTACATTAAAAAAGTTCTTGAAAAGTTCAATATAAGCAAGGCAAAAGCAGTTTGTTCTCTACTTGCAGGGCACTTTAAGCTTACTTCTAAGCAATGTCCAACAAGTGAGAAAGAAAAAGAAGAAATGAGTAAAGTTCCCATGTGTCTGCGGTTGGCAGTTTGATGTATGCCATAGTTTGCACAAAACCAGATATTGCTCATGCTGTTGGAGTTATCAGCCGATTTCTTTCTAATCCTGGAAAAGAACATTGGGCAGTGGTGAAATGGATATTGAGATGTCTGAGAAGGACTTCCAGGGTGTGTTTATGCTTTGGTGGTGGTGAGCCCATTTTAGAAGGGTACATAGATTCAGACATGACAGGTGATGTTGATTCCAGGAAATCCACTTCAGGATTCTTGATGACCTTTGCAGGAGGAGCAATCTCTTGGCAGTCTAAGTTATAGAAATGTGTTGCTTTGTCCAGTACAGAAGCTGAGTACATTACAATTACTAAGCCTGCAAAGAAGTTTTATGGATGAAAACATTTCTTGAAGAATTGGGTTTGCAACAAGAGAAGTATATTGTCTATAGTGACAGTCAAAGTGCCATCCACCTCTCCAAAAATTCAACATTCCATTCAAGATCCAAGCATATTGATGTTAGGTATCACTGGATTCGTGATGTTCTCGAAACAAAGCAAATGTACTTGGAGAAAGTTCACACAAGTGAGAATGGATCGGATATGTTGACAAAATCTTTGCCTAAGGAGAAACTTGAAGCGTGCAAGTAGAGAGCGGGCTTGGTCGAGCCCACTACATGACGCGGAGGGGGAGAATTGTTGAGTTGTCTGCCCCATGTTGTGGGCTAGACATTAATGGGCTAAAAGCCCAATAGCCTTTTAAAAAAAAAAAAAGGGGGGATTAATGGCTTGTTGAACAAGCCATATAGGTGTGTGGCAGAATAAAAGAAAAAAAGGGGGCGTGCTGTGGGTGTGCGATAAAAGGGAAACAGAGAGGGTGAGAAAGCAGAGAGAGAGGGGGTATAAAAGTTTGGGTTTGTACAAGACGATTGAGCGGTGAAACGATGTCAGTTGGTGCTTAAATTTGACGTGGTGAATCCTTGTGATGAGCTCTTCTCATCGGTTCCGATTTTCGAATTGGTGTCTCTAAGGTGCTTTTCTCAAATACCCACTTGAGACCTAAAACTGATTTCTTTTATGCTTTGTGTTGAAATCCATATTGTTGATGATGAACCTTGTTGTTTAGCCAAGATTGTATTTTGTCTTGATGATTGTGAACCTCTAGTCATATCTAGAAAGAACTTTATAATCCCATTATTGTTGATATAGTGGAAGTTGATATCGGACTAAGGTCCTATGGTTTTTCCCTTCGCATTGAAGGGTTTTCCACGTAAAAATCGGTGTCTCTTATGCGGTTGGTTTTCTTTTGGTTTTTCTCAACACCTCTCACTGCCCTTCCTCCTCTTCCATGTATGGAGATGGTGGTCTATGACACAGAATCTGCAGAGAGAGATGTTGTTGTACCAGAATCGGTACCGGTAACAGACCCAATTCCTGAAACTGAACCAGAACCAAAACATGTGACTTTAGTCCATGTTGAAACTCCTAAGCGGAAAACCAGGTCTGTCTCCAAGTCCCCGGCTTCCAAAACACTCCGGCCTAATAGAAGAAAGTACCAAGAAGAAGAAGAAGCCTCTAATTGATCTAGGTCATGTACTTTCCTAGGCCAAATCTGTAAACTTTTATACTAAAGCTAATATGGATCTCTGGGATTATGTGTCTCAAAGGAAATGTCTGAGTGAGAGGATTATTAGTGTTGATGAACATGACAATCTGGGGCTAGTTGATTTTCTTAAAGAAAAGGGTTTGATAGGCACTGTCACGAAGCCTAGTGGTTTTGTTGATACTGTGGTACATGAGTTTTATTCTAATCTAACCTCATATATCAGAGGATCATCATCTCCTCGATACTGCAAAGTATATGTTAGATGTCATGCCTTTGAATTCTCTCCTACTATGATCAATAATTATCTGGAATGCCCAACTTTATAGTCCGACAAACCAAAAGAACTTGATCAAGAGGTAGATTTGGATGCTGTAACTGCACTTTTGACAGGTGATGTTGAGACTAAGCGACCAGGCTCTTGTGGTTTTCCTTCTGTCAAACTTTCATTCTTTGTGTTCAGCATTTATTCATTATTGCAATACAAATAATACCTCCACTATACTAGTAATGGAGAGGATTCGTGCCCGATGGAACAAGGTGTTTTGAACCATATACTACTGTTGCAGGAATGAAACGCATACTCTGAACATAATTATGCTGCTTGCTGGGCCCTGATGGTGGAACTGGCATTTTTGGGGCGAAGAAAGCAGCCCCCTTTTCCTTTTGCGGCAGAGTAGGAAGCATCGCTTTCCCTAGTGTAGCTATGATGCCATTCAAAAACAACACAAAAAGGGGGGAAAAATAATAATAATATAGTCACAAAATAGCTCTTGCAGTATGCTTACCCGATACTCATGCCATGAATGTGTCTATGGACTTGGCAGTTATTGTCAATCATTTGATATGGGAAAGCACATCTTTGAGCTTATTGTCAATCATGCAGAATCAAAGACCACTTATGCAAGGTTCCTTTACCATCTCTCGTGTATGAGGTTCTATCACTGCAGAATACAGTCAAGGAAGATTCAGAAGCTTTGGAGAGTGCCAGGTCCAATCAAGGTTTGTAAAAAGTTGTTTGCAGGCAAACATGTGGTAGATGTACAGGTGAAGGATCCTGCTGCTTTGGGACTTTCTGATGTTGATTTTCAGGGGGAGGAATCTGCAAGATCACCTAGGGCTGCAACTCCTTCATCTTCTGTAGGGAAGCTCTCAAAATTGTTGATGGTCAAGTTTCTGAAGGCAGAACTATTTTTTATAAGCCAACAGAAGCAAGCCCTTGAGCGCAGGGAAAGAGAATTGGAGAGTTTTCTTGCTAGTCATGACACGGTTATGGATGCTGATGAGGATGTTGCTTCTGATCAATCTGCTTCTTAGTGCTTTGGCTATTTTTGTGTAAAAAAAGGGGAGTACAGATAGGGGGAGTGGAAGTAGTAGTAGGAGTCTTCTTTTTTTTTTTTTTTTTTTTTTTTTTTTTTTTAAGTTCATGTGTTCATTATTTTTTGATTTTGAGCCAAAAATGCCAGTAGTCTTAGTAAGAGGGGGAAGGGTTAAGGATTACCCGGTGTGATATATTACATTGTTCGAGGAACCCTAGATGCTGTCGGAGTAAAGGATCATCAACAAGGGCGTTCTAGTGCGTTGTAGATTCTTATCCAAGTCTTGTATCATTTGATGATGCCATGTGAATCACTAGAAACATGTGAAGTGTATGACTAACCCAACAACGAAAGTTTCATAAGGGAACCGGAGCAGGCTACCATGAGACAAAAGATTTTCTTTCTAAAGAGAAGGGGGAGATTGTTAGGTTTTTGTTAGTTGGCATTCATGGTAATTCAATTCTGCAAAACCAAAAACAATTTAGCTTAGCTATAGGTATTTTATCATGTGTTGTTACAGTTGGATCAGGTTTGAAGACTCGGTTGTTTGTTCAAATTGGGAAGGGTTGCTGTTTTGGAAGCTGATGTGGAAGAATTCTAGTTAACAGATTCGTGCTTGAAGAATTTCAGACTTAATTGCGTGCATTATCTGATAAGATAATCTTGGGATTTGATTTAAAAAATGAATTTTAATTTAGTTAGGATTCCTAGTTATATTTAAATTGGAATTTCAAATAAACAACCCAAAGAAGATTATGCAATTTAAAAGTGGAAGATCTTATTTGCTGGCAGATTTTATGCTGGACACACGTGGATAAATTACAGCAATCATGTTTTGGTTATATGCAGCTTAATTCAGATTATGGGCTTTCCATCTTCTTCACCGCCGATTTCTACTGTGACAGCTCCTAGTTAGATATAGGGTTTTGGACCTGATTTGGGAATTTTGGGATATTATTAATTTTTTAAAAAAATTATAGGTAAAAACTGTAATTTTTTATTTTATTTTAAAATGTTTTTGAAATACATTATGTAAAAATGGAATGGATTTACTAATAATAGAATATGTTGTTATTATTTTTGTAATTTATCATGTAGTTACCATTCTATACGGTAAATATAAATATTATATATATACTAAAAAGATGGACTGACTGTGTATAATATTTGTATAGTAAATTTATGATTTTACCCCTTCAGATTAGTTGTGTCTTCTCGGCTACACAGTAAAATGCCAGTTCTACCCCCCTGCAGTATTTAAACGTTTTTGCCCTCCTAATTGTCTCTACCGGTAGCTTTGTCCACAGTGTTTTTTCTTTTTTGCCCCCGAAACCCTAAAGTTGGTGTTCTGCTTGGGGTGTTCGCCGGCTCCCTCTTATTTGGTCCATTCTCTCTTAACTATTCATTTTCTCCTCTCTCTTTCTCGCTTTCTCTGTTCTTCTCTTTCTTTCTTCTCGGTTTTTGGGTTTTGATCTCCTAATGCTTGTTCTTGCTCTCCCCGCCACTTTCCTCTCATTTTTGATTGTATGTTTTTAATGTTCTTTGTGTTTTTGTTGTTCTTTGTTTGTTGTTTTCGATTTTTTTTTTTTTTTTTTTGGATTTTCGGTTTTCAAATCTTAATTTATGATTTCTTATTCTTCTCTCCTCCCCCCTCGTCTTCCTTGATCTTTCATCATTTTCCAGTATGTGCATCTAATGTTGATCGAATTTTTTTTTTTTTTGCTGGAATATGATTAAATTTTTTTAAACCCTAGGTTTTGATTTTGGAGTTTTTTTGGGTATTTTCGAGTTAGGTTGTATAATGTTTTTTTTTTTTTTCCTTCTTTATTGTTCATGCATTTTTGTTTTAGAAGTCTAGCATTTTATTTTTATTGTTTTCCAAACCCTATTTTTGCTTCCTCTTACCCTTTCAGCTGATCTCCTCTCCTTTTTTGTTGTCTCTCTTTGATGTTTATTATGCTTTTATTTGCTCTTTGTTTGCTGTTTTCCCTTTTTCTTTTTCTTTTTTTGGATTTTTAGTTTTTCATACTTCATTATCCGATTCCTTATTCCCCTTCTCTCCCCCCGTCCTTAATTTTTTTCCATTTTTCAGTTTGTGGATCTACTATTAATGGGTTTTCTTTTTTATTTTTGTCCGGGTATGAATAACTTTTGTTAAACTCTAGGTTTTGATTTTGGGGTTTTTTTGGGTATTTTCGAGTTAGGTTGTCTAATATTTTTTTGGTCCTCTATTGTTCATGTATTTTTGTTTTAAAAGTTTACCATTTTATTTTTATTGTGTTGTTGGAATTTTTTTTGCTCCCCTTTACTGTTGTTGTTTGTGGTATGAATTTTTTTTTTGTTTTCCGGCTTTTTTTCTTCTACCGGTGTATGTATGTAGAAAAAAAAAGTAACTTTTTGGTTTTATTTTGTTTATTTCAGTTTTTTTTACTATTATGCTGGTTTCTTTCTTCTCTCATTGTTTGGATTTATATTTTTGAAATTCTAAGTTTTGATTATTTTTCTTATTTCCGTTGTTTATCCATTTTGTTCATTATTTCTGTGAACTGTTCATTGTTCATTTGTCCTCATCGGTATGTTAAATTTTTTTCCCTTAATTTTGATTCTCGGTTTTCTTTATTTATTAGTCATTTAGGTTTTGTATAATTATATTAGTTTTTTGTTGTTGTTTGCTTTTTCTTTTACAAGTTTAAGTTTTGATTTGTATTATTTTCTTCCACCTTTTTTTTTTTTCGTCGTTTGTTATTTTTTGCGTAAATTTTATATATAGTTTTTTTGTTATTGAGATTTAAGATTGAACTGTATTTGTTTGTGTTATTCTTTTTTTAGTTTTTTCCCATATTTTTTTTCCTCAATCATTAAGTGCAAGGAGTGAAATAAAAAATTTAGGTATATTTTTCCCTACATTCCCTGTGCATAGCACGGGTATTAAACTCATTTACTACTAAATCCGGGTATTTAATAAATATTGAACATTTTAACTATGTAAAATTTTACAAATGTTATGTAAATATAGTATATCCAAGTATTTACTAGTAAATATGGGTATTTACTAGTAAATCTAGTTCAGATAATTATGTAATGTTTTATAAAATTGTGTAAATATAGTAAATCCAAGTATTTACTTGTAATAAAAAATTAAAAAATGTAAATATCCGGATTTACTAGTACTGAATTTACTAGTGAATACTAGATTTACTATTAAAAAAAATCCTAATTTACTGTAAATATCACTATTTACTAATAAATATCAAATTAAGAAATCAGGTAAATATCATTATTGATTTGTAAATAATCAGATCTACTAGTAAAGGATTAGATTTACAAACAAATACATGGTTTTACTATATTTATTAGTAAATAGTGGATTTATAGGTAAATATTAGATTTACAAGTAAATACTAAGATTTACTAAAAAAATATGTGATTTACTTGATAACTTGATAATTTTTAAAACAACAAAAATACTATATTTACCGGTAAATACTCCATTTACTAGTAAATAATAAGATTTACTTTTAGACTGATGAAAATCTTGTTTTTTTTTTTTTGGTAAAAATTTTCAAATTACCCAATGCTTTTAACATTTTGATAAAAAGCTCCAATTTATTAAAAACCTTAAAATTACCCCCAATTTGAAAAACCCTAATCCATTCACACCCAAACCGGCACCGTCACTGCAGCCACGTCATTGTCAGAGGTGAAGGTGTCACCGTGGGGAGGTGGCTGCTCATTGATCACATTGCTGTCGCAAAATCCAAGTCACAACAATGCGATTATGAAAATTTGATTCGAATTCAAATCTTGAAATGGCGATCTGATCTTGCCAAAGATTCATCCACGCGCCTTTGACTGACGACGACGACGAGTTTGACGAAGATTGTTGAGTCCGTTGCCGAAGGAATCATGAGATTCTCCACGAGATTCTTACATGGTTCTCCCATGATTCTCGCTCTTTTTGCGAGTTCAGGCCTGGTCGCAATTCTCTGCATCATGAGGCTCCATCCTGGACACCTAGATTTCATCTACAACGACGACAGAGTTTGTGCGGCGACGATGACGGTGACAGAAGTTATCTGGGAAAGGATTTCGAGGGTATTTTTGGAATTCTATAAATATTGAAATCAAAATATGCTATAATTTTCTATGTTTTCAAATCTTGTTATTTTGTTAAATCTTAAACTTTGATTATGCTATTTGAACTATTCTCCTAATATCTTTGTGTTCTCATCTTCTTCTCTTATTACTTTATTATTTTCTTATTTAATTTCGATATAGTATAACAACATAAAAATCCTATACCTCACGCTCTCCCCAATCTTCGCCTTGTTCACGAAATTCCCCCAACCCTATTCCTTCATTTTTTATTTTTTTTTTTTCATCTCTGGTAGTCACCCACCACCCACTCACCATATGCAATCCCATATTTCATTCTTTGCTTCACGTTTCCAAAAAACAAAAAACAAAAAACAAAAAACAAAAACAAAACCCAGCAACAACAACATCACGTCTATCCAAAAAAAAAATCTTCCTTGAAAATAAAAAAAGGAATTACCATCATCCCTTTTATTTTGTTTATTTTATTTAATATTCCATCATAGCGATTATACTCAAACGAATCATTATTCCTCTGATTTTTCACATCATTACACCTTCTTTTGACATTGTTATCCCTAAAGTTGTTGTGTCATGTTCTGACAATTGTAATCCCAGCATCTATGTGTTATTTCTCTCTTGACAATTGATGTCCCAGCACCCATGTATCTTTTCTCTTTTTTGATGATTGTTGTCTTTTCACCCAAGTACCTGTTATCTTCTCCTTCTCTTCTAAGGATTGTTGAACCTGTACTCAAGTACCCATTGTCTTCTCCTTCCTCTTATGATGATTGACATCTCCACGTACTAGCTCCCTCTCTCCCTTTCTTAACGCTTGTCATCCCTTCTCTGCGCTCTTGCATCTCGACATCTTTTATTTTTATTTTTCTAGAAGTTCCCAAAAAGAAAGAGAGAAAGAGGGGAAAAAAATAAAAAATATATATATATATATATTTAATTTAGGTTTCTTTTATTATAGTTCAAGATTGGATCTCCTGTTAAAACTCCATTTTATAGGGGCATATTAGGAAAGTTACTGTTTATATTAGGGAAAATTATTATTTTTTATGCAATTAACTTTATTAGAAACTTTTAATTTATTTGTGATTTCTATAATTTAGAGTACTTCTTAATTTAATAGATTTGTAAGTATTAGATAACTTATCCGACTTTATACTTGTAAACTTTTATATATATGAGAGCTCATTTATAGTGTTCTTCACTAATAAATTCTTTGTTATTAGTTCGTAGAAGCATATTCATGTTAAATATATTTATATTCCCATCTCTTTCTCTTATTATTTTCTTATTTAATTTATAATAGTAAAAAGAAAATATGGAGAAGAAGAGGATCACAAAAATATTTAATATATATGTGTTTACATGAATTACAAATAAATAATTTATTAGTAATGAAAATTATGAATGGACTCACGTATAAATATAAGTTAACAATATACATAATTGAGTAAGATGCTTAATACATACAAATCTATTTAATCAAGAAGTATTCTAAATTATAACAATTAAAAATAAATTAAAAACTTTTCTAATAGGTCCCATTCACATATATATATATATATATATATATATCAGATACAATAAAGTTTAAAAAAAAAAGGAAAAAAAAAAACGATGACGATGAAAAAGATGTCAAATATCACTGGGAATATCATTCTCGTATTTATGTTGCGTCAATTTCAATCGTGTGCATGGTTTCATGTGAATATTACGGAATCCTCCCTCGAGACAAAAAGAAAGAAACCTTATCATGTATGTGTAATACTCACATTTACTTCTTTTTTTATTGTTTTTATTTGGATCCACATGTTTTGTTGTGTTGTAATTTGTGATTTATGCACGCCTTGTAACAACTAAAGTTTTTTAATTAGATCTATCTGATATGTTAATTAAAATATAATATATGGTGGACTTCATCGTTCTTTTCAAATTTTTAAATTTGAAAAAAAGAAAAAAAATTATTAAGGCCAACCCGGCCAAGTAGCATTAATTGTTTATTCCTTATTTGTTTATTTGTGTTATCTTTTACGCTGTAATTACAAATAGATAAAGAAAAAGATAAATTTCAAAATTTCAATTTGTAATATTCATCCTCTTTAAATTTTGAATCGATTATCCCTTTCAGTTAAATATTTAACCGAAAATGGCACGTGTCCCTCAATAATAATAAGAGTTGATATTAAATATGTAATTACTAAATCACCCTTTTGAAATTTAAATTAACCACCCTGGAACACAGAGGCCCAATTAAAAAGGCTCAGCAAAACTTCTCTGCCATCACTTAACAGAGGACGTTTACTTCGGCTCGCTCCGGCGTCTTGCTCCACGCCGGCACCCCGCTCCCTGCCGGCGCCCTGCTCCGCGCCTACGCGCTAATTTCCCATCCCCACCATCGGAGCTCACGTGTAATTGTCACAGCCTCGTCGGCACCTCCACCATAACTCCGTCGGAGGCCCCTATCTCTGACCGCCATTGCCCCTGTTGCAGCCATACTTCACCGGCTCTCCGTCGCGCCGTCCACCCCGACCCCGGATTTTGGCGCCGCCGTGCTTCCGAGATCTGACCCTGCTTCCTTTAGTTCTCCGTCGCACCTCCCTCAGCGGGATTCAAGTCAAGACCCATAGAGTTTAGAGACCCCCCACCGCCACCCACCTTCCCGTCGACGTCCACGAAGATGGAGTTTTTGCA
Source organism: Ficus hispida (assembly GCA_025413025.1). NCBI lineage: Eukaryota > Viridiplantae > Streptophyta > Magnoliopsida > Rosales > Moraceae > Ficus > Ficus hispida. The sequence goes on from CM046373.1 coordinate 13,329,468, forward strand.
GAAGAAATGGAATGCTAGTTTTTGAAATTAATGTTTAGTTTTGTAATAAAATTAGTTTTCTGTTTAAATAAACTGAGAAGTTAAAAATCTTAAAAGCCTAAAGGCAACTTAAAAAAGAAAGAGAGAAAAACCATGAGAATAGAGAATAGTGATGGCCTGATGGAGAAGAAAGGAAAAGCCAAAGGGGAGTGGAGAGACCAAGACTTCGAAAGTGAGAGAAAAAATGAGTCGGCTTTGGAAGAGGTTTTTTTTTTTTTTTTTTTACCATGTAAAAAACATAAAGTCTATCCAATGATGATTTTACTAAAATACCCTTAATTTTATAAACCTGTGACATTTTCCGTTAAATATTTAACCGACGGAGAAAATTTACAAATGATTTAAAAATTAAGATGAATAAATGTTAAAAATTAAAATATAGAGGATATTATGTAACATGACCTAAAATTCGGGGGAAAAAAAAAGAATAAATTTTGTCCTTTTGAAAAAGAGAATTTCGAAATCGGGGATAGGACCCTGCATTTATTTTCCAGAAGGCAAATAAGTAGGAGCAATAAAAAACAAAGAAAAAAAAGATTGGGAAAGCACCGCCTGGCCAGGAAGCAATGCGATAAGGACGGATATGATCCGTTATGATGACGTGGCAGTCAACTGAAGACGGACATTCTGTCCTTCCGCGTACAAAACGCGTAAAACGCGTAGCCCCCTACTATTTCTTTTCTTTTCTTTTCTCTTCTTTTCTTTGCAGACACATTATTAATTTCTGAAATTTTTCATTTTATTAAAAAGTTTATTTAAATTAATCTGAAAATTCGAAAATTATAAATCAAAATCCTTAAGTTTCTATTAATTATGAGATATATATCTCCTATATTTTATCTGTTTTTTTTTTTTATGTTTCCAATTCTTTTTTTGTATAATATTTTCAATTCAATTTTAATCAAATTAAATGTTTCACACAATTACTCACATATGTTAAATTATCTTAATATCTCAAATTAGAAAAATAAATAAAATAAGTATAGATTATTGGAAAATCTTCTGAATTTTTTTTTTCTTTTAGAAGGCAAACAAAAAAGTACCGCCGAGATTTCCTACTATCCGCCAGGGTGTAACAGTAATCAGATATTTACAGCTTTCAATTTCAATAAATATATAGAGAGAAAAAAAAGGGGGAAAAAACAAAAAATAGGAATTTATTACTACAACTAACTACGCGTAAGGTAATTCTTTAATGTCGGAGACGGATAGGTTCATTGCAATCGACCAGGCAGACCACTTGATCATTGACATGCAGTTGAAGTGGAAGATTACCACGTGTCAACATCTGAGTATTTATCGATAACGAAATTCTATTTCTAACTGTAAAACTGTTTGTACTTAATCCGATTTGCGACTTTTTGACGAATTTGAAATTTGCAAGTTTGATTTACCTGTATACCCCTCATTGGAATGCTGCCGTACTCCTTGAGATATTTTGCCATATCGAGGCACTTTACCTTTTTAGGCATTAGAATGACAAAAGTACTCCTGAATAAGAAAACCAATGTAACATTTTGTAGTTGTTTTAATTATTTTTGCCATGAATAAAGAATAAGGAATAGAATTATGAGTATTAAATTTTAGTTTTCTATCTGCTTTTGAAAAGATAAAATTTAGTAGGCTTCCGAACAATTTTAATCTCTCTATTTTTCTTTTTTTTTTTTCTTCCTAAAAACAACTAAGTAGAAAAGCAGGAAAGCAAGGTCGTGTTTGGTATTTCTTTGAAATGGTTTTAAAAAAATCTCACAGTTTTCAATAAATATATTTTGTAAATGTAGGGTCCGTTTGTGAATAATTTGAGTTGAAAATTTTAAATTTGAGTTAAAATTTTTTGTTGACTTTTCGGAAAAGACAAAAACTTTTTCAGAAAAAAAAAAAACTTTTCAAAAAAGATAAAAACTGATATGAAATTTTGAGTTTAAACTCGAACACTAAACGAGGCCGTAGTGTTTATTTTGCACAAAGTGCAAAACAAAAATAGAAAAAAAAAATGGGTGAAAGAAGTAAGTAACGTTTTTACTATAAATAATTGATGTAAATAACAGGCTTAAAAAATATTCGAAGTAAATAGTTATAAATTACTTACTAGGGAAAAAAACTATTTAGTAAATCATTTATTTTTTTACATCTATTTAATAGATTATATATTTATCTTGTTAATTTTGCTACTTAATATTATTTCAAATTTTCTTAATATCTTGATTTTTTTTAGTTTTATAAAAATGCTATTTACTTCAATTTCTGAACAAAGAAGAATTTGTTTTAAAAATGAGAAAATAGAACAATGTTTGAACCGTTTGGTAGCATTTTGGAAATTATGTTGTTTTAGGTATGAAAATAGAAATTATAATCTTTTTGCAAGATGATACTGATATTGTTTTTAAAATTATATTTGATTATATTTTTAAAGAGTAATTTGAATATCAGAAAAAGTAAAATTGTAGTTGAATATGTTTTTTAAAATATGTATTAATTACAAGCTCTAATAAATAAAAACGGAAAAGGGAAAAGAAACTAGTCTGTATGAGAGAATATTTAGAAATATTTTTATGTAAATATCCTAATAATTGTTGAGATATTTTCAACGGTTTTTAAAAGAACAAAATATATAGGGTGCATAATTTGGGGGCATTTATGATGTTAGCTTATTGTTAATTCCCTCTATTTCAAATATGAAGCCATGATGTACATTAACTTTAAAGGACAATTTTATTTTTGCTTCCTAAATTTTGATATTCTTGTAACTATGTTTTTGAATTTTAAAAACTGATAGACATATTCTTTTGATAATGAAAGGTTATCGTTTTTATTCCTTCAATCAGTTAAATAGATGAAATTATTTATATAACAACAACTAAGTGTAATTTAATAAGAACAAACTTTATTTCAACTCACGAATTTTGTATTTTTGTAACTTTGCCCTCTAACTTTGAAAATTGGTGTTAATAACTCTCAAACTTTAAAATTAGCAAGAATATCCATTGAACTTTAAACCAACAGCAAAAATATCTCTTGTTTCATATTTTTGTCATTTAAAACTTTAAAAAACTTTATTTTTGTCCCTTAAATTTTTGTACATTTGTGACTTTACCTCAAAATATTGAAAAACTAGTGCTTATACCTCTTGACCTTTAAACCATTAGCAAAATCACTTATATTTGGTTCACTTAAAAATAATATAACACCAATAAAATAAAAATTAATATAAATTAAAATATTTGTAATTACAAAATAACATTAAAATTTTATAAAATTTCAAGGGATCTAAATATGTAAGTTCCGTTAATTTTTTTAACAATTTTTTATTTTTTATAATGACTTCAATTAAAAAAAAACCGATGGAAGGTAACAACACCAAAAAGGATAGAGGATAGAAAACAAACACAAAGTCAATATACCGAAGTCTAAAAATGACGAAAGTGTTCATAAGTGTTGGGGTTAGACTTCATATTCCCATTTCACCGTTAGCCTTTGATTGTTTATTGAACGAACAACGAACTTCAAATTCAAATCTATGTGATATTTTCATATGTTTGGACCAGATCTAATTTACGGTTCTAGTTCGTTTCATCATGGACGATGATAGTTTGAATTCGAATGACAGACCAATTTCCTCAAACACGAGCAGACGAACATTCAAACCTCATATAAGCCTTGAACAACTCAATAATAATTGGGAATAGTGTCAAGCATTCATTCCATCGTTCGTCGTTCGCTTGTGATGAATAACATATGGGCTAAATTCTATTAACTGCTGAGCCCATGATCGATGATGACGTCACATCAGTTCATTTTGATAACTGCGAAGCCCATAATCTGTGATCATATTTATTCCAATAACTGCCAAGGCCATATCATGACATGTGTCCCAAAAGACATTGAGCGAAAACCGCTCACCATGAATTATGGGTTCAGACCTACTATTCTTTCTCTATAAATAGAGGAAGATCCTACTCCAGACAGGGGACTTTTTTTTTTTTATTCTGACTTACTATTATGCTGTCCAAATTCACTCAAAAACTGTAACCTATTGTATTGGAGAATAGTTACATATAGTGAAGAAACCATACACACAAGGACATAGCACATATTTGGTGAACTTCTCTAAATTTTGGTGTTGTTGATTATCTATTCGTTTTCCTTACTCGATTATTTTATGATTATATAATGCTTTATGAATTTCATAAACGATTTCCAAAGGCCCATTTAATTGTTTATTTCGTTTCATTTTACTAACTCCGATTAAAATTTGACAGCAGATTCCCAGCATCTTCAATAAGATCTGTTTCCCAGCATTCGTTCAATAAGATCTGTTTTTTAAATTTAAGTCATTACAAGAAGGATATAACAACATTAACAACAACAATAAAACTTGTTCATTCAGGTCCCTTGAATTTTGATAGATTTTTAAGGTTATTTTAATAATTTTAAAGATTTTAATTCAAATTAACCTTTAATTATATTAACTTCACATTAGTTTTAAATATACGAAATATAAGTGATTTTGCTAATAGTTTAGAGGTCGAGAGATATTAGCATTAGCTTTTCAATATTCAGGGATAAAGTTACAAATGCATTAAAATTTAGGAAATGAAATTAAAGTTTGTCCAAGTCTTATATGACCAAAGTAAGAAACAAACGATACTTATGCTAGGTTTAAAGTTTAAGAAGAATTTTTGCTAACTACTTAAAGTTTAAGGGATGTAAATACTAGTTTTTTAAAACTCATGGGGTAAAATTACAAAAAGATTAAAGTTCAAGGCAAAAATAAAATTTGTTGTTATTAAATTACATTTTAGTAGTTATCGTGTTAGTTATTTCATTTATTTTTGTGATGAAAGGAGTAAAGATGATAACACTTTATAATTCAAGAAGTATTTTTACGTTTTTGTAAAATTCAAAAAATAGAATTATAAAATACTAAAATTCAGAGGATAAAAATGAAATTTGGCCGTATCGTAAGGTCTCACAAAAAAGTGTAAAAAACACTTGTAAATATTGTGAAGGTGATTGCTTAAAACTAAAAAAAAAAAAAAAAAATATATATATATATATATATATATATATTAGATTGCACAAAGGCTGAGAGCATCTTCAGGGAATATGCTCTCCACGTTCAAAGAGGGCAATACGGTCATTTAAGGCGAGCAGCATACGAGCGCACACCATAAAAAGGCAGAAGGACAAAATGGTAAAATAAGGTGGAGGAGCTAGAAGATACGATGCGGTGGCTTTCCGTTATAAATATAGCAATTTATATTTATATTTTCAATTTGTCTTTCGGAGGCAGAGGAAGGAAAGAAGGAAGGAAAAGGAAGGGAAAATCACTCTCTGTCTCTCTCTCTCTCTCTCCGTTGATTATTTTAAATAAACTTGTCTTTTTTTCATTTCCATTTGATTTGTCCGAAAATTTTCTGTCGAGAAAAAAGAGGTAAAGAGAAACCGAAAGAAAGAGAGAATTTTCTGAATAGCAATGGCGGATCAGCTCACTGACGACCAGATCTCTGAGTTCAAGGAAGCCTTCAGCCTCTTCGACAAGGATGGAGATGGTTCGATCTCTCTCTCTATAAATATATATATATATATATGTGTGTGTTTGATACAAATGATGTATATCTTTGTGTGCTCAGATCTAGTTTTGATGGACTTTAGGTCATTTTCTGGTGTTGGAAAATATCTTCTGTTGAAGTTGGCTTTAAGTGCTTTTTCTTTGTTTTTTATTTGTCGAGGTTTTTATTTTTATTTTTATTTTTTGAGATAAAGTACGTGATTTGTTATTGGCTTGTCCTTTTAATTTTTTTTTTATCGAATATGTTTATAAAAATTGTTATGATGAGTTTGATTTGAAGATATCCGCTGTTCGGCCGCTGGTAAAACTTTTAGGGAAAAGTTCCAAAATGGAAAAATAAATTAAAAAAATAAAAAACATTTTTTTGGATCTCAAAATATCTTAGAAGTAATACACAGATCTTGTTTTTGTTCGTTTATTTTTTATTTTTTTTTGTTGTTTTTTTTTTTTGGGAATAAAATCCATGGATTCTAAAAATTTGTTATTTTTATTTTGTTCATAATAACTAGATTTTTTCTTGGTTTCTAGTTAATCAATCAACTCTTTTGCTTCGATTAGGACTTTGAGAGCCTTAAAAAATGTCTTCGCGATCTATGTATAGCTAGTGGCACATTTACGAAGTGTGTAAATTTCAATAACTTCTATGAGATTTTGGTATGTTAAAAGGTCAAAACAAGCATGAGGAAAATAATACCTGTCTTTTGATGTATCACCTAGTATATTTTTAACATTTAAGCAACCAAGAATTGAATATGCTAGTATATGCTATCAGATGCATCCATTTCGTTTCATTCACATGAATAAATTTTCTTGGTTCTGTTTTTCTTTATCTCATGTCATTTCATGTTCTAAAGTCTTGATTTTGATCTGCACAATAACGTGTTTATGTTTTGTTTTGTCACACCTAATAGAAATAAGTTGCTTGTGGTTAGATGTTCTTCTTTTGCTTGTTGTGATAGTCTTTGAATGTGTATCGATATTTACATAGGTTTATTCTTATGCTATCTTCTTGACCATAATTTGAGCGACTAGGAACATGTGTTGCAACAATCTTCAGAGTTGGGTTTGAGCTATTTATGTAGCTTCTGATATAGTAGTTCTAGCAGTTTTTGGCTCTTCTTTTCTGTTGCTTATTGAAAACCCCAGCGAATCAGGTACATGTTTATAATAACTTCACTTTTGTGCAGGCTGCATCACGACCAAGGAGCTTGGGACCGTGATGAGGTCTCTGGGGCAGAACCCAACGGAGGCAGAGCTCCAGGACATGATCAACGAGGTTGATGCTGATGGAAATGGAACCATCGACTTTCCGGAGTTCTTGAACCTCATGGCTAGAAAGATGAAGGATACCGACTCTGAGGAGGAACTGAAGGAGGCCTTCCGGGTCTTCGACAAGGACCAGAATGGATTCATCTCTGCTGCCGAGCTGCGCCATGTGATGACAAACCTTGGGGAGAAGCTCACTGATGAAGAGGTTGATGAGATGATCCGTGAGGCCGATGTTGACGGTGATGGCCAGATAAATTATGAGGAGTTTGTCAAGGTTATGATGGCGAAGTGATGAGCCGTCCATGCCAAATGAACATGAACCCCCCCCCCCCCCCGCCCCCCCCCCCCCCAAAAAAAATATATTTGAAAAAAAAAAAAAGGCAAAACAAAAAACAGGGTTGACATTCAAGGGATTCATCTTTTCCCTTCACTCAACCTTTTATGTGGTGGTTTTTGTAATCAAGCGTTTATAGAAGTAGTAATCTGTCCTGGCGGTGTTTGGTCTTGTTCTTGATGTGTCCTGTGACTAGAAGTGTATTTGGTGGTCCAATTTTTTTCCCCTTTTTTCTTTCATTTTGGTTTCTTGTGAATCTTAGACTACCTCAAGGATTCGAATGTCCTATGTTTGATGGATGACTTCTATTTATTAGTATCTATCTTTTATTTCCAGTTATCGTGCATATTCTTCTGAATGCTGATCCATGTGAGTTTATATTTCTATCTTGTTTTATGGTCTGAAAATGTAAACAATCTATGTTGGCTTACGTTTTACAAGGAAAATGACCAGCAAACTGATTCAGACGGTGTAATCCGCAATTCAGTGGCAAATATTTGAGGATGGATTGGTGTGATTTTAATCTGACATTGTCGTGGTGTACGGCCTCTAAGCCGACTTGGTTAGAGAATGACTTGGGGTGCTAAAATCATGTTTAAACAGCATCTTCCTCGAGCCTTGGTTACCCTTTATACAGTGTTTGACCAAACATTTTTTTTTTTTTTAATTAAAAAAAAAAAAAAAAAAACCCTTGAGATGGAGGGATTCAAACTCATTTTACGGTGACGTCAAGTCTGAAATTATCATTGGATTATACCTATAATCACCCAAATCCAAATATGATGTTCTGTATCAGGTTGCTTGTGTTTTCACTTATAAATAGCCCTTGGAGAGAATTTGAATACAACACACCGCATGTATCAAATTCCGACAGACGGCATCATACAATTCTAACTACTACAACAACAACAAAAACTTCACAAACACATTGTCTACCTCACACTACAAGCCGAAGAAGATACAGTCACCCTGAATTTTCTCTTGTAGTATACATCAATGATTTTTTTTGTTTTTTTAACCTACTTAAAACTAGTGCATTAAACTTTACATAGAGTCATTTTCGACAGTAAAATGGCTGATGCTTAACTAATGGGATGTGCGTGTATTATTTAAAGTTTGGAGTGAACTTTCTTGCCACGGTCAGAGTTTAGAACTTGTTAAAACATGATAGAGTGAGACGACCTAAAAGTTTAAAAGTACAAATGAGATTAATCCTTAATTTTAATTTCGCTTGTGTTTTCCATTCGTATAACAAGTTCATTTTTTTTTATGTCCAGGTGTTGATAGAAGGATAAATATTAACCACACAAGTTTTCATTAACTATTTATTTTTTAGCTCCAAATATACTAGAGGGAAAAAATTTAAACTCAAGGATGTGCTTTCCATTAATAGAGGGTGAATAAAATCTCAAAGGTACACATATTTTTAAATTTATCTACTGTTCTTTCGAGAGAATCCCAAAGTTGCTCTAACTATTTCGGCATTTGATGTCAATCTACTTTATTTCTTTTTTTTTTTTCTTCCAACTTTAAGTTTGGTTAAAAACTTGAAACAACTATGTTCAAGGAGGACAAACATCCTGTTTCTTTTAATTTCAACCAAAAAAAAAAAAAAGAAAGAGAAAAAAAAACTGTTTCTTTTATTTTATGCATGGAAATAATATCTTGCAGTACAAATATTTTGACAAAATCCAACATCAGGATTCGATTTTGTGCTTTATTAGAAAAAATACAAAAGCTAATCTTCACAACTAAAGCAAAATGGATTCCCATTTTCAATTAAATAAGAAAAAACTATTAACCGGTTCACGAAAACCCAAATTATTGACCGGTTTTTATCTCTCTTCAGGTGCCTAACCCTGACTCTTGAGATGTGTATATTAGCTCGTCGCTGGAGATACTAACGCTGGTTTATAGTGTGTTCTACTTGTAGAGATGGCAGACTGGAAGAGGGTTTACTAACGCTGGTTTTTAGTGTGTTCTACTTGTAGAGATGGCAGACTGGAAGAGGCAAAAACCCATTGGCCGGCATCCCCGGAAAGAATCCTTTGAAGGAGAGCAATGTTCTCGATGAGCTTGCTGATTATCTGCTTGTGCTCTGGGAGCATGACTTCCCAGTTGAACTCTGGACTGTTGATGCGATACGTAAACTTCCATTGTCCACCCCCAAATTCATTTCAAAGATCAGAATAGTCAACCTGTGAGTTTGGAGATGAATTTGGGGGTGGACAACGGAAGTTTACGTATCGCATCAACAGTCCAGAGTTTGATTGGGAAGTCATGCTCTCGGAGCACGAGCAGATAATCAGCAAGCTCATCGAGAACATCGCTCTCCTTCAAAGGATTCTTTCCGGCGATGATGGCCAACGGGATTTTGCCTCTTCCAGTCACCATCTCTGCAAGTAGAACACACTATAAACCAACGTTAGCATTTCCAGCGACGAGCTAATTCACGCGTCAAGAGCCAGGGTTAGGCCCCTGAAGAGAGATAAAAACTATTAACTAGTTTCAGCCAGAGATAAAAAAAGATGCATAAATGAAGTAAGGTTTTTGTTATTACCCTTGTAGAAAATACGTTTTAATTTATTTATCAAATTCTTTTGTTAGAATTTTCAAATTAGAAAGAATTATGACCATGTAACAGATATTGTAAAAAAGTTTATATAACAAATATAGCACAAAGAAAAATGAAGGAAAATAAAGTACTAAAAGGCACAGAAGAGATCATCTTTTCAAAAAGTTGTATGCTGGCAAGTCTCTCACACTTGAAACATCCTCAAGTGCAAGCTCACGCTCTAACTGACTTCTTGTAGACTTCACAACCTCCTGAAATTAAAAAAACGAAAAAAAAAAAGGTTGTAAGAGTGAAAAAGAAAAAAAGAAAACATCTGCATCTAAAAACCTTAACAGCATAATCAAACCATTTACATTGAATTCCATATATGAAGCACGCTTTGCAAGCCATTGAGCATCCATCATTTGAAAGGCTACACAATAGAGGTTATCAAATGCCATTTCATCTTCTTGAAGCAGCTCCAGAAACCGGATTCCCGCCAAAGACGTAGGCAATCCTGTCAGTGAAAAAAGAAAAAAACGACAGAGAGGTATTCAATAAATTGTGCGCGTTATCATCGACCGTGCATCTTATCTGACAGATTGGCATATTGACGGTCTGTCTGTTCAAAGGCAGGAGCATTGACAGAACGTGAATTTGATTTTCAACTGAAAATCTATTTTTACCTGATTGGAGATCTAACATCTGTACCAACATAAAGGATATATTGACTCCGGCGATGGCAAAGGGATATTCCCACTCAGCTCTTGTTCCATCCTGTTTGTGCAACAATCTCTGGAATGATTCCTGTAAAGCGGACCAAATTATATATGATCCAAGTTTACAATACCATAAATAAAAAAAATATTAATATATATTTCATACTCTAACACATTAAGTAAACAGGGGCATGTAGAAATAAGAAAGCTATGAAAATCGTATATATTGAGATTTTTGCAGATAAAGCTCTATTCAAATGGAACAAGTAACTATGAATTGCTTATCTTGAATATACTAATTAATGAAATACGCAAACAGTACTGCTCATTAAAGATAACAAAACATATTAAATATATATATATATATATATTTGCAAACAGTAGTGCTCATTAAAGAAAATAAAACAAATTAATTAAAAAAAAAAAAAAAAACTTACCGGGTACTTCTGAGCGAAAAAGATAAGATTCTCCAGCGATATGAATCCCGCACCCCTATGAGGAGATTTAAGATAATTCATATTGCCAAATATTCAAAGAAAAAATCTCAGCAACTCCAAAAAAGAATAAAAGACTACTAGAAGATACCTAAAATCTGTTGAGGGATCTGTTCCCTGCCAACCCATCTCCTTCCAAAGCACCGACTTCAGAGGCGGGAGCTCCCTGTTTGGATATGCCAACCTCCATAATTGCCTTAACGCATCCTGTATCCCACAAATTCATTTATTTATTTATTTGACTGGATGACAAATAAAATGGAGTGGGGGAAAAAAAATAAATTAACTTTACAACTCATGATCTCCCCCAACAACAAATAAAATCCTGCCTTATCTCCTTTTTTTCCTAGCACATTTTTGTCTACTTACAATTATTCCCCACTTTTGCAAGGGAGTTAGTACTTTTCTTAGTTCTAATGTTTTATTGCAGTTAAACATGTACCAGAAGAACCTCGTTCCAATCAGATATAATTCAACAATCATGGACGTTGCATACAAATATATACTTACATACTTATACATCAAAAAATTGGATGGTTTTCCATGTCACAGATCATGGAAACCAGACACTAAAACCATATGAAATAAATGTTTGGAACAGATTAGCATATTTGCCTGCCTACAATAGCTTGGTAACGGTAAAGATACATATGATATACAAGCTTTGCAAATTGTTTTAATGGAAATAGGGTTGACCATACAGTCTACCAAAGCCAGTTTCTTTTAGGAGTTCAAGCTGACAAAACGAAAGCATTAATGTTCCAAGGCCACTGAATAGATGAAAATTATCAACGTCTCTACTTTCAAATAAGAAACAACAGTTTACATTTCAAATGTAATGATACTACTGGGAAGGAACCTACTTGATGCTCCAGACAAGAACCATCAAAGGGGACTTGAAGCCTTTGCCGTAAATTTCTGATTCTTTCTTCCTAGGGACACAAAAGACAGTTTGAATAAAATTAGCAAGGTATCCACTACTTAAATATTCACAGTGCAAGGAAAAAAGATCAAGGAAACATGTAGAAAATACAAACTCTTAGAAAGGGCCACGACAAACCATTTCCAACAACAAAGGTTAGTAAGAAAACAATTTCTGTGATTAACAAGACCAAAACAATTTAACGTATCACCTTTTTTTAAACACCATTACATAGAATTTTCAATAAGAGAATCGAATGAACCAGCTTATATTGAAAATGGAATGAACTTGCATATAAGCTAGAAGCTGCTTTGCAGAATGATCATAATAACAATAATGAAAAAAAAAAAAAAAAGAAATCCTACTGTAATATATACTCATAAAATAAATGAATAGATAAATACATAAGAGTTTTAAATGCATTTCAACACAGAAGGATTCAATTTGCTTCAATTGACAATTATATAACTTCTTAGGGGGGTTCTCTCAGATTATCTCTCTGAAGATATCTATGTGTTTGATATTAAGAAATATGATGAAGATGGATAAGGCGGCAGAAGACCATAATTCTCATTGGATGAGAAATATAACCAAGCAGATAATAGCATTAAAATTTTATATGATATTAGGTGCTGGATATACCTGTAAAGGACTAAGGGAGGGTCTAAGCAACTTATTGCCTTCTCTATTACGTGCAGCTGAAGGAAGGGTCAAAAGCCACCCAACAACAGATGCTGGTCCAATTACAATATTCGCTGCGAAGACCAAAAAATAATAAGTTAATTGAAGAAAGAAAAGGAAGAAAGCAACGCTGGGCGTATCCAGATGGATGATGGAAGCTATCCACCAACACTACGTTGTCAACATGTCTACATATGCTGTATGATGCATCATTTTTTTCTATCCTTTTTTTCCCCCAAAAATTAAGAAAACATCCTTTCATTGATAAAAATCTATTCCCAAAAAAAAAAAAAAAAAAAAAAAAAAAAAAAAAGAGGATAAGAAATCCTAAAAAAAGAGAGCATAAAAAGGGAAACAACGTAAAAGAAAATAGGAAACGCATAAACTACACAAAAAGAGTATTCTAAGCCTTTATCCCCCAATAACATCCTTCTGATCTGGACCAATTAAAGAAAAAGGAAAAACCCTGAAAGCTTTGTCTGTTGAAGCCCACAAAGAAGGCAAAATGCCTTCACGTCTATCTATCTTTAATTGTTCCTTCAATAATTATTATTATTAGTATTTTTAAATTAAAACTTATTTGGTTATAAGCAACAGCCTCTTAAAAGAAAAAAAGCTTCAACAAAAATTACTAAGCTGTCTCCGAACCACAAATGGCAAGGATGCAAGAAACTAACAAAAAGTTTCAAGTAAGACATCATGCAAACAGCACCACATACCGAGCCACTGAGCCCATTGTTGAATCAACTGAGAAAATACTAAGGTCCAATGGTGGTGTTCCTTCCTCCGTTCATCATCCCATTGATCTTCAATCTACGAATCGTCATTTGATTAATCAAATTTCTATCCATACTGAATCATAAGAACCCAGAATATGGATTATACAGGCTCACCTCCGAATGCAAATCGTCGTGATTGTGGTTCCCAAGTAGAGGTTCATCCAATCCACCAAAATCTGATGTATCTAAATGCTCTTTCCGCTTTCCATCAACATCACCATGATGGAGCCGCCTTCTCAAAGTTCTTGATGTCATTACTAAAAGTTTCTTATGTATGCCTGCAAACATGTTAAAGTAATTCGATTACGATGATGCATCGGTGACATCTTCAACTAGAAAGAAGTAAAACCTATACAAAACTATCCACATTACAAACTCAGCTGAATAAAACTAAATTAGGAAATTTGATACTCCTTCCCTTCTTAACTTCTTCCTCTACCCAAAAAAGCACATTCTATTTCTCGATCAGTACCAATTACGAAATCGAAATGACAACATTCAAATTCTCCAGAGACCAAAAATCTTTCGAGGTTTTAGTTAACACAACAGGATGCCAAAAATAAAATAAAATAAAACAAAATTGACGACTGTTGAATCTGAATTTGAACATGAGAAGAAAACAAATTAATCCCATAACCGAAATACAGAATTGGGATTCGTTTACGATCCATGAGAGGGGGGGAAATTTTTGCTTAGGGGGGTTTTTATTTTTCCTAATGTTTTCAATTTTAGACAAAAATGGAATTCAGAGAAAAAAAAAATCATAAATATAAAGCAGAAAGATTGGACAAGATTGAGAAAATCGTTACCTGATGAGAGTGGAGAATATAAAACCCTAAATCAGATACCTGGGAAATTCAGTTTGAGTTTTTCCTTTCTATATAGCTAATTTTTCCTTACACCTTAAGCAAAATTATATTGCTTTATATATATATATATAATATATATATATATATATTTGCGTATCACTGCATTATATAATCAGAGATTCCTCTCATTCGTTGACTGCTCATCGCTGATCGCTGAACGTGTTCCGAAAGGAAGAGTTTTTTTTTTTTTTTTTTTTTTTTTTTTTTTTTTTTTTGTCTCTCTCTCTCTCTCGCTCTGAAATTTTTCTTTTTTCTCTTCCTCTTTTAAGAGTTGTTAATCGGAGAAGACAGCAACAGGCACGATGACACCACATAGAAATTAAAAGTTTCAGGGCAAGGGATTGACATTTGGTCAGCCTAAAAACATGACCTGTCAAAGCGGGAGAACGAAATAAATAGAAATAATTGTATAATTTTAAAAGGTTGAAAGAAGTAAATAGCTGTATTTAGAAAATAATTGTAATAAAGAAGGAAAATTTTCATAAATTTTTTGTCATTAGTGTCAACATATTGTATCAATTATAAAATATATATGTTATACCATTTAAATTTTAACATGTTAATCAAATTATCTTTTATTTGATTTTTCTGTCATTTTTAATATCAAAATACCCTTTAATTTTGTATTTGTGTCAAAATACCTCATGATCTTTGTATTTATGTCAAACCACCTCCCATCTTTAATATTTGTGTCAACTATCTCATCTATCTTATTCTATTTATTTAACATTATATAATTAATAATAATTATTAATTTTTAGAATTGATAAAAAAAGTTATTTTTTATTCTAATAAAATAACATGTCTCATTTTTTTAGCACACTATTTTTTTATTACGTATTTTAATTCAAGTTTATTTTCGTTATGAGTTTACTTATGCGTAACCATAATTGATAAAACTCATAAGGAGAACTTAGAATTCGAACAAGTTATTTACTTTGCCTACATAATTCGAAATCATAGTCATAACGAATCTCATTTATGTATTCACTAAAACTCTTAATGAGAACGAATTATTCTAAATTTACTTTTATACTCATTCTTAAATTTTAGAAAATGATTGATTCACGTATGTTGTTACAGTGTTATCTATTATAATTAAACTAAAAATTATAATATTAAGACAATAGAATAATAAACAAAAATTGAGTAATTATTTTTATTTAAGAAAATTAACCTAATGTAAACATGAATCAAAATAAGTAAAATAAGTAAAATAAAAATAGTGTGTCAAAAAAGATACATGTTATTTTATTAGAATAAAAAAAATTTACTTATTCTAAAAAAATTGATAGTTATTAGATAATTATATAATATTAGATAAATAAAATAAGGTAAATAACGTAGTTTGACATAAATATTAAATATCAGGAAGGATTTTGACACAATGCAAAGATATGGAGGCACTTTGACATTAAGGAAAAGATCAGGAGGCATTTGTCATTAAAAAATTATGGAAAACTAACAGAAACTAACTAATGGGAAATTTGATACACATGTAAAAATTTAATGGGTATAACATATATATTTCATAGTTCACTTGACATATTAAACTAGTGACATAATTCAGGGGCAACTTATGAAGTTTTTCCAATAAGTAAAAAGTTTTTAAAATATTTAGAATAAATAATAAATTTATCAAGATTGATTTATTTCTTGTTAATCTATTTTTTACTTTAGTAAAATTTTTATTGATTTTAAATATCTTAAAATCTTGTTATTTATTTTAATGATTTTTGTAAAAGAGTTAATTACTACAATTTGGATATATGGGTGAATATCTTTTTAAGACTTTTTTAATAAATATACTAGGTTTTGTAAAAATAGAACGGTAGCAATTTATTATTTTTTTAAAATCAATCAGTGATTAATTAATTAATCTAAAAAATCAAGGACTATAAGTCATTTTTCTATAAAAAAAAATGAAAAATAAAAAATTGGTCATTGTTTTAAATAAGTCAAATAATAGGTTTTAAAAATATTTCAAAAAACAAGTAAATAATTAATTATTAAATAAATTATCTATTTATTGTTAAATAAATCAATTTCATTATTAATTGTCACATTTACTGTTATTTATTGAAAGTGTTTTTAGATCATGTGAGTTACTATCAAACCACCATTCAGTAATAAATACTAAAGTGGTTATATTTGCACTCAATAGCAGTAATAAATATTAGAGTGGATATATTAACATCCATAATATTGATAAATACTCTCATTTAATAAATGTTTTCTAATATAAACACAATAAATATATCCTCTTATAGATTCTTTTTAAACAATTCCATATTTAATCCTCTTATATACCCGCTTATATTTTAATTTTAATTGATACCGGATCGTATGTTGGATTTGCAAATTGGCTCGTTTTTGTGATTGAGAAAGAAAAGAAAATAAATACGGGACTTTTTTTTTGTAGATTTAGATTATCACCACTACTCAAAAAGAACCCAAAAATAGTTTAGAGCTCACTACACTAAGGATACAGAAATCACCATTTTAATGATACAGAAACTCATATTCGAACAAACTTGGAATGTTCCAGGGAGTAAGAAAGAAACCAAACTGGTTTTACAATATTTTTCTCATCAAAAGTTGTTATTCATTCATATGAAATTTCGTCCTTGAATAGGCATGAAACAACCCTTCATGCTAGGAAAACAAAAAGACTAATTCAGCACTAAAAACTATGCAATTAAAAATGTAGATTCATGCACCACACTTTATGGTTGAAAAAAACCATGCATTCATGCACTACAAACTTAATACAAACATTAAAAATGAAAACCAAAAAGTCATTCATGCACCAAACACATTAAATGAAAACCAAAAAGCCTATAATTAAACAAAGCACTAAGACTTTTCACTTCAGCCATAAAATCTGACTTGAAACTAAAACCTTTCAAATTCAGCCATGTGGATGCCACCTTGTACCAATGAGCTTGTACAATAATTCACATCATTGGTGAATTTGGATCTCATATTCATCATCTATATCATTAATTTTGATTTATTTTGTTAAAAATAAATTAACAAAACTAGATATGGAAAACAAAAAAAAAAAAAACCTTTTTCATTCTAAAATAGGAAGCATAAATAATGTCAAAAAAATAAAAAGAACAAACGATAAAAATCCTAATGAATAAAAAAAATAAAAAAGTAATTGGCCTAAATAGTCCATGAACTCTTTAAAAGATGACGGTTTGATCCCTATTTTTTTTTGTTGAGATTACCTCAAACTCCTATTTTCTTTGCCATTACAGTTTTTTTCATCAAACTCTGTCAAATTTATAATGAAATCTTGCTCAAATGATATATATATATTTTTTGTAATAAAAAGACTAAATACCTTTAAATCTTCAAAAACCTCCCTCTCTCTCCCTCCCTCCCTCTCTCACTCTCTTTCTAACTCTCCTGTTTCTCTCCCTCCCTCCCTCTCTCTCTCTCTCTCTATCCCCCTCCCCCTACCTTTGCAAACAACCAACACCATCCTCAAGCCACCTAGAGTCCGAACTCTTGATCTGGGTCCACTGACAACGATTTGGTTGTCTCCCCATGTGATTTGGACACTGGCCCTTGCCCCTCCGCCTGCAATCTTAGCTCCCCCCTGGCACCCCAAACCCTCCCAAATTTAGTCCAAATTCCCCTCAAATTTGATTTGGATAGAATATTACCCATTTGACCTTCAAAAAGTATGAAGCATGTTCTCTCGTGACCAATCTATTAGTTTTTTGACAGAAAGGACTACAATGGCTAAGAAAATAGGAATTTGAGATTATCTTGACAAAAAAAAAAAAAAAAAAGAATAAGGACCAAATAGTCACATTTGAAAGAATTTAGGGACTATTTAGATTAATTACTCAAAATAAAAATACATACTTCAATAGATTTAGGCTGTTCAAAAGACATACTTTCTTTTATTTTTGTTTCACTTGAATCTTAATTGAAATTTTATTTTCATTTTATAAAGATTTCTTAGGAAAAAATTGAAGAAGAACAATTTAGTGTTTGTAAAATAAAATTAACGTTTATCAAATTTGTAGGGAAATTTTGTTTTTAAATATTATTTTCATCTATAGTTAATGTGAAGTATCCTTTTTAATTATTATTTTTTTTAAAAATAATGTTCATATTAATATATATACTGGGCATATGAGCATTCTTAATAAGTTTTAAGGTAATTTTATTGTGAGATAAAAGTGTAATAAATTTTTTTAATTATTTTATAAGGGTATTTATCAATATTATAGGTGTAAATAAAATCTCTTTAAATACTAATACAAGGTATGTGTAACAAGTCATTGAATAGCTATCATGGATGTAAGAGCACTTTAATACATGCCACTTGAAAAGTCAAATTATAAAATGTAGAAGATAGGCTTCACACTATTAGAAGGTACAGCTAAAATTAGTTACATATTTAAATAAGTGAGCAATGTTATAGCTTTGTTTTGTAAATTGGTTCGATAAATTAAATTCCAAATTTAATGGGGACAATATGTGAATCCGTTTCATATTTTCTGATTTTTAATTTTATCATAGTTAACGTGTTTTCTTTTTAACATCTTTGTCTAATAAAGTTTGTCATGTTGTAAAATTATTAAAAAAAAAAAAGATAAGTTCTAAAATATTTTCAAGAAAAACAAAAAGAGTAATTGGCATAGTGATCTTTAAACTCTTTAAAAGTTTGGTTCCTGTTTTTTTTCTCTTTTTGTCGTGCTGATCCTAAACTCTCTAAAAAGTGACGATTTGATTCTTTCTGTCCACGTCCGTTAAATTTCTAACATAATCTTACTAAATAATTAATTTTTATATTAAAATTAAAATGCCCCACCCTACTCTCTCTCTCCCCCCATTCCCACCCTCTCTCTCTCTCTATTTTTGCCCACCCCTCCCTCCCTTTCTCTCTCATTTTCGCCGCCCCCTCCAGCTGTCGTTCGCCCCCCACCCCTTCCCGCCGCCATTTGCTCCCCACCCCGTGCCTCCTCCCGCCTCTGTTCGCCGCCCACCCATGACTGGGTCCTCCCTGCCCGCTGACTTTAGCCCCCGCAATCTAGGATCCCCCCTCCCGCTGCTATTCGCCCCCATCCTCTTCCCTTTTCTCTATCTCTTAATCTGTCTCCCCACCATCGCCCCCCACCGTTCGCCACCCAGCCTCCTCTTCTCTCTCTCTTGGTCTAGCCCCCCCCCCTACTGCCTTTCACCCCTGCCCCATCTTTCCTCCCCACCCCCCCCTCCTACGCTTTCCCACCACCCCCCCCCCACCACACACAAATCAGAGTTGTCTCCTTCATCTATGCCATCGTCAGACCCTCCCCCCAGAATTCCCTGTCTTCTAGGTCATCTAGCCTCCCCCCCAACTGTCTTCGCCTTACCGAGCTCGGCTCAAAACCCAGAACCAAACTGGGTTCCACACCCCCCCCCCCCCCGCCCCACCGAGTACTCCATCTGGTTTCCTCGAGCTTGCCCTGCCTTTGGATCTTGGCCTCAGATCTAGGCTACTTTGGTTTTGGAGGGGAGAGAGAGAGAGAGAGAGGAGAGTGTGTGTGTGTGTGTGTGTGAATGAGGGCTTTCGTTTGGAGGAGAGAGTGAGTAAGTGAGGGCTTTGGTTTGGAGGAGAGAGAGAGAGATCGAGGAGGGAGAGAGAAGAGAAAGATTAAATTTTTTTTATAATTTTTTAAAATTAATTATTAGTAAATTGTTAAAATACCCTCTCATTATGTTACAAATTAATGGATTTTCATGAAAATAACCATAATGGCAAAAAAAAAAAAAAAAAAGTTTAGGATAAAAAAAAAGAATAGAGAACAAACCGTCATCTTTGCAAAAGTTCATGGACTAATTTAGGCCAATTACTCAAAAAAATTCCAAGAGATTTTATGATAATAAGATTATTTATATTTTATTTTTCTATGGGCACAGGGGGGGTTAGGTTGGAGAAATTTACTCTAAATCCTTATAACTATTGTTTTTTCTTCCTTTCAATATAACTACTTTATTTTTCCTTAGACCTTAAGCAAAATTAATTACAGATATATTTGTGCATCACTACATTGTATAATCGGAAATTCCTCTCTTTAGTTGACAATTCATTGTTAGTTGCAGAACGTGTTCTGAAAGGAAGAGTTTTTTTTTTTTTTTTTTTTTTTTTTTTTTTTTTTTTTTTTCTTGCTCTAAAATATTTCTTTTAAAAAGTTGTAGCATGTAGCATATTTTATAGGTAATTTTTAAATTGTAACATGTTATATGATGATAAATTATAACATAATTTTACGGGTAAACTATTGGATCTTTTACAGATTAACAGATTCATTGATAACATACCTTTAATTTTTTTTTGAAAAAGAATATATTTTTAATTTTTAACAAGAGATTCATGTGTATAGTTCAGGCTAAATAAGGAGGAGTAGAAAAATAGTTATTCTATTTCTTATTATGTTTAAAATTTTATTTTATAATTTCTCAAAAAAATTATTTTATAATTTAATATTTGTCTCATAAAAAATATATTATTTGGCTATTTCTCTCTCTCTCTCTCTCTCTTTCCTTTTCTTTTCTTCTTTTAAGAGATGTCAATTGGGGAAGCCACCAACAAGCACGATGACACGGAGAAATTTTCGGGCACCGGTTTGCAATTGGGTCAACCGAAACTTATGTCATAGCGGGAGAGTGAAGTAAATAGAACAATAAATAATTACAATTTTAAAAGGAGACGGTATATGATGGAGGGGAAACAAAGGTAAATGACTTGTTTTTAAGAGATTTAATTAATGAAATTATGAGGTTTTGTAAAATTAGAAAAATAGTCTTTTTTAACCATTGATTAATTGATCATGATCAATGAACAATGATCTATTATTTTTCTATATAAAAATATTCGACTATTTTTTTTTTGTCAACTTAAGAGTTTAAAAACAGTCTATTTATATAATTTCTATAACTGAATAAATAATAAAATTTCAAAATATTTTAGAAATGAACTTTATTATATAACAATTATTTACTAATAAGTATATTAATTAATCATTTATATACTATTATTATTTCATATTTTAAAATTATGTTATTTACTTTATTTTGTTTTATCAAAATGTTATTTACTTATGGGTTTAATACCATACAAACCCAAGCACGAAGGCTTTCTCAATGATTCAGATTGTCAAACACAGTTTTCTCTGCTACCTAAAAAATAAGATAAATAAAATACAGTTTTGTTGAGGTTAGATTTCTTACCTCATTTCTCACCATACACGTGTCCCCAGATAAGTGATCAGAGATTACAAGATGACTCGGAGACATGTTGCTTAGAAGAGCTAGGAACGACTTTTGGACGATAGAAGAACGACTAGCGTGTGACTATAGCGGAGCTAAATAGGGAAAGTTGACTTCATGAGCAGGATTAAGAAACTAAATTCAGCATATCAGGCAAGGGAATCAGCTAGCAAGCCTAGATCTCACAAAAAAGACAATTTTCTAATATCTTATAGTCATTCACGAATTGAAAAGTCAAGCAATACAGAAAAGGGCAACTACCCATAAGCATTCAAGGCATATTCTACTAGAATCAGGCAACTCAAGGCATCAAGTTAGTCCCTATAAATCAAGGCTTACTCCGCAAGCCTAGGGACCTTCTTCTTCTAACCAATCCGAACGTTCAACTCATTGTACTCAGCAATATACACACAAAATTTCCCGAATCTTTCTATATCACATCTTCCCATCTCTTTCTGCCTCTTTCTTACTCAAAATCGCCATTGTAACGCTCTTTTATACATATTGAAAGCTCTTGGAAGTACTACAAAGGACGTAGTCTAGAGATTACGGGCAAGCATCTATAAAATCGGTTGTCTTTGTCTCTATTTACTTTCCTTGCAATTTAATTTATTTTTCATGACTGATTAACGACATGCTGATGACCGGCCAACGACTCACCTGTTGCCCTATTTCGATCATTGGCCCTATTTTTCTTTGATTGTTGATTCAACCTTCTATAGTTTGGCATCTACCGTGGGGCTTATGGATAACAACATAGGTATCGCGGTGACAACCAGCATGATGGACAACAACTTCAGAACCACTTGCAGACCAGCTGCTAGTAAGACAACAACAACTCAACAGATGACTGACTAGGCTCTCGTAGAATTGTGATAGGGACAGGAGGATAGTGACTGACAGATTGCTAGCTTACTAGCCAAGAACGAGGAGTTGCATCGTCATTCAGTCATCCACTCAAAATCGAGATGCCAACATCATCCGCTACCACAACCTATGGGGTTCCTTCTCAATCCCCTATAGCATCGCTCTTCCCGTATGGAATCCTACTGACTATGATGTTCACTCCTTGAGCCCGATCCACTCGATGTCATCATTGCAATTGATGATGGCGCCCATAGGGACCTCTCCCTTGGGATCTTTCCAAAGCGCTCCGATTACAGTTGCCACAACTAGTACTCTACCATAAGAAGTCCCACTCGACACGGTTCCTCTACAACCACTATTGGGAACTCTATCATTACAGCTTTTCCACTTACAATAAGTAATTACTGATGCGGTGAACAATAGCATGAAGACTATGGAATGACGCATGCTACAGAACCTCAGGAATCCACTTACTTATGAAGACCTACTTAAAGAGGTGGAGTACTCGCCTTTTAGTCAGGCGGTAGTTGATACTGCTCTACCACCCAAGTTCCACAGACCGACCTTCTCCAAATTTGATGATATGATAGATCCCCATAAACATGTGTGCCAATACCAACAAGTGATACTTGGGACCACCATGTTGAAGGAGTCTAAAGACGCAATCATATGCAAGCTCTTCCCACAGAGTCTTAAAGGCTCCGCTCTTAAATGGTTCTGCCAATTGGCTTCAGAACCAGTCGGTACTTTCAAGGAGATGACCAAAGTATTCTTGGAGAACTACTCAGCCAATATCGACAAGGGAACAACTCCCGATGAACTCTATACTATTATCCAACAACCAAGTGAGTAACTCCGCAACTACATCAAGAGATTTAGCAAAGCAGTCGCCAAAATCCCAAATTGTGATGATACCATTGCTCTTTTTGCACTCAAGAAGGGCTTGCTTCAGAATTTACTTTCCTAAATGAAGTGTGCAACGGCAAAGCCAAGACGATCGGCGACGCCTTGGTGAGTGCTCGAGGATTGATCGATGCAGAAGAACTACATGCCAAGAAGCTGGAGTATCTCAACCTCAACAAATGCGAATTATTAGGATCTGGGAACCCAGCAGCCGGAGAACGACCAGATCGAGTGACCAGCCAGTCATCCAGATGATCCGACGATCGCTCGAGGAACAGTCCCAGAGGAAGATCCTACCACCAGCGAAAGAACAAGAGGCTACTTTCACTACCAAAATATTCCTTTGACATCAGTCTAGAATGACTCGTGATGCACTTGAAAGGTAAAGATTTTGTTTGTTGGCTTGGAAAAAAAATAACTACTCATGATCGCAGGAAAACCAAATGAGTATTGCAAGTTCCATCCATACCATGTCCACTCAACAAGCGACTTCAAGGCTCTTCACTATGAAGTCATCAAGCTGTTGAAGAGAGGTCACTTGAAAGAGCTATTTAGCTAGAAGGGATGATATACCTACGGACTAGTCGGTGGAAGAAGAGACAGACGTGACATAAGCAAAACCCCATCTCCACCGCCAGCGAAGAAGACAGTAAGAGTCATCCTTTGGAGGATCACTAATCACCGGAGAATCCTACTCAGCAATGAAAAGAGCATACAAAAGCATCCTCTCGACACCAGATTAACTCCCAGGATTGCTAAAAGACTATGCCATTTCCTTCCATGAGAATGAACCAACCATACTATGCAGACCATATGACGATGCCCTTGTTACCTCATTGCTAATCGACAACTGCCAAGTCAGCCGTGTTCTAGTAGACAATGTAGCTCCACCACATCATGTTCTTAGCTACCTCAGGAGATGAGATAAGCAAGGACCATATTTAAAAGTCATCAACGACCCTTGTTGGGTTCAATGGCGAGTCAACAAGGGCAGTCGGAAAAATCCAACTACAGTTTTTGTCAGGAGAGAGAATAGGTTGACAACCTTCTTGATCATGGATTGTCTATCCGACTACAACATCATTCTCAGATGACCATGGATTCACTCAATGAAATCTATCCCGTCAACCTATCACCAAGTCATCCGCTTCTCAACCAGGAGAGGAATCTGAGATATTAGAGAAGACTAAAAAGCCGCGAGAGGATGTTACCTCGCTGCCTTCAAACTCAAGCAACAATTATAGCAATTACAGTTCCAAGATGAGTCAATGAAGAAGTCACCACCACAACGCAGGGAACCAAAGCTAGAAGATCTAGAAGAGATTCCAATCAACTTCAAACATCCTGATCGAGCTGACAATATCAACTCGTGACTTGATCCTGAGGTACTATCTAAACTCGTTGAGTTTCTTACTAGTAACAAAGATTGCTTTGCATGGTCGTACATAGAAATGACATGTATTGATCTCAATGTGATTAGCCACAAACTCAATTTAGACCCAAACCACAAGCTATTTTGTCACAAGATGAGGAAATTTGGAGTCGACCACAATCAAGTGGTCAATGAAGAGGTGAGATAACTCCTCGAAATAGGTTTCACTAAGGAGGTGTAATACCCGAATTGGCTCACAAATGTGGTCGTTGTGAAGAAGAAGATTGGTAAATGGTGAGTTTGCATTGACTTCACAACTTGAACAAAACATGTCCCAAAGACAACCTTCCTCTGGCACACATCGATAACTAGTCGATGTAACCACCGGCCACCTGTTGCTATCAGTCAAGGATGCTTTCTTTGGCTATAATCAAATCCTTCTGCATCTTGATGACTCAGAGAATACCACATTCTTCACTGAACGAGGAACCTACTATTACAAGGTGATGCCTTTTGGACTTAAAAATCAGGTGTAACTTACCAGCAACTCATCAACAAGATGTTTCAGGTTTGATCGGAAAAACCATGAGGTCTACATCGACGACATGCTTATGAAGTCATTGCAAGCAGAGGAACACATCTCGCATCTAGAGGAATACTTTCAGCTACTCCGGTAGTACAATATGCGACTCAATCCCATGAAGTGTTCGTTTGGAATGACATCCGACAAGTTCCTCGACTACCTAGTGACTTAATGGGGCATTGAAGCAAATCCGAACCATATTAAGTAGTTATCAATATGCCCTCTTTGAAGAACAAGCGTAACATACAACAACTTGCCAGATGAGTAGCTGCACTTAACCATTTCATCCTTAAATCTTCGACCTGTAATAGCCGTCCTTTTTACTGATTCATGATTTCCTTGTTAAGGAATATGAATGTTTATGTAAAATATATGATTTGATTCTATCAGATTATATTTGAGTTCTTATAGCCTTATAAGACTCAATAATAGTTTGCTTAGCCAAGCATGGGGCCTTTTGAAAAAAAGGCAGAATAAAATTTATGATTTTATTCCAGTCAACATTTGACCAGAATGACTCACGACATGATTATGAGGTACTGCAGTATAGCAAGCAGTATGAAAATTATACTGTGAAAACCTCATCACAGATGGAAATGTAAGAATAAGGTACGAGACCACTTAAGAAAAATCAAGTACAATATTTAGAGCAATCAGGACTAAGTGGCTTAAAGTCCTAAGAAAAACCTACACGCAGTCGATTAAGTGCAGATAAATTCTGAACTGTAGTCCAGTACAACTATACTATTATTAGTTGAAAATAATATTAGCACTATCTGAGTTATTAAGAAAATGGACTGCATATTAAGGAAAGTGCCAAACATGGTCTTAGTAGGTGACGCCTCCTTCAAGATAAACAAGTAATTTTTGAATTAAAAATTAAGTGGATAATTATGCATTTATTAGTGTAAAATGACACCCTCATGGCCGGCCACCACTAAGGGGGTTATTAGCAAATATTTTGTTGTTAGGGTTAGATGTGTAATTTGTGGAATAAAAATAATTATAGAAATTTAATTATTTTTCACCTATAAATAGGTGATGATGGGGGGATGTTGGATCATTTTATTACACCCCAAAACTCTGGCTTATTTCCAACTCATTCTCTCTTCCACCCTAGGAGCCGAACCCTAAAGAAAAAAAAAAAGGAGAAAAAGGTAGATAGTGGCTGGTTGTGAGTGGAAGAAGAAAGGAAAGAAAATTTTCTCAATCGAAGGTTTAGATCCACCCTTCAAGACCTAGAGGTAATCCTCTTAACCCCCTAAGTATTCAATTAAGTTTTGATGGAGGATTTAAATGTATTTCAAGCATGGGTTTGTAAGAGCATAAGCTCACCCTTTCCATTTTCATGTAATAACCTAGATTGCTTGATATGTACTTGATTAGGTTTTAGTGGTCTTGATTTATGATTTGAAGCATGTTTATGATGCTATGTATTACAATTATGTATATGTATGAATGCCTATTATATATTTATAATATGTCCCCACATACTCAAGAAGTGTATGGTATGAATGATAATAATGGTGATGGTGTATGATAAATGGAGGGTTAAAAATTAACCCAAACTCCTAATTTGGTAAAGGATACCATTTGGGTTTGTAAGGTCGAGAAACCAATGCATAATGATGAAAACTATACATAACGCATTGCATGTTTGTCGTAGGCTCATAGTTTTAGCCGTTTGAGGTAGGGTGTGCGTAATTTTACGTAAAAATCAACCGAAGTTGAAAACTACCAGTTTCAGATTAAATGGGCAACAATCTGGAAATGAATTTTGAGGTCCTTAGAGGCCGAATTTGGGAAAAGTCAAAACTATAAATTGTAGGGAATCAAAATCTAGGGGATAACTTAGATAGATTTTAAAAATAAGCTCCAAATACCTCTTTTTTATCAAAACACGAGACTAGCCTGAGCAGGCAAGTGTGCACGGCCAGACAGATTCAACAAGAAAAACGGATAGGTTAAAGGCAGAACTAAGTTTTGAGCAAAGAATAAAAGTTGTAGGTTTTTCAAGATCTACAATTTCATGAAGAAAAATTTTTCAAATTCAAAACAGATTTTAAGATAAAATTAGATCTTAAAAACTGAGTAGGAAATAGGAAATTCCTGCACAGGATTTTCAAAACAATGCATGAACATCAATTCCTCACATGTACTGATAACTGAAATTATGAAACTATTTTTAAATATTGCTTTCAGAATTTCATAGTTTTGTTTAAAAGTTACAGTTTTATAAAAATTCGGTTTTAAGAGATTAAATTTTACAAAAGATTTTAAAATAAATAAATAAATAAAAATAGAAAAAGTCTTGTTAAGAAAAGAGAAAAATAAATATATGAGCCAAAACTATTTTGAAAATATAAGAACAAAATATGACCATCAGTATCCGGATAGGATACCCAGCATTGGGTTGGGCCTAAAACCTATGGTTACCAATAGTAACATAATAGGTATTACTTTAAAGTAATTGGGCCTTGATAACCTAATAGGGTATTAGACTAAATATGATTGGACTTATACCCAAGGTTACTAATAGTAACATAATAAGATGCTATTTACTATTTAAGTATCATTGGGCATTGTACCCAATGTTTCGTCTAGTAATAAAACAAGATACTGTTTGATTGTAATTGGGTCTTGTGCCCTAGGGTTATATTTAGTAACTAAATAAGATATCATTGTAGGGTGTGGGGGACATGTAACTAGGTTACTGATGAATGTTGGTTAAGGATACCAATATTGAATGTAATGATTTATGGTAAGGTAGGATGATCCTTATCTTACGTCCTTTTTAGAAACAGGAAAGTAACCTGTTGTTGCAACCTGTTGGAGCAACAAATCCAGGATGTAACATAATCAGTAAGTACAACTCCGCCTACAGCATAGGCAAAATGTTTTTACTGCTTTGCATGTTTTCAAAGCTCATACATTCATGTATATGTTACATATAATTTATGCTTTATTATTATGGTATCATAAAGCATACTCACTAGTGATAATTTACATGGTAAGAAAAAGTTTACATTTCAAGTAAGAAACTGTTTACAAGTATGAAATGGTTTTTCAAATATGTTTTAAAGTAAGAACAAGTTTTCAAGTATGATGGCAAGCAAGTTACCTTGTGTCGTACCGACCCGCTCTAGGTCGGGTTTAGTCCATGGTTTGAGTTGATTGGACTGGCCGCCCCAACCACTCCATGACTGCGCGTCATGGTACGTACACTCATATTATGTAATGGGCCCAAAAGGATGCAAATATAAGGAAGCATAACTGATGTAATAAGAAAGCATAAATAGTTCATGCATTTATTTATTAAAATTATTTTGCGGATGATAAGTTGTACTTGCTGAGCGAAAGCTCATGACTTACGTTTATGCTGTAGGTAAGCGGCCTATCAGTAATGTATGATACAAGACTATGGAGATGGCGCTGCGGACTATGAAATTGGGTTGGTCACCATCATGCGTTTTGAAATTTTATTGTGTTATGTGATGTTAGTTTGAGGGTATTAATATCTAATAATTAGTATGAGTTGTAAGATATTTACAAAGGTTTGAACTATAGTATATACTTGTACGTATATATATAAGTATAAGGTTTTGAATTTAAGTTTATATATAAAAAAAAAATTATGTACTTCTACAAGGATAAGTAAGATAAATATTTAAGGAAAGTAAGCATGGTAACAGCCCTACATAGGTAGGGTGTTACATGACCAATGTTTGCCTTTCTACAAGCTTCTCAAAGGTAACAAGACATTTGAATAGGATGAGAAGTGCGAGTATGCATTCCAAGACTTGAAGAAATTCCTGATGACCCCTCAACTGCTCGCCAAGCCAATCAATGGTGAGCCTTTACTTTTGTATTTATCTATTTCTAACACCGCTTTGAATGCATCATTAGTCAGGAGGAAAGAAAGGTCCGATAACCCATCTACTATGTAGCCATACTCTACTCGACACAGAGACTCGATACCTACTCATTTGAGAAGCTCGGTGTTGGCTCTCGTTACAGTAACAAGGAAACTAAGCCCTAATTTCCATTGCCATTCCATCATTGTGACCAACACCTCCCATTTATGAGCCATTCTTCACAAGTCAGAGACTTTCGGATGACTCATTAAGTGGGCAATTGAACTCAACGAGTTTCACATCACCTACTAGAATATAACAGCTCTCAAACCATAGGAACTGGTAGATTTTGTAGTAGAATTGACTCTTGAGACTTAGTGGCCTTGGACGACAAACAACCACCTGAGGAGTAGATACTATAAGTCGACAGCTCATCCAACGTGATGGGAAGTGGAGTAAACATATACTTGAAGACTCAAACTGGGGAGATAGTCAAGCAAACTTATGAAGTGGGTAGTTGAACTCAGCAAGTTCGACATCATATACCAGAACATAATAGCTCTCAAACCGTAGATACTGCCAGACTTCGACTTTGTAGCAAAATTGACTATCGAGGCTTCTGCGGCTTAGACTTGAAAGACCACCCAAGGAGTAGATATAGAAGTCGATGGCTCGTCCAACATGAAGGGAAGTGGAATAGGCATCTACTTGAAGATTCCAACTGCGGAGCTAATTAAGCAATCCTTTCAACTTGGATTCAAGGCCTCCAACAACAAAGCGGAGTACGAGGCTAATGTGGCAAGACTACGACGTGCCAAATCACTTGGCACTAGTAGAGTAAAGGTAATCAGTGATGCTTAACTTATTGTGAACCAGAGTAATGGTGAATGCATGGCATGCGACATGATGATGACATCTTATCTGGAGCTAGTAAATGCACTACACTCCCAATTTGAAAGCTGCGAAGTTCATAAAGTTCCAAGAGAATCTAACAGCCATGCCAATGCCTTGCATTAATCGGTTAGCCTCAGAGTTAGCACCAAACGACAGCCAGCCGAGCAACGACCTGGTCAGTGATCCGCTAGTCGATCACTGCTCGTCAAACGATTCGATTAGTGATTCGCTAGTCCATCACTACTCTTTAAACGATTCACCTACTAGCTGGATGATACAAATCCTAATGTACATGGAACATGGAGAGGTACCATCCGATAAGAAGCAAGCGAGGAAGTTGCAGATCCAAAGTGTCAGGAACTTTATCATTGGTAGAAAGCATTATTGCCACTCATTTTCAGGTTCTTACCTCCGATGCCTCGACCTTGAACAAGCACTTTACGTCATTCGGGAGATATATGAAGGAGATTATGGCAACCACTCGGGCCCTAGATCCTTTTTTCACAAAGCCATATGACAAGGATTCTGCTAGCTGACAATGAAGTTAGATGTTGAAAGCTTCACCAAGAAATGTGACAAGAGTCAATGCTTTGTTCCAATCATTCACACACTAGTCGAGCTCCTATCCTCTATAAGTAGCCCTTATCATTTCATAAAGTTGGGCATGGATATTGTGGGTCCACTACCAATTGCCTCCGAGTAAAGAAAGTTTGTCTTGACTATTACAAATTATTTCTCCAAGTGGGTGGAAGCCAAAGCATTAGCATAAAGTAAAGGAAGCTGCATTGAGAACTTTGTATGGTGATAAGTCATATGCAGATTCAGGCTCCCAAGGATATAGTAGCAGATAACAAGACTCAATTCACATCTGGCTGTTTCTAAGATTTTTTGCAAAAAATGGAAGATCACTCTTAGCTTATCAACCCTGAGGTATCCACAAAGCAATTACCAAGCGGAAGCAACAAACAAGACCATCCTCAACAACTTGAAGAAAAAGCTTGAAAGTTACAAGGGGGGCTAGTACAACAAGCTCCTAGTAGTCTTTTGGGCCTGTAGAATGACTCCCCGCACAGCAACCAGTAAGTCACCTTTCTCATTAGTTTATGGAGTAAATGTAGTGATCCCAGCTGACATCAGAATGCCCAACTTGAGGACCAAGCTAGCCGGCCCAACGAAGCTGTGAACGACTAGATGATAACTTAGAACTTGGACTTGCAAGAAGAAAAGAGGAATAAAACACTTGTCGGTTTGGCACACTACCATCAAGTCATAGATAGACATTCTTCAGATAGGAGACTTCATCTTGTGCAAAGTCTTCCAAACATGAAGAATAAAGGAACTAGCAAGCTAGCACCGAATTGGGAAGGACCCTATCGAGTCACGAAAATAGTTAAACCTGGAGCATACGGCTTGGAAGAACTCAGTGGCACCCTAGTACCTCGGCCATGGAACGCTCTGCACCTGAGGAAGTACTATGACTAAAGAATGACTTGAGCAGCACCTGTCTGTCAACTATCTATCAAGTCCTTTATTTTTCTTGACTATTTTTGTAATTTTCTTTTTTAGTTCTTTTCTTATTTTCAGAGAACTTAGCATTATATAATAAAGGCCATAGGATTGTAATAATCGAACCACGCTCGGGCTTAATCTGTAAACATGGGTATGTAGGAAGCAAGTGATACTATAAACTAATGCAACTTGACCTAAAAAATAAAATCCTATGTTTTTCCCTTATTCCTTAAACAAAGGCATTGTCAGTTCTCAACGGGATCCCTAACCTATTGAGAGCCTCTCTTTGCAACTCACCCTTTTGTCACAAGGGGCTGATCACCCCTTGCAGATATGGAGCCTAGACCTTGCAATCGCGTATGTGCGGGTCATTGTACCCTTTGCGTCTCGTGTTCCCACACAGAGTATCAAGTGACACATCAAAGATGCAGGAACAACTGTGATCTGTAGTCGAATGCCCAGGTACAAGGAGAGGGCCTTTCAAGCGGGGCAGCACCCTTCATTCCAGCCCCTGGGCTAATGCTGACTGCGGTCGATGCTAGCCTAACAAACTGATGCCAATATTTGTATCGATGCCAACCAAGGCTGATGCCAACTATAGTCAATGTGGGCAATAAATGTTTTGTCTAAGACTCAACCTCTCTTCAGTATAAGACACCCTACGAGGTCACTTAATCTGATCGATGGGTCCACTTTAGGAGACACCTTACTAGGCCACTTAATCGGGTCACCGGGTCCAATTAAAGACACCCTATGAGGCCACTTAATCAGATCGACAAGTCTGCTCTCAAGATGTTTCTACTAAGTCTTGACCTCTTTTGCAACAAACAACTCAAGACTTGGTTGGGGAACATATTTGGCATCTTCAATTGTTAATTTGAATTCTGCTAGGCCTATAACTTTCTGATTTATGCATAGTACGAGTCAACTATGACTACTTAGCAAGTCAACAATGACTCCTAAGCAAGTCACCTTTGACTCCTTAGCAAATCATCTGTGACTCGGTAATGAATCACAGATGATTATTCTACGAATCAGGGAGCATTTTTGCTTACGACTCATGAATGAGTCAACCTGCAAGTATGGACTAACACTTAAATACAAGCAAAGATCATACGAGTTCAAATGTAAAAATTTAAAGCAAACCAAGGCAAAGGAAAGCTATTCAAATTACAACCCAACAACCCGAAATCCTTATCAATCGGCAAAGAAGTCTCTATGTTCAGAAAAGGAGGTCAGAAAATGAAAAAGACAAATAAAGGTAAAGGTAGATTGGGGGGCACAACGTTTACTCCTCTTTCTTCTCGGCCTCTTCATCAACAGTCTCCTTGGCCTCCTCTTGCAACTCCTTGTCTGCAACCTCCTCACCATCAGCCTGACAAGTCACAGTCTCAATGACCTCATCCAGGTGACCTTCATCCTTAGCATCGGAGAAGTAGCCAACCAGTCGTAGGATTTTGGCTTCAACCTCCTTGTCAATCAGCTTGCCATTGCAGAATTATCGCAAAGTGTTGAGCCTAGCATGAAAGCAACCGAAGGTGTATTGATTCTTCCCATCCTCAGTAATCTCGGAGATGCGATCATCCTTCTCCGTCAGTGATTTTGTAGCCTTCTCTAGCTGGCTACGAAACATACTCTCGGAGTCTTAGGCCGACCTCAGCTCTTTCTCCTGTTTAGCCTTCTGCTCTTTCCACTATATGGTTATGGTTGCCAACTCCAAATCAAGGGCGGCATAGTGGGAACACATGGCATGGACCAATTGATGATCCTGCAATGACAAAGACACGACTTCAGAATGACAACGTAATGACCAAATTGAAAGGTAATTCTTTAACTAACAATTTATCTTAATAGTTTTACTACGGTAGCCTTGGTATAATACAGCGAAAGGTTGAGACAAGAGGTGATAAGAGTCAGTTTCAATCATCAAGGCTCCACTAATATGGGAAGCAACATGATTATTCTCCTCGAGAGATAAGCTCTACAGAACTCTCAGTGCTAAGAGCCACTCCTCATCCTCCTTCTTGAGCTTTGGTGGCCTGGAAGTTGACACGCGATTGACTGGTGAAGGAGTAGCCAAGGGCTCGTCATTTAGTGCGATCAGCTCGGAGGAAGAAGCAGGAGCTTTGCCTTTGCGATGAGTAGGTATGCTTGCGACATACGTTCTAATACCTTGTCAGTAGATGGAGGCTCCATTTTGCTCTTCCCTTTTCTTACAAGACAAATTATTAAGACCACATACGAGGTAATAAAATAAAAAACTTTCATTTTCTTTTCAATACTCACTGGACATGTTTGTGGACGACCTAGTTCTACAAGCAACTTAAGAAAGAGGAGAGGGTGGCTGGAATGCAGCCAAGATCTTGTTGACATGAATCAAAAACTTTGGAGACAACCGGGGGTCTTTGGTCAAGGAGTTCTCTATAAAACAAGCAATCAAAGAAGATTATAACCTGTTAATAAGCAGCTACAAATCACAGCTAATGAACTCGACCACCATGAATTGCTCGAACAACTTACTAAGCCGACCCCAGATGAGTGGAGTTGTCCACGGGTAGCCCTCAACATCCACCGGTCCATGGCCCATGGCATAGTGATTCTTTAGTAGCGAACAGAGTTGGTGATCTCTTCAAACTTCAGATTATTTCTATTCATCTTCATAAAGGCAAACCGGCCTTTGGAATCAGAGTTATGCTTCAAGAATTATAGGGCTTGGAAATCTTCCTTACTCACCATCAGGCCCTCTTAGTCTGCAAGCCCCTAAGCACCGAGAATGGCCCTTTACAAGTTCAGCATCAGTTGGCCCAAAGTGATTTGATAGTGCACCAACATTGCCAAAGCCAGCCACAGTATAGGGAAGGTCAAACCCAACAAGAAGACAATCTCATAGATAGGGAGCCAACCCTTGTAAGGATTATCAACCCTTTCTACCGTGTAAGGAGCATGGACTTTCATCCCGGCAGGGAGGTCAAACTCCTCTGGCCATCCCTGGATCTCTTCTGCACTCAGAATCGAGTCTGCATTTTCCTACAAATGGTCCCAGCCGATGTGGTAAGGATCATCATCCTCCGCCATCAAAATGGTGGAGGGAACCAGTAGAGCTTCCACATCAGCCGTCGATGGTGCGGTGCCCGATGACTCACATGCAGTCTCGCGAGCCGCCTTGAACATCTTTAGCAAGTTATCCATCGCAGCAGACATGGCCTAGACTCTAATAGAAGTAAAGTTCAAACTCAACGATACCCAACGTCAGAAACCCGAGAAATCATAGCAATTCGTAGGTCGCATGAAAAGGAAAGCATTTGGCATATTTGAGGTGTTTGTGTTTGTTTGAGTTAATTTGTAAGTTTAATAGTGATTTGGTTGACTTTTCAGAAAAGACAAAAACTTTGGGAAAAGACAAAATTGAGTGATGGGTGAGTTAAACTCAACCAAACAAAGAAACTAAAAGAAAAGAGACAAATGAGAAGGAATCGTACCTGTGGAGAAGATTGCAAAAGAAGATGAATAATTTTAGACTTGGAAGCGACTGAGAGAGAGAAAGCTTTTGAGAGAAGGAAATGGGTAAGAGAAATAAGAAGATTGTTGGAAGTCTCGAATCTTAATTTTCGCCCAAATTTGAATTAATGGTCCAGATTGCTCCTTATCAATAATCAAAGATCGAATGGCAGTTTGTCATCATTTCAAATCTCAGAAAACGCACTTGGGAAGTCACATTGATTACAACATGTCTTCTCAACCACCTGCAACTGCCATATGGCCCAGAAAGTGACACGTATTTGAAAGCGTGCAGAGGCATCCCAGACATTATGTGTCACCTAGGAGTTGGCAATGAGTCATCCACCAGTCGCGAAGAAGCACGATTTAGACAAAAATACTCCTTAGGCCGATTTACAATCAATTATAGAGTGTGGGGTTTATTGTTGAAGTAAGATTTCGTACCTTATCTCTCATCATACATGTGTTCCAAATAAATCATCGGAGACCACAAGATGACTCAGAGACATGCCGCTTAGAAGACCCGGGAATGACTCCTGGACGATAGAAGAACGACTGCCAGGCAACTAGATGGTCAGTGGAGCTAAATAAGGAAAGTTGACTTCATGGGCAGGATTACGAAACTAAATCCAACATATCAGACAAGGGAATCAGCTAGCAAGCTCAAATATAATATCTTATCATTATTCATGAATTAGAAAGTCAAGCAATACAGAAAATGTCAACTATCCATCAACATTTAAGGCATATTCTATCAGAATCAGGCAACTCAAGACATCAAGTCAGTCCCTATAAATCAAGGCTTACTCCGCCAACCTAGGGACCTTCTTTTCTAACCATTCGGAGGTGCAACTCATTGTACTCAACAATATACAGACAAAATTCCCCGAATTTCTCTGTATCACATCATCCCCCATCTCTTTCTACTCCTTTCTTACTTAAAATCGCCATTGTAATGCTCTTTTATACATAGTGAAAGCTCCCGAAAGTACTACAAAGGATGTAGCCTTGAGATTACAGAGATTACGGATGAACTTTTATAAAATCGGTTGTCTCTGTCTCTATTTACTTCCTTGTAATTTACTTTATTTTTTTCGACTCAATAACAACACGCTGACGAACGGCCGATAACTGACGAACGGCGATAACTCGTTCATCGTTCTGTTTCGGTTATTGGCCCTATTTTTCTTTAATTGTAGATTCAGCCCTCTACAAGTTCTATTTGTGTATTCACGCGGTTAATTTTCATGTTAAAATTATTTCTCAGTAAATAATATCATGCATCAAGTAAAAATGATTAAGTTTTGATATATATTAATTAAAATATATTAAATTGTCTTCCTCTAAAAATTAAAAAAATAAAAAATAAAAACTTTGTCCTTGTTTCAATATAATAATTTACAAGTTTGTGACTAATGATAGTTCAGTATCCCAAGGGTCTTATCATGCCACGTACGATATAGGCACGAATACAAGTACAACACTAAACCGATGCGAGATATGCCTAGACTAAAGTCTAAAGGAACACGATATAGGCACGAACACATTACTAACCCTTTGTTTGGTAGGGTGAAAAAGATTAGGGAAGAAAGAGAAATGAGGGATTTTAGAGAGGAAACTAAATTTTTTATTGTTTGGTAGAATGGAAAATGAGAAGAAAAGGAAAATGTAAATCAATGGGATCCACAACATTTTAGTCTTTCCAACATTGAAAAGAAAACAAGAGGGAAATTTTTGGTTCAGAGAATGGTAGATGAAATCACTATTTTGATATTACTCTCTCATTATCTTCTAACTTATGTAAGATCATAATTGTTAAACACATTAGATTAGATATTTTCTCTCCCTTTTCTTTCTTGTCGACAGAACAATATGAAAGAAAACTTCTTTCCTTTTTATTTCCTTCACCTAGATATTTAACTTTTCCTTCCTTTCTAATTTTCATCCCTCCTATCAAATATAGCATAAATAAACACGAGATATGTCTCGACTTGTGGGATGGTTTGAGCCTTAGGCTTCTAACTTTGAACTGGCACACAGATATCATGATCTAAAAATATGCCAGATCTAACGCGGCATGAAAAACGTATGGATCTCGTTCAGGACCCGCTCAAGCAAATTTGGGGCTCTAGGCAAAAATTTTAAAAGGGGCCTTTTATAAAAGATTTTAGAAATTAACTAAATATTAAAAGCTTTATAAAAAATTGAATTAAATATATTTAAAACTTTTTTTTTTCCTTTTGAGGTATGCACTCATGCTTTAAAAAAATAAAAAATAAATAAAAATCAAGAGCTCTTTTTTGGATTGAATAAAACTTTCTTATTCACCTATTTTAACATTTTTCAATGCTTATGATAGATACAGTGAATATACACATGTAAAACATTTGTAAACATTATTTGTTTATATGACAGAAAAGTTATTTGATGATAATTTTAAAAGAAGATTAGAACATCTATATTTAGCATTTAAAGTATTTAATACTAGGAATGAGAGGTTGAAACAAAAACAATCGTTTTTTTTTTAATCTAAAAGAGTCATTTGAATTGAATGAAAACAACTCATGCGTATTAATTAACAAAATACATAATGTATATTGGGAAAAAAAATCCTTATCTCTCCAATAAAGAAGGTTTTTTCAGGAATTTATTTTGGACTCAATTCTCCAAAATTTTTGGTAATTAGTTTATTTAATATAATGCAAAAACAATTGTAAAGATAGTATTTATTTAAGGGCCTTAGGCAATTGCCTAAGTTGGCTAAGGCAAAAGCCGGCATTGACCTCGTCGATTATGAGAAAGGTTGGCACAATACAAGATTGACATCTCTACTTTGCTTTGTTTTGTTTTCGTTTTCGTTTTGTTTTTTGTTTTTTTATTTTTATTTTTTCGCCTCTTTCAAAACAAGAGAAGGTTTAATGTGTATTCTGAATTTTCTAAATCTGAAATCGACCACAATACGGACATGCAACCATTGGAATTTTGTGACCATTTAAAAATCATATTATATTGGATAGAAGGACTGGATGGTAATTTTAAAGGCACTAAAATAAGAGAAGGATAAAATAAAAAATAAAAAAAAACATTTGGACTGTAATGTTATCATGCAAGGTTAGAAGTGTAACCGAGTTACAAATTTGGTGTAAACATGAAGCAAAGAACTTTGTACAGAATTTAGAGTTTGTACTACAAAATCCCAACTTCGAAATCATCGAGTCCGAAAAACTCGAGTACGATTAAACTCTTTTATCCTTTTTATTTTTGTTGGTTTTCAACTTTTAAACTACGAAGTGACCAAATAGAAAGCCCAGAAAGCCAACACTACCCTGCCTTCAAACCTCCACGACCATGCAAAACCTTGACAAACGAATGTACAGAAACCATAATCAGTATGTATAGGTTTACAAAAAGTTTTTGCTCTCTCAGAACACACCCAGAAGAAAATTTATTAAATAAAGTTCATTACAAGAGCATACCTTCCTCTAGTTGCAACATCTTCCCCTTCAAATTAGTCGACCTCCAAAAATGAATGCGAAAGACACTCAGCAGCTTCGGGGCACCAATGCTGACTTTGCATAGAGTTTGGATTGAAATCTCTTTAACTTTCACAACGGCGCTCGGTGTTTCTGGCGCTCTAGACTTCTGAAGGAGATTGCGTTGCTGTGATTAGTGCTTTGTCAAAGTGAAGATTATATACATACATATATATATTTATTATTTTTTGGCTTCATCATCCCATTACATGGAAAGGCTCTTGTATTGCTTGGATGATATTTGCTTAATGAATTAATTATTTTTCTACAAAGGAAAAAAAAAAAAAAAAAAAGGCATTATGGGAGAAGCATATCTGAAAGACACACAGAAAAGAAGAGAATGATCCTTGCTTCGGACATGAAGAAGAAATTTACAACGTCTAATAGAAAAAGGTCTGAAAAACCTTCCTCTCTGATATCCCACTTCGCAAAAAAGAGCATACAAAAATTCTATCTTATATTAGAAAATCAAATATTGAAATCAGAAGAAATGAAAGAGCTTTGCTATTTCAGATCCATTGCAAAAAAATGCAAAAAAAAAAAAAAACAAAAACTTCCGCACTTCTTGATCGAGCTCTAGAAAAACCGCTATCTTAAAAGATAATGGAGAAACCTTAGGACGGAGATGGTGGCTAGCGAGGGAGCAGGCACAGAGGAGGCCCTGGTCAGTCCCTTTAATAAATTTCCAAGATACCATTTCATTAGCTAGAAAACATGAGCAAACATGGTGAAACTCTCACCGTCCAACTTATTGTTGAATGGAAACAGAAAAGACCAAGACCAGTTTCTTCTTGTTTTATATTCTAAAGCCTACACTTTAAGCGTGTCAGTTTTTCATTTGGCTTCAATAAATTCCACCGTCCAACTTTCATCCAACGCTCATAATTAAAATGCCGGATATGCATGGCGCTGGACACAACACATCCGTATATCATACATGTAGAAAATAGGTTTCATACTATAATAAAGGTACATCTAAAATTAGTTCCATATTTAAAAAATTAAGTGAGAACAATGTTTCATAATTTTTCGTAGAAGTTTTTCCAACAAATTAAATTTCTAAATTTAGTACGTGCAATATGTGAATTCGTCACTGCTCACACTTCCCGGTTTCTAATTTTATGATATAAGTAGGAGTTCTCTGTTTTAATATCTTCCAATACTGTCTCATAAGTTGTTTAAATTTTTAGCATATAAGTAAAGTTCCAAAATATTTTCAGGAAAAATAAAAGTTACAAGAGATTTTATGATGGTAAGATTATTACCATTAAAATTTGTGTGTGCCGGGGATTAGGTTGGAGAAACTTGCTAATCCTTGTCCTGGGATTAAAAATCTCACCAATTTAAGGGCATCACTAATCCCCTAGATTTAGTACTACTTTGTGGTTGGGGAATATAATACCTGGTCAACATTCAACACCAAAAACAAGATTAAGATTAGTAATCCTAATCCTTGTCCGAAACCAGTGTAACAAACACGCCCTTAAGTAACAAGATAGCCCAGGAACTAGCTAACCTTTCCATGGAGGATACTTATGTAACTGAAGATTGACCAACTTCTATTATTCTTCTTGTTTTGGAGGACTCAACTATTGATTAAAAAGCTGACCACAAGTTAGAAGGAAAGAAGCTTCCTATGCCAGCTGACAAGATCGGCATATGCAACTACTTTAAACCTCGCACTATTACTAGACCAATGCTAGGGGACACCGGGGTTAGACATAAACTAGAAAATAAATCCCACGACAATAAACCCACAAATGGGGTCCACAATCATTAGTTCAACTCTTCAGTACTGGTGGTGCCCCAAAGCATTTTCTTAGCTACACCCCCAAGTCAGATTCTATGTAGAATGCGATGGTAATGTAGCTATGCATGGTTCATTCTAGATAAAGACACTTAGAACATCTAAAATTAAAATACATTTGCCAAGTAACTTACCGCTGGGTAGAGATTTTCTAGTTCTACTTTCTACTTCCTACTAATTTACAGAACAACAATGCGCTTACAAGTTCAGCTTGTATAGTTGATATTTCCACCACGAACTTATTGCCAAGGATGTTTGGTTCTTTTCTAACACTTTCGCCTGCATCGAAAAGCCATAGGCCTTTGAACAAATTTCTTGCCCTGCAAATGTCTCATGCTGATCTCACTGCCGATGAACAGGCCGTGTTGTCGGTTGGTGGCTTTACCCATAGAACCCTATTCCTGGTGGTCTGTAAAATCCTCCGTTGGCAGGTTGTAGTTGTGGTGGTTGTTGCTGCTGTGGTGAAAGCTGAGGCTGCTGTTGCTGAGGATTGGGCCTCACCAATCCCATTGCAAAATGTGGAGGCAGAGGGGGTGGGGGCGGAAGAGTATTCGATCCATATCCAAAAGGCATTATGCCCGCCATAAGACCGGTTGTTTGGACATACTGATTTGATGGAGTTGCAGGAGATTGAAGGGGCGGGGGAGGTGGCGGCGGCGGCTGAACAAATGCAGATTGCATATGGCTTCCTTGTGTCATGGATTGGATGCCTGTTGATGCAGCAAGTGGTAAGGTGGGAATCGACTGCTGTGGCAGAGTAAAATAACCCACACCGCCTACATCAGAACTGCTGACATCAGATGAGGGCACTGGCTTCTCAAGCTTCTGTCGTTTTTCTGGAGAGAACATCGAGGCAGCTTCTTCAGCAACAAGGGATGACAACACTGAGGTTAGCATCTGCGCGGAAGAAGTGGAGGCAGCAAGCCTAGCCGCAACAGCAGCAGCGGCTGCTTTTTTGCTCTCTTCATCAGTATTTTTCACAGGCGCAAAAGAAACCACTGGTTGTGTAAGAGGCTGAGGCTGGGAATTGCTTGGCGGTACCAAAGGCTGATTCTGCTCAACGACCTTTGTAGTTTCTACGGTCGAGTTAGTGGCATTACTTGGAGTAGGAATAGGCGACGATGTAAACCTCTTTCTGATGTTACTTGCTTGTTCCATGTAGCGCCGAGCAACCTGCATAGAAAGATATCCACCATAGTTCCAGCCCATTGAATGATAAATATACAATTTCTCACCGAAGGACAAACACACACACAAAGATAAGATTTTACACATAAATTCACTTTTATTCCTGTCGTTTAGGTAATCCTTTTTATATCCTCCAGCACAACAATTTCATTTCAGCAAATGTATTTGTTTTGGAGTTGGATCCAACTAAAGTATAAATTCCATATTTCCTTTCCCCACAGTATTTAGAGCAAAATATAGCTTTACACATTCAGAGCATCAATTTGTTTCCATGATGCCCCTTTCAAAAGCTATAATAATAAATAATAATAATAATAATAATAATAATAAAAAGCAGCAATTTAAAATACTTGGGTAAATACCATTTTCAAAGAGACAACAATGAGAAGTAAAACATGAGCCAGATTTCAATCATGCATTTGCTGTTAGCCCGTTACTATCAAGGCTTAGTTTGAGATTGTTGTGCTTTCAGAAGCTGTTATACTTTTCCATATGAAGTAGAAGCAAAAAAGTTAAAAGTAAAAATATCTAGCTTCTCAAAATAACTGTGAGAGTGCATTGGTGTATGAAAAAAGTACCATGTACTTATTCAAAACACATCACTCGCATTGTGCTATGAGAAATGAACTTTCGGAGAAAATCAAATAAGTGACCACTACTTGAATTTGAATGATGTTATGAAGAAAAGATAATCATTTTGTCCTTACTTGCAACTGTGTGCGAATGTGATCCAACTTTAATTCCTGAAAAAATGATAATAGCAAATGAATCGATGCAACATTTGAAACAGAACTTAAGGTACAAGAGTACTAGTGGTAACTTATATACTTGGTCTTGAAGTGCTTCTTTGAGCTGCGAAACCAATGAAACCCTAGTTGCCTCGGCACTTTCAAGTTCGCCAATACACTGATCAAGTAAATGTTCATGCTCTTGCAGCTCATCCAGAAATCCAGATCCCTGCTGATTTCCTGATGACACAAATAAAATCATAAATAAGTAAAATCTTTGTGCACTATGTTTGTTATTATGCATGCATAACATAAATTTATTTCATTGCTCCTGTAATTGCTTAACCATACAGAAATGTCCAGCGGCAGTGGCACCATAAAGCACAAAATAATGCAGATGAAACAGGTATACAGAGTAATATACCTTTTCTGTTATTTTCGAGAAACAGAATTTGTAAAAGGAAAAACTTGCAAAAGGAAACAAGAAGTTAACCTAATCAACGAGACCGATACAAAACAGGAAGAAATAATAGCACTCAGCAAATTACACAACATTCTACCTGGTCCGAAAGGAAATAGAAAATAGAAAACCCTTGGACTAATCTGTTGAAGAAGCCCAGAATTAAAACTCTTATTCCCTCTGAAACTAACTGAACAAAAGAAGCAGGTACCGGGTACAAAATTTATATTTACAATAAGTTTTTCCCATAAGTTTTAGCAAAACTCATTTACCATACCAATCCAACAATAAACAAAACATTAACAAACAACCACATATATCCACGCTTCATCGTCAATCTATCCAAAGCATGAGTGAAAATATCTCGAAATAATACCTCCTAATTGTTTGAACATGCCTCTGCCATATTGCCTCCTCTTTTGACAACAATCCCAACTGCACA
The DNA here is from genome assembly GCA_025413025.1 of Ficus hispida. Lineage (NCBI taxonomy): Eukaryota > Viridiplantae > Streptophyta > Magnoliopsida > Rosales > Moraceae > Ficus > Ficus hispida. Next base: position 13,372,613 of record CM046373.1, read on the forward strand.
AACTTTAGCAAGAGGGTGATGGATTCACTATTGGCTCCCCTCTTTCACAATCCACACACAATTACATACAATGTGTTATTAACTTACATATGGCTCAAGTGTGTCATCACAGAATACACTGAAAGCCCTAAACAGTAGAATTATGCAGTTCAATTATCTAGCTTAAAATTGTGCACAAGGTGAGCTCATGGGGACCAGTAGGATTCTTGGTGACTATAATGAGAGGCCCATCATGTTGCTCATAATACTACAGCTAGGCCATCGAACTGAATAACTATACTGTTTATGGCTATAGACCAAACAGGTGAACTAACAGAGGAGTACTGGAGAAGGAACACAAGAGTGAATCCACCATCCTCTTGCTTAATATTTAAATATCTAACAACTTTGTGCAGCTGGAGTCATTATAAATAAAGCAAGTAACATGGTGGAGGTTTCATCAGGAGCTATGAGAGGCAATTTTGGATCTGTCAAGACATGCTATATTTAGATAATACTTTGACGATCTTTCGATGGATTTGTGAGCCATTTGTTCATGATTTTTGTTATTTACCGGATTATTGCCATTTTAAATCCATGCTAGAATTCATTGTCACCTTCCATGTACCAAGTGAGTAAAGTTGGATTAAAAAAGAAAATTTAAGAGTCAATGTAACATTTATTTTTTCTGTGTTATTGATGGAATTACGGTGTCTTTCAACTTGGATTCCCCTACTTGGAATGATCTACATTTTCAACAAGCATCTCAACCACCGACGCATTTTTTGTCATAATCGTAAAACTTGGAGTCTGACGCAAATTGAGAAACAATTTTTGTGGAAGAATTTTCTTTTTTTTCAATAGCAATAATACACACTGAGTTAGCTATATATAATAACCCTAGCAAAAGAAAAGGAAACTAACTAGGCTATATCAGATCCATGATTTATGGGATATTCTAACAAAATAGAAAACTAACCAAATCAGCCTAATTCTAAGGATACAACCTGTTACAAAATCTCCCAAACAACTAACTATACATGTGTAAAATACAAGCCACTAATCACGTTTTTCCCACACTCCCCCTCAAGCTGGGAATGGAGAATACCTATTCACCAGCTTGAATACAATACTCTGAAACATTGAACTACTTAACCCCTTAGTAAGTACATCTGCAAGTTGGCCACGTGTAGACATGTACGGCATACAAATCAACCGCTCTCCAATTTCTCCTTGATGAAGTGTCTGTCAATTTCGATGTGCTTCGTTCGATCATGTTGTACCAAGTTGTGAGCTATGCTAATTGCAAACTTATAATCACAATAGAGTCTCATTGGGCCATCCCACACTTAATCTTCAAGTCTTCCAAGATGATCTTTAACCAAAGTAGTTCACACACGCCTTGAGCCATTGCTCTAAATTCTGCCTCTGCACCAGACCATGCTACCACATTCTGTTTCTTACTCCACGTTACAAGATTACCACCAAGAAAGGTGCAATATCCAGAGGTTGACCTTCTGTCAACTATTGACCCAACATAATCCGCATCTGTGTATGCCTCAAGTACCAAACCTCCGTTCCTCTTGAACAAAATACCCTTTCCTGGTGTCCCTTTGAGATACTGTAACACTTAGTAAGCTGCATACAGATGAACTTCCTCTGGGCTATGCATGAACTGGCTAATCACACTCACAAAGTACGCTCTGTTTGATCGTGTATGAGATAGACAAATGAGTCTTCCTTCCAGGCGCTGATACATTTCCCTATCTACTGCAGTGTCCTCCTCTGCCTTTCCAAGTCTAAGATTCGGTTCTATTAGAGTACTTGCTGGTTTGCATTCTGTCTTACCTGTTTCTTTGAGAAGATCCGTAACATACTTCTGTGGGAGATAAAAATGCCCTACCTAGAGTAAGCCACCTCGATTCCAAGAAAATATTTCAGCCTCCCTAACGCTTTGATCTCAAACTCCTTAGCCAAACACTAACTTAGAGACTGTCTCTCCTTATCGTCATTCCCGATCACTATTATGTCATCAACATATACCAAGAGTGCTATGACTCCCCCTGAAGGTGGGTGTTTAATGAACAGTGTGTGATCCCCTTGGCTTTGTCTATACCCCATGGCAATCATAACTCTTGCAAATCTATCAAACCATACCCGTGATGATTGCTTGAGTCCATACAAGGCTTTCTTCAATTTGCACACAGTATAAGCAGCCAAATTATTCACATAACCTGGTAGGACCTTCATATAAATTTCTTCCTCTAGCTCTCCGTGCAAAAATGCGTTCTTGACATCAAACTGCTGCAACTCCCAACCATAATTAGCTGCTAAAGACAACAGGATTCTAATAGTATTCATCTTCGCAACTGGAGCAAAAGTCTCTAAGTGATCAATCCTATAGGTTTAGGTATAGCCCTTGGCTACCAACCATGCCTTGTATCTCTCTATCGATCCATCTGCTCTATACTTCACCGTATAGACCCATTTACACCCCAAGGGTTTCTTTCCTGCTGGCAACTTGACCAATTCCCAAGTTTTGTTCTTCTCCAATGCCTCCATCTCCACATTCATAACTTGTTTCCATTTCTCATTGGACAAAGCCTCGAAGAAGGTGGTAGGGATGGCAATGGTGTTTAAGCTAACAAGGCTTTATGAGATGGTGACAAATGTTTAAAGGACAAAAAATGTGCCAGAGGACATAATGATCATTTTGTGCACTCTCTAGTCCCTTTCCTAACAGCAATAGGAAGATCCTGGTCATTTCTGCTCACATGAGATTCAGTTTCAGCTTGCAATGAAGGTTTAGAAATTGTTACCTCATTCTCAGGATCTGGGTTGGATTCTCAGACTTGCACAAATTCAGGGGCAGCCGTCTTCTTCCTTGAAAACACCTTGTCTTTGCCGAATCTCACATTCTCAAGAGCAAAGTTGGAATTTTCTTGGGGATTTTTTGGAATTTCAAACACGGGTTCAGGATTTTTTGGAATTTCACGACTCGAATTCAGGCTCAGACGACACAGACGCATGACTCGGCGCAGTATAACGAGGCGTAGGAACTGGTTTAGACATGGGAAGTGACGACAGATCAAGTAAGAAATCCCCGTCCTTTCTTCAATTGTTGAATTCTCCCCCTGATGATAAGGTGTGGTGAAGTAAGACTTGTTCATTGAAAGTACCATCCACCGAGACATAGAACTTCTTTGATGGAAGGTGGTAACACTTATACCCTTTTTGAGTTGAAGAATAACCTACAAAGACACATTTTAACGCCCTTGGATCTAACTTCCCCCTATTTTGACCATGGACATGGACAAATGGCATGCACCCAAATATCCCAAGGACAAGATTATTTGTAGTGTGTAGATTTGGATAGAGTGTTGAGAATGATTCCATTGGACTCTTGAATCCCAAGACTCTGGAAGGCAAACGATTTATAAGATGAACAGCTATAAGAACAGCTTCCCTCCAAAAAGATTTAGGCACATTTTTATGGAACAAGAAGATTCAAGTTGACTCAAGAAGGTGGCCATTTTTCCTTTCTACTACTTCATTTTGCTGTGGCGTATTGACACAAGAGGACTCATGTACTATCCCTTCCTTTTGAAGGTATGAAGTTAGGACCTGATTGAAATAATCTCTGGCATTACCTGACCTAAACCTTTTAACATTGACCCCAAATTGATTCTTAATCATGTAACAAAATTTTGGGAGAACAATACTGACATCAGATTTATGTTTAAGCAGAAAAAGCCAAGTAACGAGTACAATCATCAATGAATGACACAAACCATCTTGCCCCAGAAACATTAGGAATAGTAGGAACCCAAATATCACTGTGAATGAGATAAAAAGGAATAGGACTTCTTTCATTACCAACTGGAAAAGGTACTCGTTTGTGTTTAGCAAGTTCGCACACATTACAATGAAAATTCTTAACATCTAGACATTGAAATAAAGAAGGAAACATAATTTTAATGACCCTAAACGATAGATGTTCAAGTCGACGATGGTGAAGCCAAACTCTCTCTTTATTGGATGAACAAAGCTCTGAAACAAAAGAATGAGGTAATTTGCCTTTGGCAATGCTGGATTGGCTCGATGCTTCAAGGTAGTAGAGCCCATCCCGTTCTCTAGTATGTCCAATCATCTTCCCCAAATCCTTGTCCTGAAATACACAATAACTATGATGAAAAATCACATTGCAACGTAAATTTTGAGTAAGCTTTTGGATAGAGACAAGGTTTGTGGACAATCTAGGGACATGAAGAACATTTTTCAAGGTCAGTGATTGGCTTATTTTAACATCTCCTACACCTGCTACAGTGGTCAAAGAACCATCGGCTGTGGCTATTTTCCTACTGCTTGGACATGGGAAGTATGTGGAAAAGATATTTGGTGAGTTGGTCATATGGTCGGTAGCTCCTGAATCCATGATCCACAAGTCAACAAAGGTTGTACCCGAGACATTTAATCCAATAGAGGATGGAAACTCACCTGAATACGCCAATGAAAAAGTACCTGAAGGTTTGTCAAGGTTGCCAAACAAAGATCTCACCCTCTCGACCTCTTCTTGGTTGAGACCGCCCAACTCCTTTGGAGCTGCTTCATTCTGCTGTACCGACACAACATGGGCCTGACCATTGTTCCTTGGCTGCGCTCCTTTCTATCCCCACTCTTGGCTCGGAGGCTTTCCGTGAAGCTTCCAACATCGCTCATGAGTATGACGTTCCTTCTTACAATAAGTGCACCACAAGCTGTCCTTGTAATCACGATTCTGGACCTTTGGTTGTCCAAGTTTTCCACTTTCAAAAACTAGTGCTCTTTCCACGTTTGTGGTTGAATTATTACCACCATTAGCCACTAGAGCCAAGCTGTCTATGTTTTGTGGTTCAAGCATCAGCCCTATTCTACTTTCTTCACCTCAAATCAGTGCCACCACCTCATTCAAGCACGGAACCTCCTGTTTGCCAAGAATCTGGATTCTTACTTGATCAAATTTTGGATTAAGCCCAACAAGAAAGTCATAGACTCTTATCTTGCTCGATGAAATCCTTCAAAATAGCGACATCCTCAGAACATTTGGTTTTTGTCACCCTATAATGATCAAGCTCTTGCCACAAAGCTTTCAATTGATTGGCATATTTAGTAACTGTTTTACTTCCCTTTTTTGCAACAATCATCTTCACCTTGACTTCATATACTTGAGACGCATCTCTAGCCTTTGAATACGTCTGTTGGATTGCGTCCCAAATATTCTTAGCCGTAGCCAAGAACATACATGTGTCGCTAATCCTAGGAGTCATAGAATTCCACAACCACGCCATAATCATGTAATCTTCTTCATATCACGCTTCAAAACGAGGATCTCCTGGTTTTGGCCCTGTACCCATGAGATGGCTGATCTTCCCTTTCCCTTTCAGCACGGTGCGAACAAGTTGAGACCATTTGAGGTAATTTTTTCCATCTAGCCTATACGCAGCCTGAATATTTTGCAATTCCCCGGGTTGTTGAGACCGAACAATCTCTTCCAATTGTGCTGTAGTAGTCGTCTCTGCAACCTCCGACATCCTCGACAAAAAAACCCGATCTCTTAGGCTATTAAGGCAGATCACTTAAAAAAAAAAAAAAAACCAGCAATAAAGGCTTGCAGGAGTCACAAAACTGCCGGCGATAAAGACCGAGCAATCAAGAAAATCCTTCTAAGAAAATTCAAAGCCTTAAGGCTCTGATACCATGACGAAATTGAGAAACAATTTTTGTGGAAGAATTTTCTTTTTTTTTCAATATCAATAATACACACTGAGTTAGCTATATATAATAACCCTAGCAAAAGAAACAGAAACTAACTAGGCTATGTCAGATCCCATGATTTATGGGATATTCTAACAAAATAGGAAACTAACCAAATCAGTCTAATTCTAGGGATACAAACTGTTACAAAATCTCCTAAACAACTAACTATACACGTGTAAAATACAAGCCACTAATAACGTTTTTCCCACACAGTCCATAATAATAATGTTTGCCAAAGCTAAGATGATAGACTTTTATCACAATACGGTCAAGGCAATGGCACATTATTGCTGTGGTGGAAGTGGCTTTGACAAGAAATGAGCATGAAGGCAAAGGGTAGAAAGACTTGTGTATTAATAGCATGGTTTGAGGTTAAGGATGTATCAATAGTCCAATGCGACAGACAGGAGGTGTTGAAGGCATCAAAAACAGTAGTTCAATTCAAACAACCACAGCAACAAGGCAATCCTTCACCAATTGGATTTGTATAGGAACAGTCTTTCCAATGGAATATAATCCTGGAGTAAACCCATAGTTAAATCTTTTCTAAATTTTGTTATATGCTTCATTTATTTAGCCAAAGAAAAGAAAACTGAGATTTAAAAATCTAACAGAAGTCTCCAAGTCTTCAACTCATTTCTACCATTCACATAATCCGAATGTTTATAAAAGAGCCACAAAAAAGAGGAATTCATGCTATATTATATTTGAAACATAAAGACATGTATGTATGGCCAGTGTGCATTTATGGAATCACCAAATACTAGTTCATGCCTAACGTAAATCATAAAATATGGCACCCAAGTAAAAAATAGGTATAGAATAGTTTAAAACATGCATCAAAACAACAAAATCAAATGTGATTAAAGCAAGACGGCAAAGTCAAAAGGCCATGAACTCAGCACCAAACTCGATTAGCCTTATTTCCAGTCCATAGCATTTAGTACAAATATTGCTCGACGTTCACAGTCACCAAATCACCTACAGATTCTAAACTGCCTGCCATTCCTTATTCCTCCACATACACACAAAACTTGCATTTGAAAAAAAAAAAAAAGTGATTCTCAATGTCTAGTAATTGTACATCAAAGACAACGATCTAAAACTAGCTCAGAAGGACAGTTAAGTATTGGAATCCAAAACATGTATGCAGAATGAGGAAGGCAATGTGAAATATATACAAGTACAATGCACATGCTAATGATGCAACTGACTTCTAAAAAGTAACTGAAACAAATATTTTGTATTGAACTGCTTTAAATTTTCACTCGGCAACCGTTTCGTTTTTAACTGTGAAATCAGTTCATCTTACATTTTCTTGAAAAAGGATGCATGTAGAAAACATTGAACTCGAATGTGAAACCTTTACCTCGACTCAAAGCATTTTCAACATCTTCAATTCTGCCCACAGATTGTAGAGCTGTGCTACACTTATTTAAGGCAGCTTCCTCAGTATGATGTTCATCAAGGACAGATTGAAATGCAGTGATTATTTTTTCTGGCAGACCTCCAACGGCCAATTTCTAAAGTTAAAAATGACGAGAAAAAAATAAGTCCAACACAACAATAAAGCAACATGACAAGAATAGCCAAATATCCAGAATTAAACAGCTAATTACGTACAATTCTTACTGAGTGTGCATCCCTCTTCACTATTTTAATAGGATTTGGACTCTTTATAACTTGGCTTACAGACAACGGGGGAGGATTTTTAGCCAGCATTTCATCTTTAAGACTCTGCCCTCGTGAACCGAAAACCTTTCTTTCTTCCCAAATGTCAACCTGGACAAAACAGAGAGTGTCAAACCAAAACCAAAATAAGATACATCAGGGTAAAAGAAAATAAATAATAAAAAATCACCCTCCTAGATAAAAGTAACAAAACAATTTTCAGTTTCCAATTCAAAGAAATCAACACTATTTCATACAGCTAAGTTGGTAGACAAAGGGCTGGCGGAGATTTTGCTTTCAGTCCGTACAAGAAGAGAAGCAAAAGCTTTAGCTTTTTAGAAAGTGTTTGGAACCACATTTCCAAAAAGCTTTAATAGGTCAAAATGATTTTAAAAATAATTAGTAAAAATGTGAGCATTAGGTTTATAATGTCAGACTAAAAGCCTAATACAAATTTCAAAATCTACTCAGAAGAGCTTTTTTCAGAAGTCACGTTTTGTGGCTTTGTTTGGAAGCTCTTTTTAAGGATAAGAAGAACTTCTAACAGGGCTTTTAGAAATAGCTTTTAAAACCAAGAAGACAAAAGAAACTTCAAAGAAGTTCTGCCAAACAAGCCCAAACAAACATTGAACCAATCTGCTTCACTACAATAGAATAGTAAGTGTAGGACACTTGTTGCACAAATCACCAGGGATGAGATCTTGTGCATCATATTGAAGGCCTTCAAAATAGTAACTAAATGGAAAGGAGGAAAAAATCTCCTTTACCAAATCAGAAACTTTTAGGTACACTACCAAAAACAAAAAAGGAAATAATCAACATGCTGCGAGCCTTCGATTTAAGTAATCAAACGAACAAATAGACCCTATCTACACAAACTACCTCCTTCAAGAATGCCAATCTGGTCACTAAGGGAGTGTTTGGCAACTTTGCTCTAACCAAACAACTCCTGCAGTTTTTAGTCTTTTTCTTCAACTCAAAACACAATTTTGCTACTAACATCTCCAAATTAAAAAAAAAAAAAAAAAGGTCTATAATTTTGTTATTTCAAGTCGAAATGAGATCATTCTTTTTTAAATTGTCTAGAATTTTGAGATGAACGAAACAAGATCAATATTTTTTTTTCCGAACACATTTCAAGTTTTTACACTTTTTAACTCCAAACAATTCATTTTCAACCAAATTGCACAATTCCAAAACTCCACTCAACTCCTATCAAAATATCTCCAAAACTCCCCATTTATTAATTGAATTAACCAATCAACTTAACTTTATTTTGTTATTAAACATTTATTTTTTATTTCAATAATTTTTCGCAAAAAATTTCGACACAAGAACTCATCTTGTTTCTTTCTTGATTACCCTCCTCGTGTATTGTATAAGACCAAATCCATTCAAGAGGCATTTGCCTATTACAAAGATGGTGTGATTTGATTATTATATTTTATTTATTTATTTATTTTATAATTTAACTCAAGCAGACCAACCAAACGGGGGATAATATATATATGTTTTTTGTTTTAATATTTTCTGAAATAATAAACTTTGATGGTACATTTATATACAATCAGAAGAGGAAGAGTTATCGCTTAAGATAAAATGCAAAACCAAAATCACATAAAAGAAGAAAGACCAATTTTTTACTATATCACAAAGTAAACAGCTACTAAATTCCTTCTCTTTATGAACCCAAAAAGCAACCCATAATTTTATTTTATCCCAGACCCACTATATTATCTTCCTCTCGTTCCTCAAAAAGTCTATTCCTTTCCAACCAAAGTCCCCAAAAAAAAATGCTAAGACCATTGTCTTCCCAAGTTTGCTTTTGCTACTATAGCCATACTAGAAATAAGATTCATATTAATCCTTAACCTCTCAAGGATAAGCACCAAATGTTGGAAAAGGGGAAATGCAAGAATAGAAGATTGGTAGTTTCTCTGTTGTTTTTATTCAATATGCACATTGGTAGTTTCTCTATTGTTTTTATTCAATATGCACATCTCGAGGAAAGTGAAAAAAACGATTTTCTTCACTGCAACAAATCATGATTTTTCAACTTATTGAGAACCAAAAGCCATCAAAATACTTGGACTTTAGAATGAACATGGGTTTTCCAAAAAAGGCTATAGGAGTTGGAAAAAGAGTCACCAAGGGGATCGACCAAAGAAGAAAGAGCAATTTTACAGAAAGAAAACATGTACTATCTAAATCCCAAACCCTCCAATCATTACTCTAATATGTAAGATCAACCCCTTTAAACAGAGCTCATTCTTCTTTGACCCACTCCCAAGCTACGACATGGTCCAAGCTTTCCTTGTTGTCACCCTTCCATAGGAAGTTCCTCATTCATTTTCCTACTCCCCCGCAACACCTTTAATGATTCTAAACATGAAGTGATAGTAGACGGGAGGGAATCTAGCACCAATTGATTAAGGCTTAACCTCCCCCCTTGGACATATACCCTTTTTTCCAACTATCCAACCATTTCTCCACTTTGGACGCCATAATCTCACAAAATGCCGAATGCAAGGATTTCCCTAAAGAGGCAAACCCAGATACTTGCCCAGCCATTTCCCTACCCCAAAACCTCAACTTACAAAATCAACGGCCAACCTACCTTATCCTATGTTGTTTCCCAAGATGACACTCTTCTCCTTATTGACTTTTTAGCCCAAAAGTGGAATCGATTGAAAATACTCACCAAATGAGATACTTTCTTTGTAGTCCAAGAAACAAGTATCATCAATGAATTGTTATTGTGAAATCTAAGGTCCTGCTCTCACCATCATATGCAGTTTGACCAATGACTGTCCCATAGCCCTGTCCATATCTACCCAACACATCCGCAACCAACATGAAAAGATACAGTGATAGAGGGCCCTTTGCCTTAAGCCTTCAGAGCCTAAAAATTTACATCAATCTTCCAACTTGCAACAAATTGGAATTTCTCAAAAATTTGACCAAGTGAACTATGCATTGGGTCCCTCAAACTCGAGTCTCTTATCAATTCACCGATAAGCTTCATGCTACTAGTAAATCTCAAGCTATTGGACTTTTCAAACAAAGAGCGAACCACATTATGTCTCCTCCCACACACCATCTAAAATTGGACAAGCTCCATAACCTCGCTAATTCATCGCAAAATTTATTTCTTGTTAAATTCAAGTAAAAAGAGCTTTACTAAATTCTCAAATGTCAAATCTACATGGTTGCAATGGTAAGAAACTGAAAGTCCTCAAGTCCCATAAATGAGTCAGATCCATCAGCATGCTCTTCTTCATGTGATGAAATGTACAATGAAGCAGAGTTGGTATTGATACTCGAGAAGATACATAACCATCAAAATTGAAATTATCTCCTTCGAAGTCTGCTTTAAAAGTAAAACCTTTCAAATCAATGCCTCCATGCTCCCCAAAATCAAAACCATCTTCCATAGCCTAGCTTTGAAACCAGCTCCTTGTGGACTCGATTCTCTATTCCTCTTCCTGAATCTGGTATGCTAATAGAACTTTCTAAAGAGAACTATTTTTGTACAGCCCACTTCTCCATCACTCGAATGTAAAACTAAGTTTGAAGCTCTAATATCCTTCTTCGATTGAACCTCACTATTCCAACATGAAATTGTAGCCCTAATAAGCCCAACTAGTTTTTGGGCATCCACATATGCTTTTTCTTACTTATGTTCATAGAATAAATCTTGGATTAGGCTCTAGAACCATAATGGTCACTATTGCTGCGAATAGGCCCGTTTTAATCTGTTTTGGGCCCAAATTGCATTGGACCAAGGTATATGATAGGGTTTGGCACTCTAGAACATCCAGATAAGCATGATGCAAATTTAAAACCTCATATTCATTAAACAAGATGTCTCTCTTCTTAAATTGGCAATAAAGATTGATTTCTCCCATGAACCAAAGCCGCCTTCTCCATGTCAAAACTCTTTGATTTTGTTGCACCCGTGTTGGCTAACATTTCCCCCGAACGTGAAGCCACATACGCTCTTTGTGATAAGTCAACAACCTCCGCTAATGGTTTTTTGCCATTGGACTTCTCGCTCAGCAATTTTTCCACGTCACTATCATCTTCTACCTTCTCGTCATCTCTCTATATGGTGTTGCAGACTCCATGAAACCTGTATCTACGATTGTTCAAAGCAAGAAAACTAGATTTTTGTTCTGTCCCCGACAAAATAATTCCAATTTTTATGAAATGAAACCATCGTCTTCTTTCAAAAGCAATCTTGTGTGAAAAAGAAACTTTAAATTAGTAGCATCGGCATCAATGTCCATTAAACCTTCACATTTAGCACCCATACCTGAAGACATGATAGTTCCACGTATTGAGTGGACCACTCAATCCAAGAGTATCTACGCTATTTTCACATATTTCCAGTGCACTCTAGTGTCGTTGACTAATTTTGACGCTCAATGCTCCCCAGAGGTTCAGCTTCCCCCAAGAGCAAACTTTATCCCTTTCTTCTTTGTACGGAGTCCAGAGAATTGCCTTGTCAGCTTGAAACATGCTCATTACCACTCTTCTCATCTTTCTTACTTGGTCCAAGCTGGATGGTCTACCATGGATCCTCGGAATTGCTTCTCACAAGTAGGATGATCAGAGTCCATATTCTACCCCAAGTTTATTCAAGTAATTCCCTTTTGCATGAAGCCAGTGAATGTATCATCTTCTCTAGTTTTCTAGGGTTGGAGCTTCAGAAAGGAATTTGTTTTCCTACTTCATGTAATGACTATTCTCGTGTCCCTCCATGTATTACCTAGATTACATTCTTCAACACTAGGAACCTTCGTCGCCATGTTCGAGCCTGCCCTATTTGTTTTAACTCAACAATGATATCTTTGACAGCTTTGCCGATTCTCATAATCTTCTTGAAAGAATGCCCCTTCCTTGTAACTTCCACTAAAAGAGTGGATGATGACCTTTAAACTTCTACTGAAACATCTTGTTTTCTTCAGCTTTCATTGCAAGTTCTACTATTCCAAGCAACTGATGCACCACCTAAATCAATAGATTATTCAAAGATAGATAATCTAGTCCTCTATGTGATTCTAATGCCTGCACCATAATCTCTAACTTGGCCTATGAAAACCTTGTTATGGTTCTAAAATCATGATCTTGATGTTTATGGCTCAAGGTGACAACAAAATTTTACGAGGAGCCTCTCTCTAAACCTTTTGAAATGTACAAGGATTTTGCCAACAAGACTTGTTGCTGAATAACAGTTGGATAATTTAACCTCCTTTTAGATGTCACTTGCCCTAAAGGGTGTGAAAATTCATTTCTTGTTGTCTCCTCATGCCATTGGTTGCCTCCAAGAAATTGTAAAGAGTAATTTGTGATAAGGTTTTTACCAAATTGTTAAAGTAATAATGAGGAGACAATGGAATATGGTTGATTTGACTTATGAGGTTACTTGGGGTTCGACTAGTTGAGAGGAATTAAAAAAATTTTGAGTAATTAAAACTATAAGGACTGATTAGGAGAAAATCAAACCCCTAAATCAGATGGGAAAACCAGGAAATCGAAAAGGATTAGGACTTATTATAGATAGAATTAAGTTCTGATATTCCTTATAGGTGCTAAAGTAAAAGATCTATTTTGAAACTCAAGAGGAAACTTGTTCTGTGGTATTGTATCATTTCATCTCACTCATTAATGGTTGTGTTTCTTATCCGGAAGAAAAAGAAGAAGCCTTCAATAGGCACTTTCAAAAGCCATAGAAGTTTATTTCAGTAGGACCCAAATTTGAAGACATAAATTAATGGTGGGGGAATGGCCGCAGAATTTCTTTTTAGGAGGACATTTGAAGGAGAGTTCTCCTTCAAAAAAGCACTTTCTTTGCTGTTTCATATTTCAAATTTTGTGATGTTCCTTTTGAGGAGACTAACTTGATCTTGATTTCCACATCATGTCATGCTACTGTACCGAATCATACGTACACTTCAATTTTAATAACTCAAAATTTTTAATTATAGACTGATCTAAAGAATAAAACCATAAATTAAGACAATGCTGTCTGCAAAATAACAAAGAACGTACCAATCTGGTTGCGACCTTTTTTCCATGTTCATCACCATTCGCGTAAACATGCTTGAGAGCTGCTGGAAGAACTTTCCAGAATTCATTCACAAATTCACTTCCCTTTCTTCTACTATTTTGCAAGATATCATTGGCCAAGTACAGAAAAGAAATGCGCTTCTCTCTCTGAGAAGAGTTGAAGAACTTTTCCCATGTTTCAACTATCTGCTTGGCCTTCTTTCGGTGAGAAATGCACCATTTAGACAATGCTATTCAGATGATTAAAGAAATACACACCATAATATACCAAAGCAGTGTGAAAGATATCTCTGTCCAAAGGATTTTTCTTTTTCTTTAACAGAAAAATTCCTTTAATTTAGCTTCTGAAAAACTTTTTGCAGAAGATCTCTCAACATCAAATCAAATTTCAGAGAGTGGTTAAGAAGACTAAAATAATAAAAATCAAACAAATAAAAAGGTAAATCAAATGTAGTACTAAACTTGGTTGGAACAGAATTAGCATCACATCACCACAAGATATCAAGAAGAAAAGCACCATGAGAACATGATTAGAGTTCAAAAATTACACAAACTGATTAGTCATAAGAGTTATAGGCAAGCTGAAAAGATTTTTGACACAAAAACAAAAAAAAAAACAAAAAACAAAAAACAAAAAACACAAACAAAAAAAAATTGGAAAAAACAAACAAAACAAAACAAATAAGAACAAAATACACACACGCATACACACATAAATATGTATCTGAAAACATCTATGCAGGTTACACACACAGATATATATATAATATATATACACACACACATATACATGCACAAGAAAAACTCCATACAAGTTCCTAAAAGAAAGTAAGAGCCATGCCCATTCTGAGAGTATCACAAATGTGTGTCTTTAGATAAGATTACCAATAAAACCAGTAGAGTAATAAATAACTCTATTTCACATCTTTAATACCTATGATTTTATTTTTTTTCAAACAAAAGTTTTTAAGGGTTTTCTTTTCTATTTTTTTATCGTTCTAAACTGGAAAGACGCAACACGAAGTCGAATGTATGTTCTTGTGTGCTTCTTATTTTTATTTTGATGTTAGCCTTGTTATTTCTCTGAACTTTTTTTCTTATGTTTCATGTGGACTTCTTGTCAATTTCCTTTATAATTGATTTTCATCAATGGAAGGTTGTTTCTTATTTATTGAAAAAAAAAAATACAGAACAAAACAAACGACAGACCTGAAAAGGTGCCAATAACACCAATGAAGCTTTTTTTTTTTTTAAGAAAAAACTTTATTAATCACCAAAAATGGATACAGGAGGAAGAGAACGAGCAGTCCTTAAAACCAAGAGAACAAAGTAAAAACAAAGAAAAGGCACGAAAGCCTAGGAGTTTCTAGCATTCCAAGCTAAAATAAATCAAATCCCATTTGGATCCAGAACATCTTAGAAAAATTTAATAGATATGCACCATCATAACTAAGTTTTTAGAGATAAATTTCAAAACTTTTTCTCAGCTTGTTTGACAATCTGATAGTTTTCTACCCTTGTTTGAAAAGTAAAGCATAATTTCAAGTTCAACCTGGGATTTGAAAAATAAAAATAAAAATAAAATTGTATCCTAAAATGGCAAGTAAAAGATGAAATAACACTTTTTAGTTACTAGGATTCCAGTCCTCAAAAATCGAGGGTAAATACAGTTACTATCAGGCTAATCCTGTTACAATGATACAACACACAAGACAACCATTTTGCTCTTGTAAGAACAAAAACTTTCATTAAGATATTAAATAAATTTGGAAAAACTCACTCCAAAGAATGAAGAGAGCACAATTACTACATCAAAGGAATCAAATCCCTCAACAAGTCTGAAACCATGAATCTGTTAAGTACTTTTATCCTAAATAACATCAAGACCGTTCTCCATATTCTTCAAACTTGAAACGAGGTATCTTGTTCTGCTTTCATGTTTTCCTTTGCTTATTTTTTATGATAAATGTCTATGTTAAAAAAAAATATATATATATATATATATAACAAAAAAAGAACAAAATAAATAAATAAATAAATAAAACTTAAACAAGGTAATAAAGAGACTTTAGGAAATAACAAAGTCGATAATGTAAAACTTACATGACTCTTGCACCAACTTACATAACATTACTAAAAGAACAACAAAGAAAACCTAGACAACATCACAAGGAATACAAGACTACCAAATCCATAAACATCAAGTTAAATACACACTAAAACGAAAATCTCTATATTTCTAGTAGCTTGAAAATTTTACAAGAATCGCAACACTTTCTACATTTTTTTAATTACTTGTCTCTTGTCATTGTGCAGATCAAATACAATATTAAGTATGCAACGCTAAAGATAAGGCATATTAGGATCCAACAGATATCCAAACATTAATAGTTACCATAACCACATATGAATAAAGTACGGGGAACTTTATCAAGGATACATTCAATGCTTTGTTGTGAATTGTTAAGCTTTGATAACTTGTCAGCTAATGACTGTCCATCAAATGCCTCGTTACTCATAATGCTATAAGTTTTTACATTCCTGCATCAATTTAGATAGAGAAAAAGAGTTTGTTGTTATGCTAAAATTTATACATTTGATTAGAGTAACAAAGAATGAGTACCTACATATATATAAATTAATTATTGGGGAAAAAAAAACATAGAGGAGTCGTTGTTCTTTTCAAGTGTACTGGTTTTATTTTCAATATATCTTTGTTTCCTATCAGAAAAGAAAAGAAAAATACAAAACAGAGGAAAGGGCACTGAACTCAAAATAGAAATCACACAAAGGAGCTCATCTTACAACTTACAGAAGATTCTGCCGATGTGTTCAGCAGTCTTTAGTGGAGTTTATGTATGATGCTACCCGTAGGTTTAATACTATAGTCATGCCATTGATGTTGCTTACAATACAAGTATCAAAAAGTTAACGAGATTGCTTTGCAGAAGTACACCTCAAGCCCTTCTTAACTAACTAATCTGACTGGCACGATGTGGCTTAAGTTTTCGTTATGTGTTGCCGTTGTGTGGCAGAGGACTTTCTGCTCCTCCCTCCTTTATCGCTTGTTCAACTTCAAACATTATATGTTCCTTCTGTCTTTTTTCTAAGAAATGAGATACTCTATTTAAACAAGTAAATGAATACTGCAAGCATATTCTGAGTCACGATGACGCACAATATAAGCCCCATAAGAGCCTCAATATTTATGCTTATTCCAAAAAGAATATTGCATTTCTTCTTCTGCACCCTCGGAAATCTTCTACTTCGTTCCAAATGATACAACCTAACACCGCTAGCACAGCTACACTCCATAATCCAAATGCTACAGGAAGACTCAGAGCTTCATTGTCACACCAATTTACCAGTCATTTTCCCCCAAATGGTCCATTTTTACTTCTTTCTTAGCTCCTACTCTACTTCAAAGCTAACCCCTTTTCTTTTCTTTTATTAATTGTTATCCTTTTTTTAATATATAAGCAAAAAAAAAAATTCACCAATGTCAGAAAGAGAACGAAATTCAAGCTTAATTAACACTAGAAACCACTCAAATCTTCCTCCTTCAAAGAAATAGCATCCGAAAGTGGTCAATTTACAAGATTTTCCATGATTGTGGGCAAAACCTAACGGTAGTCCACACTCAACTCTACCACCATCCCAAATTTAAAAAAAAAAAAAAAAAAAAAAAAGACTTTAAAAAAAAAGACTTTCTAAAAAAAAATAACTAAGGACTACTAAAATATATGTATTCAGAAAAGAATAATTATTTTCCGCCAAGACAAACAAACAACAATTTACTTTTTGGATCGGAAAGAAGAGAAGTGACCGAAACCTTAAATTACTTGGCTTACAAACGTTAGATATTAACGGGATTGTTTCAATAAAGAAAAGAAAACTGAGAAAAATTAGAAATTCCAAAGCTTGTCACTTTCTCAGCAACCAAACAGAGGCGTGACTAAGAAAAAGAAATTATTCAGCAAAAATGAGAAGCGAACGAACCAGAATCAAGTTGATATACAAAGAAGGAATCGAAAATAGAGTCTTCTTCGTTTACCTTGAAGAAAGGAATGAAAGAAGACCCAGAGGCTCCGATTGGAGAGAAACCCTAGAAGAGCTCAAGCTCTCGCAGCACAACAGAGAGATGCGGAGCCTGTCGTACGCAGAGAGAGACCGGAAGACCCACCCTTTTTTCTTTTTCTTTTTTTTCCCCCTAATTTTTTTTTTTTAAGAAAATTGGATTGATTTTAGGAAAATGAAATGGAGGGTGAGGATGAAGTGTGGCATGACTGACACCGTCCGATCTGCCGTCGCTAAATGAGTTTTTTTTTTTTTTTTTTTTTAGCTACAAGGCGTAGCTAAGAGATCATTAAATTTGGTGCATGATTATTTTTATAATTACCGTTGAAATCATGTGTAAAACGACACATATATTAAAATTATTAAATATTAATTTTATAAATTTAAAATTTTCAATAATATAATATTTATTTATATTGATTAAAAAAATATTTTTTATACATATATTCCCTATCACAAAAGAAAAAAATGAAAATAAATACTATTTAGAAATATATTTTTAGGGGGGCAAGTCTTATAACTCCATTGATAGGGTAAAATTATTCACCGACTGATTTAAATGTTAGGGCTGGAAAAAGTTGTTGACCACTAAACTAAAATAAACCACCCCACATGGAATTACACCCACCTACCAGACTGGAAAAAAAACAAATTCAGCGTTGAAACAACAACCGGCGAGAACGCCGGCGTTCACTGTCACCCAGTCTCAGATCAGTCACCATCGTCTCTGTCGATGGGCCTTGGCTCTTGCGCTTTGCAACGCCGATCGCATGCCACCCACCGCCAATCGGTAGCCCGCCGGCCTCGTGGGCCACCCACCACCAATCCCGTCGACCTCATGAGCCACCCAACACCAATCGCGAGCTCACCGGTCTAGCGGGCCACCCACTGCCAATCGCAAGCTCGCCGGCCTCGCGAGCTAAACCCCCCCCCCCCCCCCTCCCACACTGCTCGCCGGAGTTCTCTGTAGAGGTAGGTAATTGTTTTTTTTTCCATTTTTTTTTAATTTTCAAGTGGATCAAGTGTTGCGATCATACAATAATTTTAGTGTATTCTTTTAATCCTAACCGTTCAAATGAGATCTAATTTTTCCGCATTGATGGAGTAAAAAAACTTACATTATTGTAAAATTCCTCGTATATTTATAAGAACAAATTTGAATAACAAAGTAAATTAATAAAAAAATATTTAAAAAAAATAAAGAATGTGAGAATAAAAAAAAGATAGATTTAGAAAAAGTCAAAAGGAAAAAAAATGAGAAATCAAGAAAAAGTAAAAAAGAAAAATAATATAAAAAAAGAGATTATCATAAAAAAAGATAATATAACTTGACCAAGTTTTTTTATAGTATTTTTAAGCAACTTAGTTTTTTAATATAGTTATAGATATAGATTATTTGTAACTTAACATGCGTTTGGTGTATGAGTTTAAATTGTAAAATTTGAGTTTGAATTAAGTTATGCGTTTGGTAAGACATTTGAATTATTAGAGTTTAAAAATGTAAGAAGTTGAAATGTGTTTGGAAAAAAAAAATAAATATGGAACTTATTTCATTCGTTTTTAAATTCTATACAATTTCTTTTTTTTTTTAACATGTCATTTAAAGTGTATATTCAAAACTTTTATCTTTAAAAGTTTAAGTTATAAAACTATAATTGTAATTGTTAATAGTAAAACTACAGTTGACTTTTGAGGGAAAAAAACAAAAATTGAGTTAAAATTTTTGGATCAAAACCGAACGTCCAAACATAAGCTTAGACTAGGAGATTAAAATTATGTCAAACTTTTGAAGTCATATATAAAATTATCGCTACACTGTTTTTGTAATCACATTCTTTAGGTGCCTTTGAAAAATAGGGTTCTAAATTCTTTAAGACCCGTTTGAGGGAACATCTAGATATTGTATTTTTGAGGTTGTGTTGAAAATATGTATTCGGAAGGAAGAATTTTGGAAACATTATGCGCTATAAAAGATAGTACAAAAATTTAAAATGTGTTCAAAACAAATATTGTCTTGTTCGTCTCATCTTTTTTAGTACTTTGACACAAGAATCATCTTATTTTGATTTGAAATGAGAAAGTTATGTAATTTTAAAGTTTTTATTTTTTGAAAATATAATGGAAATAAAATTTGACGTAGACTTGAGAGTGTGGATCCATATGACATTTTGTCATTTGAAAATATTGCCTCAAGTGGGCTTTTAACTTTTTATTATTCTATTTTAGGGGGAAAGAGCTAAATAATATTTTTTAACATAGTAACATTAAGTTATAACATAAAATTCCCTTATAATTAATAGCACAATCAAATTTATAAGCACATGCAATACAAAAAAAAAAAAAAAAAAAAAAACCTCTTCTTTCCTCCTTTCTCTAACCTGAAACTTTGCACAGTCGTTCGATCACTAGAAATCGTATGTCGTCCTATCCTCAGACTGGGAATATGTCTCATTGCTGGACCTTGCACGTCGTCCAGTCTATAGACCTCGCACTTAGGTTTTGTTCGCAAATGCGAGGGTCAGCCTACCAATCTTTGCCATGTTAGTCTCGTGAACTTGTCCATTAAGGTTGTCATCTCCGGAGAAGTCGTCGATGTTTGATAAAGAGGCCAATCATTATGTACTCAAAAATCTGTTACTTACTAGAAAATCCTCCAAAGATTTAGGCTCTGTTTGGACCATGTGTCCATTTTCGAAAAGAAAAATTTTCTTATTTTAAATAAGAAAGTCTTTTCATTTTGATAATAAGATGGTATTTGGATGTGTAAAAAACTTTCTTTTTGAAAACAAAAGGTTGTTTGGAATGAGAAACAATGTTGTCGTGAATAATGCATTGTATGAAGATTTCAACAATATTCCTTTTTTCCCTTTCAAAATGGTACTTACAAAGTAAGTTTGAAAATGAGCTAGCTTTTTTCTTTTCAAAATGAGATGATGATGGAAAATGTTAAGAAAAACTCTTTTTTTACAAAAACTTTTCCAATTTCAGAAATTGGATATGTCATCTAAACAAAGGGTTACTAAAATCTACTTAGTGAATATACTATATTTGCCCGAGAATGAGCTCCATTGTGTTGTCTTCGTGGATGGAATGCGAAGCCCCGTTGGTGTGAAATCTCCTCCATCTCCTCTGGCTAGCGAACCCCTTCTCTTCAAGATCAGCAAACACCGTTACACAAACAGAGAAATGCCCCACTCCCTCAGATGTGGACTACATTCTTTGCAAAAGCTTTGTTTCTTCACTTACTCATCAGTATCTCTAACTAATTTTAAGTATCAGAGTGCACTTACCAAACACCCTACTGGTATCTCTCTTACTCCGAGGGTTCTTCTCCATTTTTTGCAGGTGACTAAGTGGAGCAAAGTGACACATGACTAATCACGTCAAGTGATTCCATCTAGTGTTGAGTGAAAGATTTTTGGCATCAACAATCGATCAAAATGACAAGAAACTTATCCAAATGTTCCCTAAAAGACTCGATTCATTAAACCTATCAAGGTAGCAAGGACATTCGTTTGTCCAAACAATATCAATAGAAATTCGTACTGTTCGTAGCTTGTTCTAAACGTTATTTTTGGGATATTGCTCTCTTTAATCTTTAGCTGGAGGTAGCTTGAATATATGTCGATCTTAGAGCTATGACAACTCCCTTAAGTTAATAGAATAAATTGTTCATTTTTGACAATGCGTACTTGTTTTTAATCGTGACTTTATTGAGCTCGCATTTGTTGAGACACATTCTCAATACGTTGCTTTGTTCTTAATAATGGTGATGTTATCGTAGGGTATATTATAGATTTTTGTTGTAGTGTTTGTTTTTTTTAGGTCTCTAATAACAAAAATGGCTTCTTCCTTTTTGAGTTTGTTTGTAATCTGTCATAATCGTGTATTGGCAGTGTTTTAGTTCTTCTAGATTTGTGTCTATACGAAGTTAATGATGATCTTAGTGCTTCAGAATACTAGCTCTCTATTAGTCAGAAGATTCCATCAAATATAAATAAATTTTCAAAAAGGCCTTTTCAATACTCAATTATTAGTGTGTGAAGATACTTTTCTATCATCTGATCTCAATATACATCTTTGTCTCTGAGTTTTATCAAATTTTACTAATAGAATCGATCACAATTAAGAGTTCTGCCTCATTTATATAAGGTCATTCACATTGCCATTAGTGTTTTTATATTTTGTTTAGTTTACTAGTTAAAACAGGTGCACCGCACGTTTTGAGTTTTATTGTCGTGTAATTGAAATTTTTATAATGTAAAACAAGAAAATCAATAGATAAATATGGATACATAAAAGAAAATTTTTTCTTAAAAAATGCACTAATAATAGTATAAGTGAAGGATTTATATTTTAGCATAGAATTATAATAATATTATAACTATTATCTAAAGCAATCTAATCAACATATAAATCATTTTTTCTGTTATATGATAATATTATAGGTACTATCTAAAACATTCTAATCAATATATAATTCATTTTGTCTTTGTAAATTTTGTAGCTTTCATTTGTTATCAAAAATAAAAGTTTTGATCCAAATGAGAACAATTACTTAAATAATAACAAAAGTCACATCATTTGATAATTAGATTGCTTAAGTTTAACTTGTTGAACTGAAATCCGCATATCTCAAGTTCAAAGGGAAAAATGTATAATAAGGAAAAATCCAATAACTCTCTGTAACAAAGCAACTGAAATAGTTACGTGTACCGAAATCAGTTAAAGTATCAATAGTATACAAAATAGTCTTCTATTTGAAATTAAAAAAAGAAAAAAAAAAAAAAAAAAAGATACTCAAAAAGAGGGAAATACCTTATGTGCCCCTTTAGTTTAACAGGAAAACTAAAAATGACAAATAAATTTAATCATGAAAAGAAGGGAGAAAAATCCTCACCACAAATGGAGTTAAGCACAATTAAGAAGATTAGAGCTTATAGTGAGAAAGTTAAGATTAGAGGTCTTAATAAAATAATGATAGTATTTGAGCTTTTAATAAAGCGAAAACGAAATAAAAAAAGGTTACATGCAAAAGTGCAAGTTAAAAATTAGGGGGGGAGGGGTGTGAGGTAAAAAATAAAAGAAAAATATTAGAGAAAATGAAACAAAATAAAAAATGATCAAAGGAAAAAGAACATTGACAAGAAAATAAAATTAAAATAAAACATAAACTGAATAGCAAAATGATTTTGTACTAAAAAGATGATTTTAAGAGAAAATAAAAAGCAATAAAATGGTACGTAACAATGGAATGAAAAAAAATTAATAAATAAAGATTTGTCTCTCTTATCGAGCAAAGAAAAATAAACAAATAAAAAGCTTCTCGTTCATTACATCTTTTTTTAAATTATTTAGTTCTTTTATCACACTATTTTAAAATGATAAAAAAAATTATTGTGAATTTAAATAAATTGATATTTAGAAAGAAAAGAGAGAGAGAATATAAATATGGATTTTTAATTAAAAAAAAGAGTGAAAATGTATTTATTTTGAATTAAATTTTTATCTTTAAATGGTGTGCTAAACACTAAATTAGTTGAATTTGTCATTTTACATGTGTTCAAAAATGAGAAAAAAAAATTTGCTATATCCGTTTTTTCATAGACATTTTACACTTTAAAAAACAAATTTCTCAAGTCATGTGGCAATTTTGTAAATTGTATTAAAATATTAGTCTCCTTTTAAGCATAAGGTCCAAAATCTAGCAAGATTCGCACTTGCAACACGTTGGGGGGGGACCTTGATCCATATCCACTCTTTTATTATAGTTAATATTGATATATTAATATTAATATTAAGATAAGATATACAATTCTCCTAAAAAAGGTTGTCGAATACACCTTGTGGATTTTTTGGGAACAAAAAGTGTCTTTCTTATCTTTTCAGCCAGGAATCATATGTGATGAGTAATTTGTTTTTTAAGGGGAAAATTCTTTTATATCGCATGTGTGATAATATAATAATATTGTCCTATCTAGACACCCAAAAATAGAGGAGCTCTATATGTGTTACTACAAAATCTGTATTACACGACGGAGATTGCATGACCATTTTTTAAAAAACCATTGTATAAGATATGACAAATATATAATACGGAACTCCTTTTTTGAAATAGTCATAAAAACTCGAGATTCTATTATCGTTTTTCAAAATCAACATTGGAAACTTGAGATTTCCATGACTGTTTTTAAAAAAAGGTCATGTAACGTGCTTGAAAAAAATTTAAAACTTGCGTTAAAATTTCTCTCTCTAAACCCACCCGCATGTTAACTTGAAACTCACACACTCTCTCTCTAGCCCATCGTGAACCCTAGCCCTTGTCACCGCCATACCCTCGCTATTACCGTCGCTGTCGTTCCTGCCCTGCCATCGTCATTGTCCCAACCCTCCCTCTCTTTCTCTTTCCTTCGCAAGGTGCAGCCTCCTTCTCTGTCTCTTTCGTTCACTAGCCGCACTCCCTCTCTCTATCTTTATTTCTCTTTCACCCCGCCGATGCCGTGTGCTCTCTATCACTCCACCATCAAAGCTATCTCCTTGCCATTGCCTGGACTGTACCTTTGTCATGGCCGTCGGACTCTAGGGTTTGAATTCATTTTCTTTCTTTCTTTTTTTTTTTTTTTTTTAAACTTGTATTTCAATTGCATCATGGTTAGTTACAAATTTGAAGTTGAATTTTTTCAATTTAGAAGTGACCAATTGCTTCGTTGTGAGTATGTGGTTTGGTGATGTAATTATTGAAGATGACTTGATGGATGTGGGCGTAATATGTGAACCTTTGATATTGCGTACTAGGTGTTTGAAGAAATATTTGGATGTGAGTATGTGTTTTAGTTTTTATCATTCCATCTAAACCTTGTGATATACATATGTACATAGTTTTTTTTTTTTTTTTTTTGCCTAGTTTTAGAAACTAGAAATATTTTTAACTAATATTATCCAGATGAGCAAGAACGCATCATAAAATGGAACAACTCATCAACAGTAGTCAAGCAAAACGCAGTCACAAAACTTAGGAGTAACCAAATCGTGTAAAAACAAAATGCCAGATTATCAAATGGCACTATCTCATATCATCATATGTAACACCCACAAATCTGCCTGTAAAATGGGTAAAAAATAGCTATAAAATTTATATATACACAAATATATATATATATGTATGTATATATGAATGAAAGATCTTTGGTACTTTTAGTGTATATGTGCATTTGACAACGCCTGGCCATTAGATTAAGAACGGTGGAGAGGATGAGACATGAGAACGTAGGGATAGTAATTCTAATTTATATGAACAAGGCTCTTTTCGAATAAGCCAATTCATTTGGGACTCTGCAGATCCACTCTTTTTCCTATTCAAAGATCAGCCCTTTGTCTCTGTGTTTTCACATCGAGAATTCTTTGCATATGAAGAGATGGCAAAGGGGCTTCTTACTTCCCAAACAGATCTTCCTACATCTATATATAAACGCTGGTTTATCAAGAATACACAAGAAAAGTACTTCGAACTGTTGATTTATCGCCAGAGATGGCTTAGAATCAATAGTTCATTATCTAATGGATCTTCCTACAGATTGACATTGACAAATCCTATAGACTTTGCACTACTACAAAATGTAGATTCCACAACAGAGCTTTCACGACCGTTTTTTAAAAATCGTCGTGGAAAATGCGGCAAAAACACGGAGCGGAACAGGGTTTCCGAAAACCGTCGTGGAAGCCGAAGCTTCCACGACGGTTACAGAAAACCGTCGTGGAAGATCATGATTCCACGACGGTTTTCTATAACTGTCGTGGAAGCTAGAGATACCACGACGGTTAAAAAAACCGTCGTGGTATCTGAATTAAAATTTTGATAAAAAAATTTTTTTAATTAAAAAAAAAACCGTCGTTGAATTTTTTAAAAAAAAATTTAAAAATTAGCTACAACGACAGTTTACAAAAACCGTCGTGGTAGGTACGAAGGAGGGAATTTTTCAAAAAAAAATTTTGAATTTTTTCGACCTACCACGACGGTTTTTTGGAAAAACCGTCGTGATAGATCAAAATTTGAATTTTTGACCTTCCACGACGGTTTTTTGGAAAAACCGTCGTGGTAGATCTACCACGACGGTTTTTACAAAAAACCGTCGTGGAAGGTCAAAAAAAATTCAAAAATTTTTTTTTTTTAAATTCAAAAAAAAAAATTTTTTTTTTAATTTTCATCCTACCACGACGGTTTTTCCAAAAAACCGTCGTGGTAGGGATTTACCACGATGGTTTTTCAAAAAACCGTCGTGGTAGGTATGAATGCGGGAATTTTGAAAATTTTTGAAATTGTTCAACTTTTTGGAGCGTATATTAAAACCCAAAAAAAAACATCATCTTTCCCACCCTATTACATTCCGAGACTTTTTCACTCTCTAATATAAACTCTAACTCCAAACCCAAAGTCGCCCATATCCTCCTTCCATTTATCTCTCTCCGCCTCCTCTCTACATTCTCGCCGTCATTCCTCTTTCTCTCTCTAACTCCGAGCCTTTTTCCCTCTCTCTCTAGCCGTCATTCCTCCCTCTCTCTCTAACTCCGAGCATTTTTCCCTATCCCTCTCGCCGCTATTCCTCCGTCCCCTACATTCTTTACCACTCTGCCCGTATCCACGCTCAACAATCCGGTAAGTTAAAATGTATCTTGCTTGGGTAAGGCACAGATTTGGGAATTTTTCGTCTAAAATGTTGATCTTGTTGATTGTGGTTGTTGATTGTGAAACTTCCGTCCAAAATGTCAAAAATCCACAATGTTCCTTCCAAAATGTTGATTTGGGAATTTTCCGTAGAAAAATGTCCAAAATCCATCTTTTCGGTGATTGTTGATTGTCGTTGTGATTTGGATTGCTTTAAAATTGATTGGGTAATGCTTGGATTTGAGAATTTTCCATAAAAAATGTTGATTTTGTGAGATAAATTTTCCGGATTTGCCACCCGTGGGAAATGAAATGAATTCACAAAATTTTTTTTTTTGGTGGACCCTACCATGACGGTTTTTCTGACCGTCGTGATAGGCGGAAAAAAACCGTCGTGGTAGGTCCGCCTATCACGACGGTTTTTTGTATAAAACCGTCGTGGTATGTTCTTAAATGTCCATATTTAGGCCCCATTTTTTGCCTATTCCACGACGGGTAAAAAACCGTCGTAGAATCTAAAAAGATTCCACGACTATGGATTCCACGACGGCTAGAAAACCGTCGTAGAATCTAAAAAGATTCCACGACTATGGATTCCACGACGGTTAGAAAACCGTCGTAGAAATGTTACCACGACGGTTTTTTAACCGTCGTGGTATCCACATTCTGTACTAGTGTTGTTTTCTCTGTCTTTTTCTTTTTCTTTTTTGAATTTAAAAAAAAAAATCTTATAGTATCAAACAGCCTAAAACTCAGCCAATGACGAATCAGTTTTGTGTTTGTTTTTCATATACATATTAATACTGCAATTAAATAATTCACTTACAAAATTTAATGTTATAATTTGGTATTTTATCTTAAATTTAAATTTTTAGTGAAATTTATGAGCATAAATTCAATCTATCTAATACATTTGTTGAATAGTGAACTACAGACCTATAATTTGAAACTCTAATTAATTTGATATTTAATCAAAATTTTTAATTAATTTCTCAAATTTATTTATTCCAAAGTTATTTCACTAAAAACTTGGAATTGCACTTTTAAAATTATAGATATAAAATTACTCAAAAAATAGAGTCATCCATTAGATATATCCATTATATATAAATTAATCCTCCACAAATATATCATAATTAGAGATAAGTAAAATCCGTTAACCTCTCTAATTATATCTTTATCCTCAAGGACTATTGGTTCTCTAATGAATGATGAATTCACAAGATCAATCACGAATTGAGTGCTTATACCATTCAAAAACCTCAAATCAATACACAAGGGAGTTATTTATTTGCTTCTTTAAAAAATAAGGAATGGATTCCATCTTGTAATACTAACATTCCCGGCGATTCACTCTACCATATATCCAAAAGACAAGAAATAAGATTAGATATTTTAAATCAGTACTGAGTAAATAACAACAAATATGATTCCATAAATAGAAGTATGCTAATGACTCATGAATATAAAGTGTTAGGATTAGTGCCCTAAAGTGAAAATTTGTTCATGGTTTTGATATTTACTTGTAACAAATATATACTAATGAAAGTATCCAGGACAACTGATATGCAAAATAAATAAATAACATTTATCTATAAATAAATGTTATTTATTTATTTTGCATATCAGTTGTCATGGATACTTTCATTAGTATAGATTTGTTACAAGTAAATAGTATCAAGATTATCGGTATAATAACATTAATATTATGTATTAGGAAGTATGCGGAAAGATATAATATGGGTAATTTGACTCCGATAAATTTAGTCAAGCTCTTTTTATGTGATTGTTGCATGATATGATATATTGGTAGTATTATTTTATAAGTAGTCTTTTAATGCAATATTGCCTATGGTATATTGTCGCTTTTGGATTTCTTACAAGATAATTTTTTATTCAAATACATTTTAATTCACAAGTTCTTCAAATTTTTATTTTACAATTGATTGTTTAAGATGTAAATTTTAATTGAGTCATTTTATGAATTAAAATCCAAATAGGTAAATGAAACATATAGATGATTCTCAATGTCTTACCACTTTTGATTATTGAAGTTGCTCCACTTTTAATTGCATTGTCTTTTCATTTATTTCAAAATTTCAAAAATACTTCTTTCTTTTCTTTGTTTGATTGCTTATTTCTCTATTTTGTTTCGCTAATATTTTCTTGTTTGTTTCTATCACCTCCTAGTGGATACGACCTCCCGATCCGTGCTACAATTGATCACTTTATTTGACAATGTGTGGGCGTAATCAAAATTTGGCACCGTTGCTGGAGAGGTGCTGCAAGCAAGATTGATCGATAGATATTTTGCAAGAATAAGTAATTTTTTTTCTTATTTTTATTATTATTTTTATTTAAAAAAAAGTTATTTTTTTAGTAATTGTTATCTTGTGTTATATCATTTGTTTATCATTTTGTACGTTCTGTAGACCGTTTCTTTTAGACTTATTTAGTTTTAGTTTTGTCTTATTTTCTTTATTTATTATTATTATTTTTTCATTCCATTTTGTGTCTATTTTTGTTTTCTGTTAGTTTTATTTTTTTTAGCTTTATTTTGTTTTGTGAGAGTACGTCTTTCTTTTACTTATATTGTCTTTTGTTTTCTTTTGCTAGTTCTCATTAAAAAAAAAAAAAAAAAAACGTTAGTGTTTTAATTTTCTTAATAGTCAATTTTTGTTAACATTCCGTTAGCGTCAATTGCATTAGGTTTGTGTTTTGTTTTCTTTTCAGTTGCATTTGTTTTTAATATTAGTTTTTATTTGCTAGCATAGTTTTAGTTCTTTTCTTTTTCATTTTAAAACTTTTTACTTTTTTTTTCTTGTCTTCTTTTTCCTGAAAGTATGAAATCAGTTCCATTTGTTTCAAGTTTTAGTTTTGTTTTGAAATTATGGATTTTGTTCTTCTATTTCAGATAATAGATTTAATTACTTCCTTGTTGTTACTATTCGTAGGTTATATATTAGGACTTTAATTTCATACTTTCAGTTTTGTTTAGCATTTATCATTTTTCTTTATTGTTTAGAATTGTCTAATTAATTTTTTTCATAACTTGTAATAATTTTTAGGTTCTACGTTTTATGTTACTAATTTAGATAATAATTTGGTCTCATAATTTGTGTGACCTTAGGTTTTAGAATGATAATAACTTAGGATACTAATATCTAACATTTAATTCTCATAAACTAATGCCATAAAATTTTAATAAAATTTGTAAAATTAGTTTTTGAAACAATTGTGTGGAAATGTTGAGTGGTAAAATCTAAGAGAGTTTTATCTAGGAGGCTGGATTCTATTTTGCCTTGTGTCCTAGGAATGTTGCTATGTTTAGGAAGTTAGTTTTTTAAGAGGTCTCGCCCCACCAATCTTTCCTGGGAGCACTCTTATGGGTTATAGTTTGCGTTGCTGTATAATTGTTTGTTTTTGTAAAAATATAATTGTCAAAAATTTTGAAAATTTTTTTTAAACCTATATAAAAAAAATACTTAAGATGAATGAATCGTTATAGAGACTAATTAAGGAGATTTACAAAAAGACAGAAGACCCTAGTGAAGTTTTTTCAAGTGCGTCTATCCTTCCTCAGTCTCCAACTGCTTTAGCAATTCCAAATCCATTTGCGATGGCTCAGGATGAGGAGGTTCAGCAAAAAACGTTGAATGATTACCTTCACCCTACACGCACAGCCATGCCATCATGCATCATGCATCATGCTTCCCCAATATGCCGAATTTGGATTTCGAGCCTGGCATGATCCAACTTTTGTTGACCTTTCATGAGTCAGAGAGCAAGAATCTGTATGTGCATATAAGGGAGTTTAAAAAGGTGGTGGCCAGTTTCCACAATTGAGTTGAAGTCGCAGACTCTGTGCGATTGAAGTTTTCCCCATCTCTCTAAAGGACAAGGCCAAAAGTTGGTTGCATTCTCTGCACCTTGGTCGATTAGAACATGGGAAGAGATGACAATTGCATTTTTAACAACTATTTCCCACAATGTAAGACCAACAGTCTCAAACGACAGATCTCAACCTTTACCCAGAAGGACAATGAAACTCTTTATGAAGTCTATAAGTGGTTAAGGATCTATTGAATAAATGTCCCACCATGGTTATGAGAGTTGACACCTCGTCAGTTATTTCTATGAAGGACTCACAATCCAAGAGCATTAGTTTGTGGAAATGATGTGTAATGGTTAATTTCTATAGAAGGTTCCCAAAGAGGCATTCGTGTACCTCGACGAGCTAGCCGAAAAGCCACACATGGACTGGACTAAGTGCTACTGACAACACCAGTCGATCCTGCTGGAGTCTACCAACTAAGGGAAAAGGACAACCTCAAGGCCTAAATCGAGTCTTTGACATGATAGATTGAGCCCCTTAAAACCAAGGAAGGTAGAGGAATCCACATGGTCACAAGGACGGAGTCACAAGAGCCATGCTTCGTTTTTAGAGGGGTGGAACATTTGGCTAAGGATTGCCCTACTTACAGTGAGATGAGGGGGGTGTACGAGGAACAATGCAATGCCTTAGGGGCATATAAAAAGCCTTTTTCAGCCTACTTTGATGCATACAATCCTGGCTGGAGGAATTATCCAAACTTCAGTTGGAGAGATTCTAATCAAACACAACCATCATGTGAACAATGGAGATCGGAGCAACAACCATAACCACTAAAGGCAGATTCTGCACCTCAGTACCATGCACAACCACCAAAGAGTTCTCTCGAGAATACCTTGTAAGCTTTTATGGAGGCGCAAAATAAGAAGAACCAAAAGTTTGAATCACTTTTCATGCAAATGGTGGAAGAAAGCAAAGAGATGAAGAGCCAGATCACAAAGCTAACTGGTGCCTTGGCTGTTCAAGAGTGTAGAAAATTCTTAAGCTTAATCCAATTCAAAGGGCCAACAATGGCACAAACCTCAACTTTGAAGATCAAAATATCAAGGAAGTCAATGTCACTACTATCGTAGTGGCAAAATTTTAGACACACCAACAACAAGTGCCACCACTTCAAGTGGTCAAGAAGTTGCCCCTAAAAAAGATGAGCCAACCGAATTTCCAGTTAAGGTGCCTTTCCCCTAGGCTCTGCAATCTACTAGGAATGTGTTGGAAAGTGAAGGTGAGACACTTAACTCGAGTGAAGATTAATCTCCATTTGCTTCATGTGATCAAGCACGTGCCATCTTATGCCAAAGTTATCAATGAATTGTGCACCGTCAAAAGGAAGAACCATGTCAAGAAGATTGCATTCTTGACCAAACAAGTGAGTGTGGTAATCGAGCAAAAGGCACCACCCAAGTACAAATATCCTAGTTGTCCACTATTTCTTGCCAAATTGGGACTCATGAATTGGCCAAGCTTTGCTTAACTTAGGAGCGAGTATCAATCTCATGCCTTATTCTGTTTACTCGTAACTTGGTTTGGAGAGATTAAGCCCACATATGTGTTGTTGCAGCTGGCTGATCGATCTACCAAAAAGCCTCATTGTATAATTGAGGATGTTTTGGTTTAAGTTGAGAAGTTCTATTACCCCGTGACTTCCTTGTCCTAGATACCTAATCCATGGTGAGCATGGAGTCCAAGAATCCTATTATACTCTGTAGACCTTTCCTTGCTATAGCAATGCTCTCATCAACTGTAGGAATGGTCTCATGAAGATATCTTTCGGAACATGACTTTGGAAGTGAATGTTTTCCATATTGCGAAGCAACCATGTGATGATGACGAGTGTCACCAAACATTTCTGATCAATACAATTATCTTGGAGGTGATTCAGCTACATAGCAACTCCGATGATCTTAACAATCTCTGTATTTCTGAATCTGAGAGTTCCAGTCCTTGTGAGTTGGTCAACAGTGCTTCCATCTATTAAAACTCATAAGGTGAAGGGACCAAGTTTTGACAACCACACTTTGAAGAGCTTCTCGAGAGAAACAAAAGCCAAAACCATCACTGAAGAGATCCAACACTCAAGCTGGCTCAGCTACCTGAGGGTCTGAAACATACCTTCCTAGGAGCTGGTGATACCTTTCCTGATATCATTTCATCTAAACTTAATGCATCACAAGAGTAGCAGTTAGTCGACATGCTACATAAGAACAAATCGACATTAGGTTGGATGATTGCTGATATTAGGGTATTAACCTCTTCATTTGCTCTCACTATAAAATTTGGAAGACGAGGCTATTCCACAAAGGATCCCCAAAAAAGATTGAGCCTGACAATGAAAAAAGTCATGAAAAATGAGGTCTTGAAGCTTCTGGATGCATGAATCATCTATTCGATCACCGATAGCGAGTGGGTTATTTTAACTCAGGTAGTGCCCAAGAAATGAGGGTTGACAATGGTGGAGAACAAGAAAGGGGCTCTTATCCCTATAAGGACTGTGATGGGTTGGTGCATGTACATTGACTACCAAAAGCTGAAGCCGCCACCTGCAAGGATTATTTTCTACTTCCATTCATCGACTAAATCCTAGAACGAGTGGCTGATCATCTTTTCTATTGCTATCTTGATGACTATTCAAGCTATTATCATATTGAGATTGAATTGGAGGATCAAGTTAAGACCACATTTACCTGTCCTTTTGATCCTTATGCCTTTCAACGCATGCCATTTAGATTGCGTAATGCTCTAGCCACCTTTCATAGGTGCATGATAAGCATTTTCAATGACATAGTCGAGAAGTGTATGGAAGTGTCAAAGATGACTTGACTATCTTCGGCGAGTCCATTGACTTGTGCCTTCTTGACTTAGAAGTTGTTCTGACAAGATATGAAAAGAAAGGTTTCTTGCTCAACTGTGAGAAGTGTCATTTCATAGTACTATCTAGAATAGTCTTAGGGCATGTTGTTTCTTAGAGACGGATTGAGGTTGATCAGTCTAAGATTGAACTCATCTCCATTTTTCCCACCCCTAAGACCGCCAAAGAAGTTCAGTCATTTTAGGGCATGCTCTATAGGAGGTTCATACAAAACTTGTCAATGATTTCTTGTCTGTTGTGTAACCTCCTAGCCAAAGATGCCGTTTTTGAGTGGACGCAAGAGTGTGAGGATGCCTTCTGAATGCTCGTGGTGAAGTTGACTTCTGTCCCCATCATTTAGTCACCAGATTGGAGCTTACCATTCAAGATTATGTGTAACACAAGCAATCATGATGTTGCGGTTGTCCTTGGTCAAAGAAAGGAGGGAAGCCCTTTGCTGTATACTACGCGAATCAAACTCTATATAGTGCTCAAACGAACTACTCAACCATTGAGAAAGAGTTGCTCGTTATTGTGTTTGCACCTGACAAGTTCCATACATATATGATCGATTCACACATCATCATCTTCACACATCATTCTACCCTTAAGTATCTCATTTCTAAAAATGATGCTAAGGTGCGTTTAATTAAGTATATCCTTCTTTTGTAGGAATTTGACTTGACCATCGAGGATAAGAAGGGAGTTGAGAATGTGGTGGCAGACCAATTGTCTCGTTTGGACTTTAAAGACTCCACCGATGCCCCTACTATCCAAGATGACTTCCTCGATGAACATCTCTTCACGGTCACTAAGCTGCCTTGGTATGCTCATATCATCAATTATTTGGTGATCGGTGAATTTCTTTCTGATTGGTGTGCTCAAGATAAGCGCAAGTTTTTGGTCGAGGTATATAATTTTTATTAGGATGGTCCATACCCATTCAAGTACTGCTCCAACCAAATCACAAGCGATGCATTCCGATGACGAGATTCATAGTGTTCTGAACTTTTGTCATAACGATGCATGTGGTGGTCACTTCTCCTTGAAAAATACTACCGCAAAAATTTTAAAGTGTGACCTTTATTGGCCCACTTTGTTCAAGGAAACTAATAAGTTTTGTTGATCTTGTGTGAGGTGTCAAAAGTTAGGTGATTTGTTCCCTCGTCGTATGATGCCCTTGAACCAAATTCTTGTGATAGAAATAATCAATTATTTGGGGATAGATTTTATGGGACCATTTCCAGTTTCTTTTGGTTACCTCTATAGTCTCCTCGTTGTGGATTATATTTCCAAATGGGCAGAAGTGTGTCATGTCGAACCAATGATAATGCAACAGTTGTGAAGTTCTTGAAAGAGAATGTGTTATTTAGGTTTGGTACTCCATGCGCTATCATCAGCGATTAAGGAACTCATTTATGTAACCGTTATTTTGAGGCTCTCATGTGCAAGTACGGTGTCATTCATAAGGTTTCCACTTCTTTCCATCCACAGACAAATGGCCATGCTGAGTTGGCTAATAGAGAAATCAAATAGATTATGGAAAAGATGGTGAACCCTGATCGTGAAGATTGGTCCTCATGTCTCTTCGACGCTCTTTGGGCATACCATATAGCATACAAGTCTCCTCTTAGGATGTCTCCTTACAGACTTGTCTTTGGCAAAGCTTGTCATTTACTTGTATTGGTTGAACATGATGCTTATTGGGCTATCGGCAGCTAACTTTGATCTTAGTGCTACAGGTATTCAATGCAATCTCCAGCTATCGGAAATTGAGGAGTTTAGGAATGATGTATATGATAACTCCAAGATTTACAAGGCCAGAATGAAGGTGGCTCATGACAAGCAGATTTTGTGGAAAAACTTCGAGTCAAATCAAATGGTGCATCTTTATGACACCCGTCTACATCTCCATCCAATTAAGTTGAGGTCGCGGTGGACTGGTCTATTTGTAGTGAAACAAGTCTTTCCCAACGGTGTTGTGAGATCAAGACCCAAGCAATGGGAGAGTATTCAGAGTTAATGGCCAGAGATTGAAGCACTCCATTGAGCGGGCGAGCCAGGCTGAAGAGATCATTCTCGAGGCTCCGGTTTATCAACCCTGAGAAGTTTGCTTCCAATTCTTTTGCACCATATTTTTGTTTCTTTGTTTTGCTTGTTTCTTTTATTTTTATATATTTTGTGTTCTTTTATTTTTAGTTTGTTTTTGTGTGTTTTTATATTTGTTTGTGTATTTTGGAGAACCAGATCAAGTGGCTTAGGTATGTTCCTATGTTCATCATCCAAGTGTTCTCTTTCCTTGTTTCCTTCACATTGCACATATTTTTAGACATTGAAGATACTATATGATTTTGGGTTTGGGGTGGCGAGCATATTCACCTGTGAGATTAATTTTTGTCTTGTTGATGTTTGGGTCAAAATTTTTGTAAAGTTATTTAAGTGTGATTTCAAAATTTTTGTTTTGAGTCAATTTTTGCTATCTTGACTATTAAGAAATTTTCAGAGATCTTTTTGTGCACGTGTTAAACCTTGTGGTAAGATGGTTGTTAACATATTTAGTTGAGAAAAATTCCAGAGTTTAAGTGTTTCATTTTTTATGAGTTGTAAGAGTTGAGAAGACAACTTTTTGAACTTTTATTGATATTTTGAGTTGGCAAAATCATTATTGGAACACTATTACTTGACTTGTGACATTTTCTTGACGGATGATTTTTGGATAGAAAGAAATAATCTTTTGAATTGAGCGATGTATTGTAAATATTTATCATTTTTCTTTTGTATTGTTTCTCAAAAAAAATTAAAAAGAAAATAAAAAGAAGAAAAAGCAAGGGCATCATTTTATCATCAATGTTTATATAGTTTGGTTGCACTCACATCTAGTCAGCATAGCAGTCAATTAAAAGAATGCCTTGCTACATTAAGCTTCATCAAATGTATGTTGTCTCTTGCCTCTTTATAAAAAAAAAAAGTGTGTTTGTATGTTTGTTTATATTTTACGGCTCTTTGTTTGTTTAGACTTTCTTTTTGACCAAAATGAAATCCCAAAACCTTTTTTATGGTTTGAGTAATGGAATGTTCCAGATGTTTGATTTGCCTATCATTTGATCAATGTTTGTTTATTAGCATGTCCATAAATTGCCTTTTATCACTTGAGCATTGACTGATTGATTTCCAACTCCATGAGTAAAAACCCTTTGCACAAGAAATATTTCGTACACCATGAGGTAAATGGAGCTGAGACTTTTGCTTGGTGAATTTTTCGATGTTATTTGTGTTATGGATTGTGGTAAGAGAGATATGGTCTGGCGCACACACTCACAACTCTGGAGTGATGACGGAAGTAGTTATGATAACATTTTATGATTTCTTACTAACATTTTGTTTGAGTGCTTACGTGATTTTGTTGTTTTGATTTGAATTTTCAAATGATATGATTTTTTTTT
Organism: Ficus hispida; assembly: GCA_025413025.1. Classification (NCBI taxonomy): domain Eukaryota; kingdom Viridiplantae; phylum Streptophyta; class Magnoliopsida; order Rosales; family Moraceae; genus Ficus; species Ficus hispida. The sequence continues at coordinate 13,409,050 of CM046373.1, forward strand.
CACTTGAATTGCTAGGACTAATAATAAGCTGGTTGGAGGTTATAAAAAGTGTATGAAAATGTTCTTTTATTGTTCAAAATTATCAAAATAAATTAATTTTAATTAAATATTTTCATGAATTTATTTCAAAATATTTTAATTTGAAAATATTTAGTTTTAATTTAATTTAATTCATTTTCTAGGAAAATTACACTTTGGCATTATAGAAGCAAAATTGAAGAAAGAAGGCCCAAACAATCAGCCCAAGTCAAGCCACTTGAGCCGGTTCCTCTCAACTCGTGCCAGGTGTCCGATTGGGCCACAAATGTCGGCCACTTCTTCCCTTCAGCTATTCCGAGCACGACACATGTCCCCAACACTTAGGGTTCTTCTACTACGTTTTTGCCGTTTGTTCCATTCAATAACAGCCATTATTCTCCCATTCAATCTCTAAATTTAATCTGACCAATTCCAATTTAATTAGAAACATTTTTATTTTATTTTTAATCGTTGGTTGTTGGAAAGTGTTTGTTTGTATGCCCCTGAAAACTCTATAAAAAGGGGCTTTGCCTAAGGTGATGGGTGTTGAATTTTTAGCATTAGTTTAGATTTTTTTTTCTCTCATTTTTGTCTTGCTTTTATTCTCATATTTTCTCTCTCTAATTTTGTGAGAACACTTTGTCAGCTAACCTAGAATTCTTTGTGAGACTAGAGATGATCCTAAATATGTAATGAGCTTGTTTTAGTTTTGATTCTCTAATAGGTTGTATGGTTTATATATTTGAGTAAATTATTGTTTTTATCTTTTTTTTTCATATCAATATATTTTGTTGTCAACTTTTATATAAATTTAGTCAAGTTCTTTTAATGTGATTGTTGTATGATATGATATATTGATAATATTATTTTATAAGTAGTCTTTTAATGTAATATTGTCTATGGTATATTGTTGCTTTTAGATTTCTTATAAGATAATTTTTGTTAGTTTTAATGTGAGAATTTTATTTACTCAAATACATTTTAATTCATAAGTTCTTCAAATCTTTATTTTCTGATTGATTGTTTGGGATGTGAAACTTTCAATTAAGTCATTTTATGAATCAAAATCCAAATAAGTAAACGAAATATATAAGGGATTCTCATATCTTACCACTTTTGATTATTTAATTTTCTCCATTTTAATTTGGTTGTCTTTTAATTTGTTTCAAAATCACAAAAATACTTCTTTGTTTTTTTTGTTTGATTGCTTATTTCTCTAACACTTTTGTTTCGCTAATCTTTTCTTGTTTGTTACTGTTACCTTCTCGTGCATACGAGCCTGATCCGTGCTACAATTGACTACTTTATTTTGGCATAGCTTGGATGTAATCATATATCGACAATTAAGATAAGCTTGTATTTCATCGATTTATTTGTAATTTGTTTTTTCATTTTATTCAGTAATAATATTATCTTCAATAACGGTTCTTATTCTATTTGAACATTTATTAAATATTTGAATATATATTTAATAAGCATAGATTGAGAACATATTTCGACATTAATATGAGCGTAATATTTTAGGCATAAAGTTTAGCTATATGGAACAACATATCTATTATCAAGTTTAATTTCTTCTTTAATAACATTGAATTCTATATCTCTACGATGATAAAGAACAAAACAATTTTCTTTTATAGTTGTTTCATTTTTTTATTTGTTTCAGAAATTTTTTAGAAAATTTCAAAATTTTCATGTATGGTGTTTTTTTTTTGCATAGCCACATGGTTCGTATTATATATTCAGTTATAATTTTATAACCTAAAGGATCTCTTATTGGATTTGAAATTTCGACAGAAATAAATTTGTCTATTTGTGTAGGATCATGATATTTATGTTCAGGATGTAATCAAAATAACATATAACAATGAGGCAAATCACGTTTCTGAAATTCCACCACTAAATCTAAAATAAAAAAAAAAAAAAAGAAAGAAAATGACATAGACATAAAAATAATGTCAGTTTTATTTTTTTAATAAAAGGTTATAATAATAATTTATAGTTTATTTTTTGTTATATAAAATAAATTGACTTACCTGTTATTATAAATATAAAAATATCACATGACTTATTAGATTTAATAAATGATCTAATTTAATTTTAAAATTCTACTTATAATATCTGATTTGTCTTCAGATTTTTATCATAAAATTATAGTCAGAGCTCTTTTGATTTATGGCCATCTGGGGTTATATGTAAATATTAAAAAAACAATAGGGTTTCTATAATGTCTATAAATGTCATGCATCTTGATAATTTTGAATTATATATATATCTCGAGCTTCCTGTATAAGATGCTAGTAAAATAATTCTTTTCTCAATTGCTTATGTGTTTGTATCACCTCTAATTATAACGTTTGAATACTTTTATAAATTTCAGATCTTAAGTTATTTTTATCTTGTCTAACATAATCTAAACGATCGTTTTCAATAGAAGCATAAATATCTACAATATATTGTTAAAAAAGTCGTTTGGCTCTAAATTATGTATTTCTTTGATGTAATCATTGTTGAAGTTGAAAATCATTAAATGATCTAATTGAGATTGATTTCTATGTGGTTGCTACTAATTTGAATTCCATCTTATATCAATTTATATCCATATTCTCCATAAGAAATAATAATGGATATTGTAATGTCAATAAGATAGATAAAGTTTATTAATTCATGTAATTCTCCATTTGATTATGAATCATAATATCTCCACTTCTTCATATTGATCAATATTTTCAACAATTAAAGCACCTATTTTTTCAAGTTTTGAATGTATTGAATAGTTTGTATCTTTGCGATAAATTTTTTTTTTCATTTTTATTATTTTTGTGTTTGATGTAAAACAAAAGGACAACAGAAAGAAGTATTATTAAAGAATAAAAATTATAAATATAAATGTGAAAAAATAATGAATAAACAATTTGTTTATAATAAAAAAAATAAACAGTAGAATAATAAAGAGATAATAATACCAAACATAAAAATAAAGTATTAAGTGCAAAAATATTTTCATAATAACAAAATGTAATAATATATTTCCATTAAAAAACTATAAACTATAAATAAAATTAAAATTTAGAAACTTGAAAAATAAAAGAAATTTCAACAATTATTAAACATAAAAAAGTAAAAAGATAACTAATAGAATTAATAAATAAATTTAGCAATCTATTACACATTTAAAATAACTTAATTCAAAAGTGTAATTAAAATATAACATAAAAAATAATTTAATCACATTTAAGTATATATTTTTAATATGAAACTTCATCACAATATAAAAGAGTTCTACATTTTTATCTTGTAGATTTATATATAGAGCTCCTATATTTATAAGTTTTCCTATATTACATTTTAATTTTTAATTTTAGTTTTTTACTTTATCCTTTATTTTTAATACTATAATCTGATTGTGTCAACTCAATTTTTTTCGCTGGATTTTTATATAAAATCGATATTTTAACATTTTTGCATATTATTTTATATATGCAGTTTTATTTTTTACGGTGAAAAATAATTGATCAAACAATAATTTTTATTTTATATTTTTATAAATTTATATTTTCTTGTTAAAAAGTTATATTTATTAATTAATATATGGCATCTAATGTTGTTAATTAATTCAATTTGATTATGACAACTCATTTTTCTTTTTACAGATGTTTATATGACATTTTACTTATCCAATTTTATTTTTTATGGTCCGAAATAGTTGTTCAAGTATTTATTTTGTATTCCTTACTTTTTATATATATATTTTTCCCACTAAAAGGTTATATTTATTAAATTAAATAATAAATAAGTTAATACGTATCTATCCTTTCATCAGCGATATTTGTTTTTTAATCTAAATCTGTATAAAATAAAACTCTTCTGTTACGTTATAAAATTGCATAATACCAAAAATTAAATTTTACAAACAACTTCTAATTGTAGAAATATTTATGTAGAAAAATTGTTAATTAAATTTAAATATTTCAACAATCTAATTAAGTAAATTAAAAAAATCCCCGGGTAAAAAAAATGGAAAAAATTTATATAAAGTTACAAAACAAAAGAGGAAGCACTAATAGCAACCAAAAAGCAAAACAAAGAAAAGACTAAAATTTAGGTCTCTAATGTACTCGGTGACATATATTAAACCAAATAAACAATCTAACATATATATTATGAAAAAAAAAATTAGCTAAATGTTTTCAACAAAAATAAAACGAAAATAGGAGGAAAAAACTTTCCAATTCCTAATATATTCAATAACATATGTGAAAATAAATAAAAATATATATGATATTTCTGTTATATATGTAAGTAAAAATTATAACAGCAAGTTCAAATCTCTTTAATTGTTAACAATATGTATTAAGAATAACTAAAATATAATTTGATATTGTCTTTAGGTATTAAGTGATATGTTTCTGGTTGTAAAAAAAATTTAATAAATGTTTGCAACAAATACAGAAGGAAAATAGCAGAAAGAAAAATACAGTACCAAAAATAAAAAATAAAATAACATAAAAGTAGTAACATAACCGATGTTGTTATGTTGTAAAAGAAAGACGCAATCATATTTAATAATTATCTAACTTATGGTAACAATAATATCACATTTAACAACATATACTAAATTAAATAATGAATCTGATATATTCATTATTATATACCTAAATAGAGATCATCATAGCAAGCTTAAATTTTGATACAAAAACTCTCTTGAAAAATATTTATAGCTAGAGAAAAACAAAATAACAATCATATATAAAAATAAAAAAAACAGCCACAACAATAGTGATAAAATAATATCATATAGATAAATACTAAAGTTTTACAAATCATATGAAGACATAAACATGTTTAGCATAAATCATGGAGGGAAAATATAATTAAAGAAAACAGAGTTGAAATTCCAAACATTCACAGCAGTCATAAAAACTGTGAAATCATCTTTCATAATCATCTAACATATAATAACAATAACATAAACAAAATATGACAAATAAAAGTAAAAATAAAAAATAAAAAAACAGAGTTGTCTACATTGTCAAAAAAAAAAAAAAAGAAAAAGAAAAGACACCAAAAGAAAAAAAAAAAAAAGAAAAGAAAAACACAGTAACAAAATTAAATCCCTTTATAGCATAAAAATAATAATAAAGATGTTGAAGCACCCTAGGGAAAATAGCATTTTGCACACCTTTTTAGTATGTTGTGTGTTAATGTATTAATAATAATAGTAATAGTGATAATCATTGTAAAATAGTAGTGAAAATAGCAAAATATTAAACAAACAGATTAAAAAAAAAGAAATATAGAATCAATAAAAAAAAACCGAAAAAGAAAACATTGATAATATACAATATTAATAGAAAAACACTAACATCCTTTATAAACATTCAGAATAAAAACAGCAAATGATCATAATATAATAATAATAATTAATAGCACTTAAGAGACATAAATAAGAAAAATATTTTAATCAAAAAGCGCCTCTCCATAGAAAACGATAGATAAAAGTGCTCGGTCTTCAGAAGGTAAGAAAGAAGGGAATAAAAGACATCAACTAATAATAAATATGGTTAAAAGCATAGTAGATAGGAGGATATTGCAAAGGTAGTAATGGCTAGAGATAGGAATAAAGCATTAAATGAATAAACACCCTATTTGTAACAGAAGAATCTGTTAAATGAAATATTAAGAAAAATTTGTTAAAAAGTCAGGGAGGGAAAAAAAAAAAGAGATTTTTACACATATAACAGAATTACATCTGTAAAATATCAAGGAAAAACATAATAACTCACAAAAAATATTAGAGTTTGAGTAAATCAGAATACTACATATCAAAAAACATAATTTAGAAGCATTATTAACATAGTTATGTGTGTAAAAAACTCAATCAAACTGATGATAGTCCACAGTAAATCATAGAGTTACAGTAAACAGCATAATTACAGATCAAAAAAAATAATTTAGAAGTGTCTGGGACAGATCAGCAAAAGCACAACAATATCTCAGTACAAAAACTGCAGATTACAATAATATGAAAAATCTAGAAACCTAAACAATAAGAAAGTGTAACTCATTCCAATGTAACTAAACAATATAATGTAGGTATGAACAGAATGAAACAGAATGAGATCTGTAAAAAATCAACAAAAAACATGAAACAAAGAAATTACAGATCAAAAAGACATAGTTTAGAAGCATTAAATATGTTACACATATCAGCAAAAACACAACATATCTAAGTATAAATGCAGCATGCAACAAATAACATTAAAATTCAACAAACCTAAACAGTAGAAAGGTCTAATAGTTCATTCAAATAGAACCAAAGAATACAATATACACATGAAAGGAGTTACATCTGTATATATAAAAAAAAAAAAAAAAACAGAACAAAAACATAATAATTTATAGTAAATAATAGAATTAGAGCATATAAGAAAGTTACAGATTATAAAACATAATTTAGAAACATTAAATGCATTGCACAAATTAGCAAGAATACAACAATACATCTCAATAAACAAACTGGAGACAACAAATAAGATGAAAAATCTACAAACTTAAACAATAGCAAAATTGAACAATTCGATCAATTGTAATTAAACAATAGAAAAAAAGATAGCCTACAAAGTTAATAAATAAAATTACAAACTCCTCACAAATTCAACATAGAAAAATCCAAAATAATGATATCAAAATGCCACACAAAAACTAATCTAATCACAGTCAACTATCAGAAGAAAAAAAAAAAACCACATTTATAGCAAAATGAAACAATATAAAAAAAAAAAAAAACCCTTATGATATGCAAAGCAAGTTGCAAACCTCAAAAATGACAGAAAATCATAAACACAAAAATGAATAAATAAAATTTGAAAACAAAGTCAGCAAAATATTACTCAGGAGGAAAAAAGGAAAAAAAATGCAAAAATCAAAACATCACACGCAATAAGTCTTGAATCTTTCGCTTCATCCTCCCAATTCACCATTTTCGAACCATTATTATCTCCATCTAGAAAAACAAATTAACAGAAATCAAAAATTAAAAACAATATCTATAAATCTAAAAAAAAAACTGCTGAAGTAAATGCAACAAAACTAAAAACATACACCATTCCTTTTTAATTTTTTATTCTTCATTTCTTTCCATTATTTCCTTCGATAGTATAAAGCATGCGAAATAAATAATAATGATAATAAAAGGAAACAAAAGGAAAATACTTTTATTCGATTATGTACATGTAGAGAAAAAAAAATGACAATAATTAAAAAACAAAAAAAAAAAGGAAGAAAAAGAAAAATTGCCCAAAAACTCAAAAAAAGGGGGAAAAAAGGGAGAAACCAAAAAACTTACTCCATTCTTCTTCCATTTTTTCTTTCTCATTTTTTTTTATGATTTCCTCAAGGCGAAAAAAATAATCATAATTAAAAGAAAAAAAAAACGAAAGCAAAGAAACTTTTGTTCAATCATGTACATGTAGGAAAAAACGTGATAAACGAAAAAAAAAAGGAAATCGAAAAAAGGAAGAGACGACTAGAAACCCAAAGAAGAAGAAAAAAAGAAACAGAAACAGCAATCAAGAAAAAAAATAACAAAATAAAAATTAGAATCTAAAGTTCGAAAACACAAATTGAAGAAAAAAAAAGACAAAAATGAGGGAGAAAAAGAACAACAACAAAAGAGGAAAACGATGATGGAAAAAATAAACTAGCGATAGGGACAAAACAAAAAGCAAAGTTTAGGATTTGGAGAGAGAAGAAAGAAATCGAGAGAGAGAATGAATAGTAGAGAGAGAAAATGAGAGGAGAAAATGAACAGCGGAGAGAGCGACTGAGAGGAAATGCTAGGGTTAGAAAGGACATAAAAGTCCATCTACTATGCACACAGTCCATTTTAGAGTACCTCAAGAGGGCAAAATCATCCGGATGTATAATATAAGGGCAAAACCATCTACTCACTGTAAACAGAGAAAAAACAACTTTGAATGAGGAGTAAAATTGTCTATACACCATAGAAAAAACAGTAACTTTGCACTCCCTTTTAGTATATTGTTTTAATGTCACACATCAATGGAATTCAGTTCGGTTAATTGCTTTTGCTTTAGTTTTATCTTGGAGTGAACGCAATGCATCACTAACCATGCAAACACTCCACGTCTTATTAGTTCTACTTTTCGGCAACATAGACGTGTTTGAGCCATTCTTGGACGCTTTATCTTTGAATCCTCCATTTTGTTTTGAATATAATATATAATTGTGACTTCAAACATTAGCTTAAATAGAGAATTTAGTTTTGAATAGTTGTTCTCTCGATTTGTCATTTTAGATGATTTATCCTCTCAAAAATTTTAGTTTCCGTTATTTGTCTCTTAACTTTTTAAATTATCCTAATATATCTTATATGATTTAATATCTAGTTAAATTCACGAAAAGTTTATGTACACTCCATCTAAAGACGGAAAATGCTAATTCAAAAAAGAAAAAAAAATCTACATCGAATATAGACCATACAAAAAATATTTCAAATTGTTCAATTTAATGATGGTTGCAAATGTGTTTAGTGATAATTTCAGTGTGATAGAGTTTTGACATGTTTTTCGTTAGTCATTGTGGTTTTTGTTGGTGCACGATCTTCGCCCGTCCACTATTGTATCCTAAAAGACACATCTCTGTAAAATTCTCAAGCGCTTATAGTGAAGGGATGAATGTATTTTAAGGAGATTATGTGATACATGGATCTCAGTGTTCATCAACAATTTTATTTTTATGTTTCCGGTTAATTTTTGTTGCTAACAATTTACGTGGTTATTCATTTTCGATTTTGTTCGTAGTCACATCATATTTCAATATAAAGTTTTTCGTCTAAAACAAATCATTTTGGATGCCCTCTCTCTCTCTCTATATATATCTCTCTCTGTATATGTATATTTTTACGTACTAAAATTGACAAAAAAACAGTTCAACAAAAGAGACCTACCAACATTGGTGGTGGCGTATGACAAATGTGAAGCCGTTTTTTTTTCGTCCCATAAAAATAGATGCAAGTCCATTAATGATATATGTTATAACACTTGGCGTTCCTGGATCAGTTTAAAAAAAAAAAAAAAAAGTGATTGTAAACATATTTTGACAATAATTTTATATCCGACCATGTTATGAGATATGAAATTTAAGTCTCCACACAGTAGTAGGAATAATAAAAGGCCTAATAACAAACCACGAAAAGCAAGTGAGATCAATTAGTGGTGGACTATATAAATAATGGTAATTGCCAAAAAAAGAAAAAAAAAGAAAAAAAAAAGGAGAAACAAGAGGAAATAAGAAAGAAGTAGTTTTTTTTTTAAATTATATTTTTTAGTTATTATTTGATAGGAAGTGTGTCATTCAATTCCCATGTTATTTGGATCAGAATCTTTGCTTCGCCCGTCTCAGTTACCTGTTTTGGTACGTTAATCAAATACGATGTTAATGGGGAGGGAAGTAACAAAGAGGAGCTCACACCATTGCAGCGTTTTATATAAAGCTAAATAATGGATAAATTACACTTTTTCCTTTAAATTTTAAGCCTTATTATAAAACACATTCAAAACTTCAATTTGTAATATTCTTTCTCTTTAATTTTAAAAAAATTTGTGAATTTTCCTCTTCAATTAATTTTTTGATAAAAAAATACACCTAATACTCATTGGAAGCATCAGTATAGGGTATTAAATATAGAATTATAAAATGACACACATTGATAGTACTCTTGGCACCCGTAACCTTATTAAATGTGAAATAATGAAGTTATCTGTAAGAGAGAAATATGAGGAAAAAAAATGACAATTAACCTTAAATATTTACTTTTTTAACTTAATTATAAGTGTTTCATATTTAATATCTACAACTTATACTTCAAACGAGTGTTATATGTATTTTTTTGTCAAAAGATTAATTGAGAGAGAAAATTCACAAACTTTCTAAAATTCAAGGGGAAGGAGTGTTGTAAATTGAAGTTCATATGATATTTTGTGATAAGGCTTAAAGTTCGGGGGTGGGGTGACAGCAAAAGTGATTTGTCCCTAAATAAATTTTAACATCTTGATAGACGTGCTTTCTATACCTGTTTGCATAGATACGTTCATTCAGATAATTAAATTGCAGCCATTAATGCTAAAAAGAGAACACCGAATGTGATTATTTAACATGGTCAAATTTTAATTTGGAACCAAAAAAAAAAAAAAGGTGTTGTAAGCATCAGCTTAAAAATTTGATTTCATAAAAAAAAAAAAAAAGAGACAAAAGTACTGGAGCATTTTATTAAAAAAAAAACTTTAAAATGTACTTTTCTCACATATTCTTTAAATTTATATTGGTATGATTGTAAATAATATATCCGAAAGAGTTAATATTTATAGATTCAGTTATTAATGAGTTTAATACCCGTGCGTTACACGAGAAAGGAAAAAAATAAAAAATAAAAAAACTGAGTATTATATAATAAAAACAGTTGATTAATATAAATATTATAATTATAATAAGTATAATTTTTCTCAAAATTTCTTCCAATAGTGAAGATACAAAATCAAAATAACAATAATACTAAGAATAATAAAAACGAAAACAAAAGCAAAAAAATAAAAAAATTCTTTTGTAGTTATACTCATTTAAAGAAAAAAATTAAAACAAAAATAAAAAAACAAAAATAAGATAGAACAAAAAAAGAACAAAAATCTTTAGACTCAAAAGAACCGGAAAAAACTAACCCTAATAAAAAAATTATAACAGAATAAAATATATATACAATTTTCTCATTTTTTTACTGTTTAAAAAAAACAAAAAAAAAGTAAATTTTTTATCAGGTTATATACATGTAAAAATATTTAAAAAAAAGGATTTTTAAAATATAAAACAAAACAAAAAAAAAGACAAAAAAAATCATGCAGAATCCAAAAAGGGTCTTTAAAAAATAGAACAAAAGACACAAAAAAGACACAAAAAAAAATAAATAAAACCCAAAAAATCCGAAACAAAGATAAAAAATTTAAAGTAAAAAATCGTTTAAAAATAAAAAAAGACAAATGAGCAAAAACATAATACAACAATAGATCAGAATCTAATGTCTAAAATTTAGTGTAAAAAAAAAGGCAAAAACAATATTAAGAAAAAAAAACAAACTCTAATAGGGGTAAAACCGACAACACACTGTAGGAAAAAGAAAATCAACTAAAAAAGAGGGGTAAAACGGTAATTGTACTGTGCGAGTAGCCGGTAATTTCTGCATAATAGGGGTAAAAAGGTAAACTTACTGTAGATAGAGGAAAACCAACTAAATTATAGGGGCAAAAAAGACTCTACCAGTAAAATATGTGAGGATAAAATCGTCCTTCCATTGTAGATAAGCCAAAATTAACACATGGAATAGGAACAAAATCATCATTTTATTATAGAAAAAGCAACTACTGTACAACACTGTATTAAAAAGTACTGTAGCAAAAGTAGTAAAAAAAAAAATCACTATTCATTACTATAGAAACAATAGTAAAATCATTATTCTCCTTTAATATATTAGTATAATATATAATCCAGTAGTAAACAAACTTACTCTACCATAAAGATAAAAATCGAATTGTCTTTTTTTTTTTTTTTTTTTTTTTTTTTTTTTTTTTCTTACGCACGAATAATAAAAGGATCGTACGTAAATCCTAATTATTAAAGAATTTTCATTTTATTTTGGATAAGCGATCAACCGGATAATCAAGGGAATTCAGCGATAGGATTTATTATTATTATTTTTTAATATTAGTAGAATCTGTTTTTTTAGTCTTGGCATAATATAACAACAGTATTATTTACAAATGGAAACAATTTTGTGTTATTGACTGTAAATTTTTAATACATACAGTCACATATCTAACTGGTGTTATTACCAACGGTAAATTTTGTGTCAATTAGGGGTGTCAATTCGTGTCTCGTGTTGTGTTCGTGTCGTGTTTGAGTCGTGTCGAATTTTTTTCTCCCCAACCCGAACACGACCCGTGACACGAAACCGACACGAAACCGCGACATGAACACGACACGAACTCGTAACGGATTGACATGAAACGACACGAACTTGACCCGCGACACGAACTTGACCCGAAATTGACCCGCAACACGAAATTGACACGAAATTAACACGAAATTGACACGAAGTTGACACGAAATTGACACGCGACCGAAATTGACCGAAATTGACACGAAAAGTGGACACGAAATTGACACGAAAAAAACGGGTCCAACCCGAACACGACACGAATTTTTTTCGTGTCAATTTTTTCCAACCCGAACACGACCCGCTCCCTATTTTTCCCAACCCAAAACCGTGAAATTCGTGTCGTTTTCGAGTCGTGTCGTCGTGTCGCGACCCGTATTGCCACCCTTAGTGTCAAGTAATTATACCTATACTAATAATTACTTAATTTAACCTTTTGTTATAGAAACGACATAAAATATTGAAGACTTATTTGAAAGGACATCTTTTTTAGTTTTAAAAAAACAGATAGATAAATTAAGGATATGTTTGGTGAATGAGTTTGAGTTGAAAAAATACAATTTGAATTAAAAATTTTTGTTTACTTTTCAAAAATGACAAAAACTTTTTCAAAAAAAGACAAACTTTTTGAGAAAAAGATAAAAACTGAGATGAAAAGTATAATTTGAACTTGTTCACAAAATAAGACCTAATTAAAAATAAGAGCTATAATTAAATAATTGATACTGTTTTTATCAAGGATATATAAAAATGTTATCATTTAAATTTGATATTATTTGACAACTTGTTTTTAAAATTTTTAACTTTGACAATTTACCTTTTGAACTTTTGATTGTTGTAATAAATATGTTTCATGATACTAATACTTCGTTTGGTGATTGAGTTTAAACTCAAATTTTTTATCTTAGTTTTTATCTTTTTCTGAAAAATCAACAAAAATTATAACTAGTTTTTAAAAAGTCAACCAACTCAAACTTAAAAATTTTAACTCAAACCGTTTCACCAAACATAGCCTAAATCTTAAGCTTGCGTCTGGTATACGAGTTTGAAATGAAATTTTTGAATTGAAATTTGTTGACTTTTCAAAAATTAATTATAAATTTTGTTGACTTATAAAAAAACGATAAAAAAATTATAAAAGAGAACTTAAATTTGAACATGAGAGCAAAACAAATACTAAATTGAAGACTCTAAAGTCCTCAAAACAAACACAACACAACACAAGTTACACATGAGATCTAGCGAAGTCGAATATCAGGAGATGACTCTTCTAGAACAAATGAGGTGGATTAAGTAGGACCCATACCAAATAATAGTCTTAAGTTACATTTGGCTTGTCAGTTAGAAATAAAAATTTTAAATTAGAATTGATTAAATTTTTAAAAATTAATTATTAAATTTTATTTATTTTTCAAAGAAAATATAAAAATTGAAATAAAAAAATATAATTTGAATAGTATAAAATAAAGCACCCTCCTGAAAATGGCGGGTTTATTTTATTCATTTATGTTGTTTTTTTTTTCCCTCTTTTTCCGTTCGCTGGAAAGTGGAGGGGGGGGGGGGGGGATGGGGTGTTTATTTTATTATTATTATTATTTTCCGTTCGGTGGAAGATGAGTTTCACTTTCATCAGTTCCTTCTAATCAATAATGATATATCAAGGTCTGCTTAGCTTACGTGAAAGCAAAAACAAAATTCCTTCTCCATTATCATATTTGGAATATCATAATAAATGAAAATAATTTTCTCTCTCTCTTGTTTTATATATATATATATATGTATATAGATATATGATGAGATAAGAAGACAAAGAAAGAGTCAAACACCCAGTTAGTCTCACTTTGGTTGGTCACACTAAACTCTCATCAAAATTTCAAAATTAACAAACACCCCCAACTTGATCTTGTTCTGGTCTCTCTTTCCCTCTCCATTCTCCAACACCCTTTTCTCAACTCTCCTAGGGATTTCCAAATTACAGGTTTCTTTCTTTGCTTTCCGATTTTCCTGTATTATTTCCTATACGCAATCACTTTTTGTGGATCAGTTTTTTCAGTTCTTGTGCGTGACTCTGTTCTTATTAATATTAATATTATTGTTATTTTAATATCTTTTTAGATCTTATTATCTATCTGGGTGTTGTTTTCTTCTCAAGAAACACCCATTTCACTCTTTTTTTCTTTTTACTTTGATTCGTCTTTGCTGCGCAGGTCCTTTCTTATATGCAAATCTTTGAGCCTTTTAATTTTATTTATCTGGGTATTGTTTTCTCTTCCATTGTTTTGTGATATATATATATATATATATATTAATTTGGTTATTTATATTTTTCTTAACTGATTATGTTCACAAGTTATTATTTTTATCTTTTGGCTTAGATCTCTTTGATTATGTCAGTTTGTTAGACTCAGAAATTGGTATTTGTTGTTACTCTCTTCTTTTAATTCTATTATTGCATCCGTACAGTTTTTTTCCCCCTCTTCTTGTTGTAAAATTGTTGTTGGCTCTAATAGCTTAAGCTTTTAGATGGATTGTTAAACTAACGTGGTATCAGATAGGGAGGTCTGAGTTTGAGCCCTTGCAATTGTGCACACTATTTAACCCATTCAATATGATGGCGTGTTGTGTCTTTAATAGTTTCGGGCTTTATATTTGTGTTAGACTTTCTATTCATATTTGTTTGCATGTTTGCCAAATGTTTGCCCTTCACGTGAAGGGAGTGTTATAATATAAAATTATTATTGGTCCGTCTCCTAGTAGCTAAGCTTTCGGGATGAATTGGTATACCAGCACTTTAAATTTAAATTGAGATTGACATGCTTTTCATTGTTAAATAGATTAAATGGATTGGCACGTTGTTATGATCATACATATGCAAATTTGGATCTTTTTATAGCTGCCTTTAACAGTCATCTTCGAGGGACTAAAAAGTTTGTTATGTGGTGTCAAATGTATTATTCTTTTTCCTTTTCTGTTTTATCTTTATGGATCAGAATGTGGCTATATTAAGTCTATTTTTTTTCTGTTGCCGTTTTTAGGCTGTGACAAGATTGGATGTGGTGAATGAGCTATGGCTTCTTGCAAGGCTCCTTACAGTCTTCTCCTGCTGTATTTGTTTATTTCTCTTGTCTATCAATGCTCGGGTTCTGAGATCAGTGCAACCCAGACAGCGTCGCTGCAAGTGAATGCTTCTGAAGCATCTGGGCAACCGATATCTGATACATTTTTTGGACTGTTCTTTGAGGTTCATTCCCTGACTTTAAATGGTTTTGCATAGTGTTATTAGTATTTTGCCAATGACCACTACGTCAAACGGGATGGGATGGGTGGGGTGATTTACCGGCTTAGGTTTCAGAGGGTCCGGGTTTGATCCCACATTCTCATTAAAGAAAAGTATGTTACCATTTTGATGTTTTTTATTGCGAATTATTGAGTTTGAAAAGCATTAACCTCAAGTTCTTCTACTGCAGGAGATTAACCACGCTGGTGCTGGTGGAATTTGGGCTGAGCTTGTAAGCAACAGAGGTTAGTTCCTAATACTTAAGTTGTAATAATTGAGTGTCGACATTAGTAGTGTTCATCTTGGCAAATTGGAAATTTCGGGTTTGTCATGAACTTTTTTTACTTTTTTTTTACCTTTTTTTTTTTTTTTTTTTTTTTGCAGGTTTTGAAGCTGGAGGCCCTAATGTTCCTTCAAACATTGCTCCATGGGCTATAATTGGAAGTGATTCATCTTTGATTGTATCAACAGACCGCTCTTCATGCTTTGAACGCAATAAGATTGCATTGAAAATGGAGGTGCTTTGTGACAGCGAAGGTCCAAATATCTGTCCACCCGAGGGTGTTGGTATTTACAACCCTGGATACTGGGGCATGGTGAGTACTTTCAAATACCGATTTTACATGCATGGTTTAATGTTCTTCTGTCTTTATTCTTTGTTTGTTTTACTTTCCCCTTCAACTTGTGTGTGGTGTGAAATTTTATTCCCTCGTCTGTTTGTCAATTTTTTTTGTTTTTAAATTTTTTTTCTGAATCTGTCTGGAAATTTCTATGAAAAAGATCCTCACTGCATACACTCAACACCTTTTTGAATGCGTTCATCTTAGGAACAGTTTTCTTTCTTGATTCTTTCTTGCTTCTTTCAATTATTTCAATTTTCTTTTTTGTTTCTTCAGAACATTGAACAGGGAAAGAGCTACAACGTGGTTTTATATGTTCGTTCAGATGATGCGATCAATGTATCTGTTGCGTTGACAGGATCAAACGGGTCGCAGAAGCTGGCGTCTACCAACATTATGTAAGCACCGACTGCATATGCAATTCTGAAAACCTCTTTATTTGTTTGCGTTTTTCAAATATCAATAATTTAATGAAAGAACCATCTATTTTCATTTTTTTGGAGTTGAGAGTTCATTTTGATACCTTTGCAGAGCTCTTGTTAATGAAATTTCAGACTGGACAAAGAAGGAGTTTCTGTTGGAGGCCAAAGGGACCAACAGTAATTCAAGACTTCAACTGACCACTACTAGAAAAGGCGTGATATGGTTTGACCAAGTGTCAGTAATGCCCTTGGACACATATAAGGTAATGTATTTCCGTTCATTTTTCTGACAAATTTCAGGAGAATGTACCATCAGTATTCACATAGCTTCTAACTCTTTGTAGTGACTTAGATGTGGATAGATTTATGTCACTAGTTGTTCTGTGGCTATAGAATTATGGGTTCTCAGGCAGGTAATATTTTTATGTTACGAAAGGTCGTAAAAGAAGGCTCTTAGCTCAATTCAGGTTGCTTATCTGATGCTATAGGTGTCTATTAATGTATTTTATTGGCCTTTTCTTTCCTAAGATTATCCCTTAAAGGGAAAGTTGGATTAAATCAATCGGACAAATTGCGACTTCAGAACCTATTTCTGGAAAGACATAAACGAAAGTAGTGAATGCTTATCAAGGCAGATGCAATTTCTGAAGAAGTGGAAGCACAAATATACTGGCCTAACATTGTTCTTGTTGTCTATTTTACAAATTTTGTTTCTAAAGCCATTATTTTGTCACAGGGACATGGTTTTCGAACCGATCTCGTCCAAATGCTGGCAGATTTAAAACCTCGTTTTTTCAGATTTCCAGGTATGAATTTGTTTTCTTGTCACTCGCCTCTTCTAATATAGCTTGGGTGTTCATATGCTAATTTTTTTAAAAAAAATTCTTTTCCATATCTCTTCAACGGACGAACTGCATGTGGATTTTTTGTTAACTTTTATTCCACTTTGTGAGCCATAGCAAAGCAAGTAGAAGAGGAGGGCAACATGAGAGGCACTTTAATAGTAGAATGAGAACTAGATTATGCAGAGGATTCCATGTTGGTTTGGGATAGTTTACACGATGACAATTCTTTGGCCAAATTGAGTTGAGCAAAAACTATATGAAATTCGTTAATGCTTGAAAATTACAGCTATTCTCTTTATAGACCTTCAAACCCTGCTTGCTAAAACTTCCAATTTCTTTTACTAAAATCCTGTTCCTTTCAAGACAGAAAACAATGCTTAGATTTCCATTTTTCAGGACATATCTGCATTGATAACTTTCGAGTAATTCCCAATTAATATTGTCGCGCTATGTTTAGCTTATTATCTAGAGTGCTGTTTTGTTCAATCCAAAGGTTTTAACTTAACATAGTGTACTTTATGTTGCATTAGGTGGCTGTTTTGTCGAAGGTGAATGGTTAAGGAATGCGTTCCGGTGGAAGGAAACCGTTGGACCTTGGGAAGAGAGACCTGGGCATTTTGGTGATGTTTGGTTCTACTGGACTGATGATGGCATCGGTTATTTTGAGTTTCTTCAAGTAGGTAGTTTTGAACTGTGGATGTAGGATACAAATGTATGAATTTTATAAAACCTGGGGTTTTAATGTAATATGACCCTTACGGTAAGTTGTAAAATAATTTGTTGCTGCAGCTAGCAGAAGACCTTGGTGCATTGCCAGTATGGGTATTCAATAATGGTACTTTCCTTTAATTCATATCTCATCTTTGGCCTTTTGCTAATCATTATAATCCGAACAAGAAGTGAATTGTTCACTGTTCCCTGGTTCACAGGAATCGGTCATCGTGATGAAGTTGCCACGCCTACGGTCTTACCTTTTGTGCAGGCATGTCTTTTGATCTCGTAATTTTTTATTTTATTCTTATTATTATTATTATTATTTTAATCCAGTGGATTCTTTATGTCTCGATTGTTGTCAATACACTTTACACTCACGTTTATTCAGCTTATATGTTTACTCACTGAATTTCGTGATCATGTTTCTTGCTTATAGGAAGCCCTTGACGGTATCGAGTTTGCTAGAGGTAGCCCTACTTCTAAATGGGGTTCTCTTCGTGCTGCCATGGGACACCAAGAACCTTTTGACTTGAGATATGTTGCTCTTGGGAATGAGGACTGTGGGAAAACGAATTACCGAGGTTTGCATAATTCTTTAATTTATGATATTTTTTTGCCACTTGTTTTATTAAAATGGTGAAGATGAGCTTAAGAGCGTGGTGGGATTTTCTCCAGTATTTTAATTTCTCATTTGTTAGTCCTACAGAGAACTATGGATATTTTCTCCAGTATTTTAATTCCTCATTGTTAGTCCTAAAGAGAAACATGGATGGTTTTTAGTGGTGAAAATTAGTAGTAGACGATAAATTTACTGTAACCATTAAAACTTACACTGAATATTTGAATTTTTAAAAACAGTTACTGATTTATGGTGGAGGATTGTCCTTTTATGGTCCTTTTTGTGACCATTCAGAATATTTCATTCAATATAATCTTTTTCACTGCAAAACTGTCATTTTTTTTTTACAAACTTACGAGTTCAAGTTGATATATCTCTAATTTCAACTCGTAATACATGTTAAAAACAATTTCTTTGACACGAGACTTTAACTTTTTCTGAAATTTTTAATTGGGCAGGAAATTACCTCAAGTTCTATGATGCTATAAAAAGTGCCTATCCAGATATTAAAATAATTACAAACTGTGATGCTTCTTCTCAACAGTTGGATCACCCGGCTGATTTGTACGATTATCATGTATGTCATTTCATCAGCACTTGTTTCAAATTTCAATTGCTACCTCTGCCTTGACTATTGTCGAAGAACAAGATTACTCATTCTCGCTTGTGGTCTGTTGTTTTCAATATTTTAATTTTCTTGGTTAGGTTTATACAAGTTCCAGTGACATTTTCTCTAGAGGCCATCATTTCGATAAGACGCCACGTAGTAAGCCGAAGGTGCATTGACAATTTATTTTCCATTTTTGGTTTGACTTAGAACTTTCTTGGTATTGATCCTTATTAGATGTCTTGAAATTACTCTTCTCCAGGCTTTTGTGAGTGAATATGCTGTAACTGGAAAAGATGCCGGCAAGGGAAGTTTTCTTGCAGCACTTGGCGAAGCTGGATTCCTTATTGGATTAGAGAGGAACAGGTATAGCTTTTCAATGCTCACTTTGTTTTCCGTTGTATTACAGAATTCCATTTTGAGCTTATATCTTTCAAAACTTTTTGTTAACTTCTTGTCACATAAACCCTTTTCTGCCTGTGAGAAATATTTAACTCGACTAATATTATCTTAATATTTTTTCTTTAACATATGAATGCAGTGATGTCATTGAGATGGTGAGCTACGCCCCACTCTTTGTGAATAACAACGACAGACGGTATTTATATAGCCTGTTCTCTTTACTTTTATAGATTGTTCAATTCAATTTTTTGAATAAATCTTGGAATAGCTCAAGTGAAATGTGTTTCTATCTTATTGTACCTACTCGGAAAACTTTCTTTGATTAAGGTGGAATCCGGATGCAATTGTCTTTGACTCGTCAAAGGTGTATGGAACTCCTAGTTACTGGGTTCAACGATTTTTCATTGAATCAAGTGGGGCTACTCTTCTTAAATCAACTCTACAAACAAATTCATACGCTTCGCTTCTCGCCTCAGCTATTTCTTTCAAAAGTTCAGAAGATGATGAAACTTACCTTAGAATAAAGGTATCGTTCAAGCTAGAATCTTACTTTGTGCTTTATCATGATCCATTTCTCATTTTTAAGAACTTAAAATCACACACAAATATATATATAAAATATATAAGAAATTTGTATTTGTTATTTATGTTATGGAAATGGCTTAACTAATCACCGACACCAATAAGGTTGATGCCCTACATTGCAATTTCTCACCTGGCTAATGATTTGACCAGGTTGTGAACTTTGGAAGTGACACGGTAAATCTCAAGATTGCTGTAGATGGATTTGATCCGAATATCGTTCGACTTTCTGGGTCAACCAAGACCGTGCTCACATCTAGTAATTTGATGGATGAGAATTCTTTCGATGCACCAACGAAGGTACTTTCCTACCCTGTGTGTCCCATTTATGCGTCTATGCAATCTCTCCAGACTTGATGAACTAGGCATACTCGTACCACGCTTGTCACATTGGTGCTGATCCTTTGAATTCAATTTACGATTACGTACATTTCAATCCCCAAATCTTCGCTATTCGATCTAATGTTCTGAGCGTTGCTAGGGGGCTCCATGATCCCCAGCATGGGAAGAAACACCATGTGGTCTCCATCACCGGAAGAGATTTTTCACTAATTTTTTACACCCAATAAAATGCAGGTTGTGCCAACAAAAAGTCTGCTGCAAACTGCTGGAGAGAACATAGACGCTGTAGTGCCTGCACATTCATTAGTATCATTTGATCTGTTAAAAGAAACAAGCAATATCTGGATAGCTGGAATTGACTCTCTCTCTATATCATCCATTTAAATAATTTATGAATACATAATTGTGTAATAATAACATAACATTGTTGCCAAGTAATTAAAATGGTTGGCAATCTTTGCCAATCAGCTATGTACTTTTTATTGGGATCATTTTTTTTTTTTTTTTGAATTTAGGTGTGGGAATTTGAACTTTGCACTTTTCGTTAGTCATGTGTGGTATTTCTGTTAGGTTATATTTGCAATCACTTTACTGTTGTTGGTCTTTCAGTCTCATGCTAGAAGTACTTAGAATTGGAAATCATCTTCTTGGTAAAGCAAGAATTTAAGCCTCTTTATTAACATCATTACAACAAATTTTAAGCAAAAAAGGGGTTGAGTGATTTACTCTTAACAGCCGCGGATCACATGAAATTTCTAATTTGGTATCTAAAACATAATAGGGTTCATTTATTCTAATATTTTTGTTGGATTTCGGTACCGAGATTACCGGTCGGTAGAGGGATTAACTTTTTTTGTGATCATTTTTTATTTTTATTTTTTAAATCATTGGTCATCTATAGAAGAATTCCCGAGATTCACCAATGAAACGGAAAACATATTAGCCAGTTCTATTCAAAAAATGAAACTAATTTGATGCAAACCATCATGAACCCAAAGTCGCATGATATGTTGACTGAGCAAGCCTTTTCATCTGGTGTTGAAATTTACTGAAATCTTAATATATATATATAAATTGAAGTCTATTTAGTGTCTAAGCAGCTGTTTGGTGGACCAGCTCAAGCTGGTATATTTCAGTTCATTTCGAACTGAACTTGTTTGGAGAGCCAGTCCAGTTTGACTCTCCCTTTGAACCGTTGCACAGTGAACTGAGATGGGTTTACTGTGCACCCATGTTCCCTACAACTCTGATATTCACGCGTGCCTCATCTCCTGTTCATCCCTCTCGATTTCCTCTCCACCGGTGCCCATGTGCTGCTGTCAATTTTGCTGTGGGCTCTGACCGGCGAAGAGCCTTCTGACCATTTGCTGCTTCGCAGGAGGTCTGTTGACTGGTTTGAGTTCCTCTCTCTCAGGTAAGCTTAAATCGTACCTTCTGTCTTTGCCCAACCCCCGTGAATGTAATGAGGCGCCGGTTGGGTATCTCGAACCGAAGACGAACCCTTGGGCTAATTACCCACTACTTTCGAGTTCGGGGATCTTCTCGGAGACCCATTCAATCCTACCCTAATCAGACGTCTTCCCCTGTACACTCCTCATCTGGTTCGAATTCTGTAACCCTAGTATGTATTTCATCCCCTAATTTTTCTTCGCAAACTACTTTAATGCTCATATATGTTTGATTTCATTTCCCACCCATGTTTTGGATGAGATGATCTTCGCAGTTCTTGGATTTACTTCTCCAACCCGGCTTTATGTTGATTAATTTGCTTTATTTTAGATGATGAAATGGTTTTACTTATTTTCAATTGTTAATGGAAGTTGACAATGGAAAATAACAATCTATGTTTATAAACATGTAATGTTGGGGATTCAATCTCATATTTGTTTGTTATCTTCTCAGCTGAACCGTCGGAGCTGTTTCTAAACACCATTTTCGGTCCAAAGAAGGATTTTGCATTGTTTTGACATATTACAGGTGTTGATTAAATTTGATTCAGAGATTGATACTTGGTGCATGATTTTGCCATATTTTTCCCAGATCTTGACCCAATATAGGTCTGGGGTGGTTTTTGGGTGTTTTGTGCATTGTGGTTTCAGAGTTGATTGGTGCAAGATAGGCTGCCTAAATTTGATTCATCTGTTATAGTTGGTGCATGATTTTGGCACTTTTTTTGGATTTTCTTGCCCTAAATGTTTTTTGGGGTGGTTTTTGGGTCTTGTGTGCTTAGTGATTTGATTGTGTTTGTGCAATCTAGGCTGGAAAAATCCTGCTTACAGGTGTTGGTAAGTTTGATTCCATGGTTTAATACTTGTTGCTGTATTTTGGCACTTTTCGTCGTATGTATTGACCAAATGACAGATGAAAGGGGTGGTTTTTGGGTGTTTTGTACATTGTGATTTGATTGTTTTGGTGCAAGGTGGGCTGCCTAAGTCAGCTTACAGGTGTTGGTTCAATTTGATTCAATGGTTTGATACTTGGTGCAAGAATTTGGCACTTTTTTTCCAAGATCTTGACCCAAACCAGGTTTAGGCTAGTTTTTGGCAGATTGTGTGCATTGTGATTGCAGAGTTTGGGTGCAAGATGTGCTGCCTAAGTCATTTTTGGGTGTTGGTTTAATTTGATACTTGGTGCATGTTCTTCCCAATGTTTTTTGCACTGATTTTCTATTTTTGTGTCAATTTGTCTTGTATCTTAATTTTTTTGGAGTTTATCACTTTACGGCATATTTTACAGGTGCCGGTGTGTTTTTACAAGTTTAACACGTTTTCGGATTGCGTTCACCTTTCATCCCAAGTTGGCTATGATGTATACAACCCATTTATATATCTTGTAATATAATATGATTGGTGAGTTTGGTACCCGATATATAGTCTCAGTTGCCGGTGTATAAGCATATTATCGTTGTTATGGCATTTAATTGATGATTATGCTAGGCATAATCATAATTTGCCCTAACCAATGGTATTATATGCCATGGTAGCTGTCTATGTATCGGGTGCTAGACATGCCTCAGGTCATATATGTCAACCAACCTATACTGAGCCAACGCATCTTATTTCGATACTTTTTATTTATTGTTAAAGTCTTTCTTTTTGTTGTGGTAATCGATATGTTAAGGAAATGCCGCGAAAAGCCTCAGGTGAGACTTATGTGTGGGATGCCGCTATGGAAACAAAATTCCTAGAAAAAATTGACGAATATCTGTCTACCACAGGCGGTAAACAACCCACCCTAGCGATCCTCGATCTTTGGGCAGCAGAGTTTAATGCTGAGTTTGGAGGAGTACCTGTATTTGGCTCAATATTATCGCAAAAGAAGGAGAGGATGAAGAAATTATATAGGGGCTGGAAGGTTTTGACATCTCGGTCAGGCTTAGGGTATGATCCGATGACGGATCGAGTCATATGCTCTGACGAAGCGTGGAAGAGCTTTATCCATGTAATCTTGTTGTCTAATTTATGGACTGACGTTATTATGTTTTATCATGCAATTTTCAAAAATTCATGATGGTCAATTTTCCTCTGCAGGCTAATAAGGAGTGCAAACATCTCAGGCACGAGGCCCTACGCAACCAGGAGCTGTATTATACTGTATTTGAGAAAAATCATGCTGCAGGTGCCTTGGGGTACGGGTCCGTAATGATGCCAGATGAAAGTCCATCGTACTTCGACTTCGACGCTTCATTGGATAACTCCGTATACCGGCCGGTATTAGAAGAGGATGCAATGCCTACGGTCGGTGGGCGCCATTCGAACAACAACATATCGCGAGCCGACGCTGGGCCGTCGCAGTCTAGGGGCAGTTCCGGTAAGAGGAAGCAAAGAGACGAAACGGATGAGATGATGTTTATGGCAATGCAGGAACTTGTCAGCCATTTCTGTTCTCGCTCGCAATCTGGAGTAAGTAACGACGGATCAAGCCGCACGGATCCTATGCTGATGTGTATGAATATAATGACAGAGATGGGTATTCCACCTAAGCATCGGACGATGATGTGGTACTATTTCGATTCTCATCAACGTCTCCAACGTACATTCCACCAGCTGTCCGAAGTCGATAGGCGTTTAATTATTCAATCTGTTGTTGATGCCCAGCGACCCCCGAGCGATTAAGTTGTCATAGTTTTATAACGGGATTTTTAGTTTCAATTTTCGGGACTTATTTAAGATTATTGTATTATATCGACTGTGCTTATTTTATTTTTTAAATGATTTTTCTTGATTGTCTCGTTTGACGTAGATGCAACATGATCAATGACGTTATCAACGCTTTGGTGCCATTTAGTCAATATTTACAAATTAACCAACTTGAAACGAAAATTCCAGTATCACTTTTTTAAATTGTATCGTGTAAATAATTTAATATGATTTTGGCTAACGTTTAATTCATACCAGGTAAACCCATGAATTGTAGAGTATAACGCAATCAGACGGAAAAATGAATGACAGTAGTTCCGCATCCGACCTGACAAACATGCCGTGGACACAGAAAACGAGTATAGCGACGACGACATTTATCTTGCACAGGCAGTGGTTGCTGCGGCAGCTAGAAGGTGTAACCGACGAAGAGCTCCACAACCCATGCATAATTCATGACTAACTGGAAGCATGCGTGTGGAAGAAATATTAAATGATCATGAAGAAATTATTCACGGCTTGATCAGCATGAAAGCAGGAACATTCAGAGAACTGAGTTACTTATTAGGAAGTCAGGGATTATTGAAGCCAATGTGTAACATGAATGTGAATGAGCAATTATTTATTTATTTTTATCCATATGTACTCAAGGTGCCACAAATCGACACATTTCGTATTTGTTCCAGCACTCTAGAGAGACAACATCCCGTTGATTCTTTAAAGTGTTGCAGGTGATTTGTGCGTTAAAGGATGAATTCATCAGGCCGCCCGACTACACAAAAGTTCAAAATTTGATTCAGGAGCATCCAGACATATATAGGCCATGATTTGATGTACATTTTCACAAGGTTTCTTGATACAATAATCTGATCATATGAAATAGCTTTAATAGAAATTTGCCATTGTTAATGTTCTTCATGGAAATTAAATTGTCAAATGTTTTGTGCAGGATTGTATTGGCGCTATAGATGACACACATGTCCCATGCATACCCCGGTGTGAAAATACTGACGCTTGGATTAATCGCAAAGGGTTTCACTCGCAGAATGTATTGGCAGTATGTTCGTTTGACATGAAATTCACCTTTATGTTGGCCGGGTATGAGGGATCTTACCATGATGCCAGGATGTTGGATGAGGCAATAGCATTCTATGATTTTCCAATACCTCCACCAGGTATTTACAAATATCAAATAAAAGCAGTATTTACAAATAGAAAATTTATTAAAATGGTTTTTATTAATTTGCTTCATATTACGATGTTTATTTTGTAGGAAAATATTACCTAGCAGATTCGGACTACGCCAATAATAATTGTTTCCTTAGCCCGTATCGACGAGAGACGTATAATCTCCCAGAATATCGAAGACGCCGTGCCGGGTTAGGCAACCGCAGGGAAGTTTTTAACTATACACATTCATCATTGTGGAATTGTATTGAGCGAACATTTGGTGTATGAAAGGCCCGGTTTAAAATACTTAAAGGCATCAACAGCTATCCAATAGAGAAACAAGCAATGATCCCCATGGCTTATGCGGTTGTGCATAATTTCATAAGGATAGTGCAGGTTGGGGATCCATTTATTGAGGAGTATGTAGTAGATTGTGTGCCTGTAGGAGAAAGCGTCGATGTTAATGCGGATTACGTGTTGGACGACGGTATCGATGGTGCTAGCCCAAGTACAGGCACGCAGCAAAATGACGCGAGTAGGGGTGCAATGAATAATATGAGAGATATGATAGCTGATGAGATGTGAGAAAGATATCAATCATCTCCATGGTATAAATCCAGGTGAATGCAAGCTCAGTTGTATCTGGTTGATCCAATAAATGAATTTAACCGTTAACATTTATATTTCCAACATTGACTGGTCAACTATGTAATTTTTCTTGCTCTATTTTATGAAAATGCTAGAAAGTTTACTAAATCTTTTGGATGCTCAAGTTGATTGGTGTTATTAAATGAGCGTATTCTAATATTCTCATTTTTTTCTTCACTTAAAACTACAATAGAATGTTAAATAAAATCAAAATAATGCGAAACTCATTTTTTTAAATCCAAACAAGGTCATTGTTTTTTTTTTTTTTAAACATTTCAACTCAAACTTTTTTACCAAATACTAAACTTAACTTAAACTTTTCAACTCAAACTTTTTACCAAATACTCAACTTTTAAACTAAACTTAACTTAACTCAATCTAAACTTCAAAGTCTCAACTCAAACCACTCCACCAAACACCCTCTAAGACATGTCATAAGTTAAAAAGGTTCGTGGCTTTCCTGGCGGGAGTGATAGTGATGACGTCAAGCTGCCAAATGAGCTAGTAAAAAGATTGAGAGTGATGAACCTTCCTCTCCATGTAGCCTCTCCACACACCGTTTCTCATGGTCCACACACATATACAGAACATGTCTCATCCTAAACCTTATGGGATCCAGTTTAGTTGAGCTGATTGGGCTTTTCGGGATAATTGGGTGGTATGCCAAAAACAAAAAAAAAAATAAAATGGTGAATAGTTTTTGCCGTGGCTTAAAAAGTTTTGCAAAAAATACCAATTTGGTGATGTCATAATTAATTTAAAACTATTTAAAAAAATTTATTTTTCTCTCTCATCCTCATTCCCCCTCTCTTTCTCTCTCTTCCACCTCTTTTTCTCTCCCATTTCACGCAATAATTTGTCTCTCTCTTCCCCACTCCCCCTCTCTCTTACCCCTCTTTCTCTCTCCCCTTTCACACGACAAACCACCCTTTTCAAATTTCTCTTCCCTTCCCTTTGTCACACCGATCAGTCGATCCACCATCATGCCGCCACGAACTCCAACGACGTTGTCGTGGTTCCGCCATCACGATCTATCTCCATGAGCTCCGGTGGGGTGCCACACTACCTCGAAGCTCCGATTAGGGTCCTCGCATAGGAGATCTAGCCACCGGAGTTTCTTTTTTGCCCGACCCCAAGCCAATTGTGCCTCCTCTTTCACCAGCCTCCAAAGTTCCAATCGCGACCTCGTACCTCCAATCCCGCCGTCGAATCAGAGACCCAGCTACCGAAGGTTCTTTTTTGCCCGATCCCGAGCCAAAACCTCACGCGTTCACCTTCGTCGATGTTCAAAGCTTCGATTGAGCTCGCGCGGAGGAGATCTAGTGACAATGAGCGAGGAGATCCAAATCTCCTCCACTCATGTTCTCTTGCCCTGGCCGTGGAAAGGAGATCCACTAAGACGTCCTCTGCACGATATTCCTTCTGTGTCAGACATTGGATCTCTACTTAGGATTGCATGGAGCAGAAGATCCATTCCAATCTAGTCCGCCGTTTCCGAACTATATAATTTCTTTTTTGAGGAATTTGGTTGAATTTTTAAAGATTACAATTGTAACAACCTGACTTTTTGAACCGTTAACTAATTTACTTATTTTTAATTTATTTAGTCTTAACACTTATTTATGTTAGGTTCCAAAAATACAGATATATATATATATTGTTTTACATACAGATTATACTTGTAGTTGAAGAGTTTAATAAACTAAAATTTTTAATAGAGGAAATTGAAAATTCCTAGATTGTAAATATCCTATTCAAATTCGTACTTAGATAGTATTTAAAAAGTTATAACGTCATATGAGTTAAAAGAAAAGACTCTAAAGTCTTTTTCTTGTAAAGTACTCATACTAATTTAGTAGTACCAAAATATTGAAAACATTGTATAAATATAGTCGATACAAAATAATTTAAAAAGTATGAATGTAGAAATTAAATTCATGCTGGTATCCTACTCAATTTTCTCATTGCCTCCATACAGCTTCGTCAGTCTAGAAAACATCTAAGTAACGGGCTACTTACCGGCGTTACCTACCGCACAAACACATACGTATGAGCTTTTGCTCAGCAAGTACAAATAATATCTCACAAAATATTTTCATAAAATCATATCACCACATTTAACATCATGAATGTTCAAAAATGCATGTGACTTATGCGTGTTCAATTATGCTTCATTATATACATATCTTGTCTACTTAGGAATCCCTATGTCATATCCATATGCGCGCAACTAATGGGGAGTTGGGGGATGACCCTCTAATCACCTCCAAGGTCATAACTTATAACTTTCGTTCTTATCATATCCTCTCACTGATTGGAGGTTGGTACGACACTTATTCCTATTTTTCATTAGCCCCATTCTTATTAATTGTGACAATGTGAAAATTTACATGTCACTATGCATCTATCATTATGACATAAATACATGTGAGACATGTCAATCATATTAGTGTAAAAGAAATTATGCACATCAAATACTTAGTCAAAATAATATATATAACTCATACCATCACATCATTAAGGCAAGTTATAACAAACGTAAACCATTAACAAAGAAAAACATTTTATTCCATGCTGTAGGTGAGATTTGTACTTGTCTTATGTGCTTAAACTTCTGGAGTCGTACCTTCTACTACGTAGTTTTGAGAAATTATCCTGATTTAACAATATCTTATTGTTAGATAGAATCATAGTTATATTATTTTATTTATTTATTTATTTATTTTATAATTAAAGTGAACTTATTTTACTTATATCACAATTAATTTAAATTAATAATTAAGTGTTAAATAAATTTCTACCAATTATTATCTAACTATTTTAACTTTACTTACTTCAATTTTATTTAATTTAGTTGATTAATTAATCAATTGATTAATTAATCAATCAGGTAATAATTAATTATTACTTTATTTAATTGTATAATTATAAATAATTATATAATTTTAATTGATTAGTTAATAATTATATTGTTAATAATTTAATTATGTTACCTAAATATTCTTTCTCATATAAAAATCATCAATTATTAATTCTTATATTAATAATTAATAATTAGATTATTCTAATAATTAATGTTTGATTAATCTTTAATTAATCATCCATAGTTTTATTAACAATTATATCAATGATTTATGAGTAACTAATCTCTAATAAAAAATGTATTATAATTATATAGTTACTCAACATAATAATCTTACTTTCACAATTAATTATCACTTACTAACTCTTATAATTAATTAATTAATTACTTTATTAATTAGGGTTAATTTCACTTTTAGCACTTGTGGAATAAATTATATTAAAAACATCAGCACTTTTTGTTCCCTTCAATTTTAGCACCGCCACGTCACCACCCTATCTGATATGTGGGGCCCAACAACATTAAATGTATGCCAAGTTCTATCTTTGCCCTCATCTGACACCGACCCAAATATCACCCTCCCTTGCATGGCTTAAAAAATTTTAAAGAAGAATCTACAGTTCTTTAGAGAGAGAAACCGAAATGTAGAGAGAGAAAGAATTGTAACCGGCTGGAACTGCTCGGAAACTGTCCATAACCACAAAGAAAGCCCCTTTAGAAACCGATTCGGGATATCGAAGGCTACCTACCGAGAAAAGTAAAAAAAAAAAAAACGGGCACCAGAGATCGAGAGATTGGTGGCCAATGAAGGGTTGAGGGGAAATCGAAGTTAAGGAATCAAAGAAGAAATGAATTTACCTAATTTGGTCGTTCCACTAGATAGGTCATTTTCATAATTACCACATGGTCATTTTCGTTGCGACCAAGTTAAATGGTGATTTCTTTGTAACCTTGGTCACAAAGATATTGACCAGGTAGTCATTATGAAAATGATCGCCTTTTGTACGAATACCAACAGTTATTGATGTAATCAACCTGCCTTTAATTAATGCCAAATCCTAGATTTGTGTGTAAAGGGGCAAATGAAAAAAATTTAAAAAGATAACAATTAATTCGCAAAACTTTTGATATTCATACATGAGCAGTCATATTCATAATGACCACCTGGTCATTTTCGTTGTGACCCCTGCCCGCGTTTTGAGAAAATTTGTGCTAACATTCCATATGTGTAGGAAAAAAAAAATAATCATAAAAGAAATGAATTTACCTAAATTTCGGTCGTTCCACTGTGATAGGTCATTTTCATAATGACCACATGGTCATTTTCGTTGTGACCAAGCTAAATGGTAATTTCTTTACATTGAACCTTGGTCACAACGATATTGACCAGGTGGTCATTACGAAAATGATCACCTTTTGTACGAATGCCAACAATGTTTGATTTGATCAACCTGTCAAATCCTCGATTTGTGTGTAAAGGGGCAAAAGAAAAAAATTTAAAAAGATAACAATTAAGTTGCAAAACTTTTGATATTCCTACATGAGCGGTCATTTTCATAATGACCACCTGGTCATTTTCGTTGTGACCAAGCTAAATGGTGATTTTTTTACATTTAATCTTGGTCACAACGATATTGACCAGGTAGTCATTACGAAAATGACCGCCTTTTGTACGAATACCAACAGTCATTGATTTGATCGACCTGCCTTCAATTAATGCCAAATCCTCAATTTGTGGTAAAGGGGCAAAAGAAAAAAATTTTAAAAGATAACAATTAATTTGCAAAACTTTTGATTTTCCTACATGAGCGGTCATTTTCATAATGACCACCTGGTCATTTTTGTTGTGACCCCTGCCCACGTTTTGAGAAAAATTGTGCTAACATTCCATGTGTGTAGGAAAAAATAATAATAATAAAGAAATGAATTTACCTAAAATTCGGTCGTTCCACCACGATAGGTCATTTTCATAATGACCACATGGTCATTTTCGTTGTGACCAAGCTAAATGGTGATTTCTTTGCATTGAACCTTGTTCACAACGATATTGACCAGGTGATCATTATGAAAATGACCACCTTTTGTACGAATGCCAATAGTGTTTGATTTGATCGACCTGTCAAATCCTCGATTTGTGTGTAAAGGGGCAAAAGAAAAAATTTAAAAGGATAACAATTAAGTTGCAAAACTTTTGATATTCCTACATGAGCGGTTATTTTCATAATGACCACCTGGTTATTTTCATTGTGACCCTTGCCCACGTTTTGAGAAAATTTGTGCTAACATTCCATGTGTGTAGGAAAAAAAAAAAATAAAAGAAATGAATTTACCTAAAATTCGGTCGTTCCACCTCGATAGGTCATTTTCATAATGACTACATGGTCATTTTCGTTGTGACCAAGCTAAATGGTGATTTCTTTACATTGAACCTTAGTCATAACGATATTGACCAGGTGATCATTATGAAAATGACTACCTTTTGTACGAATGCCAACAGTGTTTAATATGATCGACCTGCCAAATCCTTGATTTGTGTGTAAAGGGGCAAAAGAAAAAGTTTTAAAAGATAACAATTAAGTTGCAAAACTTTTGATTTTCCTACATAAGCGGTCATTTTCATAATGACCACCTGGTCATTTTCGTTGTGACCAAGCTAAATGGTGATTTTTTTACATTTAACCTTGGTCACAACGATATTGACCAGGTGGTCATTACAAAAATGACCGCCTTTTGTACGAATACCAATAGTCATTGATTTGATCGACTTGCCTTCAATTAATGTCAAATCCTCGATTTGTGTGTAAAGGGGCAAAAGAAAAAAATTTTAAAAGTTAACAATTAATTTGCAAAACTTTTGATATTCCTGCATGAGCGGTCATTTTCATAATGGCCATCTGGTCATTTTCGTTGTGACCCCTAAATGGTGATTTTTTTGCATTTAACCTTGGTCACAACGATATTGACCAGGTGGTCATTACGAAAATGACCGCCTTTTGTACGAATACCAATAGTCATTGATTTGCTTCCCAAATGCCAAATCCCCGATTTGCCCTCCTCTCCCACCCGCCTAAACCTCACTTCACTCTCCTTCGAATTCCCTGAAAAAATTTCAAACCAGCCTTTATAGAGTTTTAGAGAGAGAAACTCCGGTTATAGAGAGATAAAGTGTTTGAACCAGCAGATATCGACCCATAACCGCACGATAACCGTCCTAAACCACCTACGAAATCCTTCTATAAACTAATTGTATGTCTGTTAATATCGTATAATCCTGAATTTCATACCCATGTCGACCCCCACTAAAAATTCTTATCAAACACTGGTCACGAGAGGAGGTCAGTCGAGTTGTGCCTAAGTCATCCAAAAGGTCATCGGCTGATGCAGGTTTGAATATAAAGCAGAGGGAAATGGATGTAAAGGATTCAAATAGGTTGATCAGTGTCGTTGAAGATAATATATCGAAATCTGAAGAGGTACAAAAAGTTGTTTTTGGTTTTTCTGTTTAAAAATTGTACAGTTTGAATATTTTTCAGAAACATTGTTCAGTTTTTATTGATTATATATTAAAAAGTTTTCATTTTTATAATAAAACTAACGGTTTAAAAGTTGACAGTTTTTTAAATTTGTCGGATAATGTTTCCTTAAAATACTTAAAGTTAGTCTTTATATCTGATTCTGTACCATAAACCAACTGTTTGTATGATTACTTCACTCTCCTAAATATACTAACTCTTAAAATACTTAAAGTTAGTCTTAATGCCAGGTATTTTGTATGATTACTTCACTCTCATACATATACTAACTCTTTTATGTTACCATTAACGCAGAGTCAATATGTTTAACTCGTACCGGACAGTGAAATTATGAGGGCGAAAATAAATACTTTCGTAAACATAACGGAGACGTGGAAAAAATTGAGCCAATGGTTGTCTCCGCGACAGTACGAGGCCGTCAAATATCAGCCCTACATTCAACAGTTTGTGGATTTAGATGCTCTTGGTTGGGCTGGGCAGGTATTCCACAACATTGTGATGCGCCTGACGGCTCACTCAGGAATGGGTGATGCTCTATGGTTTGAGCTTGGTGAATACTTTGGCAGATTTCCCATCAACGAGTTCTGCCTAATAATTAGTCTAAAGTGTGTAGGGTCTACTCATCTCCCCGTGGTCGATAGCCGATTAATTTCAAGATATTTTTCGATGTTGAGGGGGGTGTCAAGAGAAAATTTGCAGCTGCAGATGTCGAATGCTAAGTTTAACAATGACGACGACGCGGTCAAGCTTAGCCTTCTATACATTATGTTTTCCATCCCCCTATCAAATGCAAGCACCGTGAAGATTGACCCAAAGTTTTTTGCTCTTGCTGATGACCTTGATGCTTTCAATGATTTTCCTTAGAGCGTCATCTCATGGGAGGCAACCCGTGCTGCAATTTGTCATACTGTAGACAACAGGATGTCTTCGAAGAGAAGACCATTAAAAAAAAAATGACAACGCCCATTACAGTCTTCTGAGATTCCCCCATGCCTTACTCGTTTGGGCATATGAGAGCCTCCCGTCGATAGCATCAAAATTCACCACCAAGTACGAGCAGGCTATTCCGCATAAGATGTCGTGGATGACCGCGGAAAATGTCGAGTTTGATGATGTTGTAGCTGCTTTTACCACAGATGGCGAATCCCAGGTAAATATTCTATACTTGATTGTGTATACCTATACGTGGTCATCAACAAAATGACTGGGGGGGTCATTTCTAACATTACCACCAACGCGATCACAATAGTAATGACTGTGGGTGGTCAACACCCTTGTTGTAGGGTGGTCATAACCGTTATGATCAGACGGTCATAATGGTATTGACTGCAACCGGTCATACTGATTATGACCACCCGGTCATAACGGTGTTGACCACTCGCAGTCATTACTGTTGTGATCGCTTTGGTGGTTATGTTAGTTATTAAGTTACAAGATTGCAAGATGATAGTAGTATATGTCATTGATTTTTTTGCATTCAACCGTATGTGTGCAGCTTAAGGGTTTCGTCTTCATGCCTATCGAAGAAGAGTTAAAGAACGCATGGGTTGCATGACTCTTTGTGAAGAATCCACCTGCCATGCCCCAATTACCCCTTCCCAAGTCATCTGTCCCCTGATCAAGCACAGATACAAACCTCGAGTGGCGGGAGTTTCAAACCGAGATCCGAGGACAGGTGGCCTCACTGAATAAAAAATTAGAGAACCTGAAAAAGGAACAGAAGTGATCCAACAAACTACTGCGGAGGGTTCTCGAATTGTTATCCACAAACATTTCTGAGAAGGGGGCAGGTAAGGTAGAACAGGCGCCGACTGTCAGCGGATGAAATTAGCACTGAGAGGGCTCAATTGGACGACATGAAGACAACCCCCAACATTGGATCGGTTGTGGATATTGGTGTTCAGGCAGCCATAGAGTTTCTAACTGCCGATAAGGTAATCGTTTCTCATAAAGATGCCGAGAATGATAAGAACCAGGTAAAATTTTATGTTATGTTAAATTTGAGCCTGCCAGTTATGTAGATAATCATTTTCATTTTCCAGAGGTAAATAACTATGTATTCATTATGGCATGTTGAGAAACGTCACAGGCAGAGTTTGTTCCCCCAAAGGAAGTTGATGAGGGAGAAAGGCTTCCCGAGGGGGAGGGGATGCGTGACCCGGGTATTCAAATCAAAGTTAAGAAGGTTGAGGTAGAAATAATCCTCGAACAAGAATTAATAAAGGTTGCAGAGTCAGGCAACGATGAGAGCGGTGACGTGGTTGTTATGAATACCCTTTCATTTAACATAACATATTCATAATTGATATCGTTTTGTTCAAACTTGTCTCACACATGTCATGACAGATACCAAAGAAGAAGAGAGCTAGACTCTCAAGGCTAGGCCAATGCCCGGCCAGACGTATGACTGATGTCGGGGCTCCTTCTACCTCTCCGACTCAGCAACCTAATGCCCTCCCACCGGGTCTCGCTGATGAACCCCCCAAAGAGATGCTAGAGGAATTTAGGAAGTGGATACATAAAGGATTGTTGAAGAGACCGCCCGCAGGGTAATGTGTTTCTTACCGATACTTTAAATTTTTTGTTTTAAAAATATAATTTATTAATAGTGTCATCATTTATTAAAGAAAGTTTTGTATTTTTTAGTAAATGGCCACCTCGATACGGTGCCAAGTATGAGTCGATCGACAAACCCCATGACCTCGGATTCATGGCGGTGGATAATAAAACTTGGTACTATGAATTAGCAACCTCGCCTATTTGGCTATGGGATGAGGTCAGTACTCTCTAGTGTTCTTCTACAAGACAGGATGAAATATTTACCGTATATCCAAACATTTATGAAGTGCTTTTGTTTGATGAGTTGTTATTTTGTCACAATACATCTCTTTTTTATTGTCATGTATGCAGCAAATTGACGTAGCTTTCTACTATTTGAGGAAGAAGATTAGGCAGTACCCATAACTGGAACAGCGGAAGGTGACAACAGTTGACACTTTTTTCAGTGCGAAGGTCCGTGGATTGTGGAGTGTGTACCAGAGTTCACCTGAAACATTCGACTGGGATTCCTGTGATTCTATACTCAGGCTCATGCGAGGCGTTCGGGTACAAAGTGGTTCGTCTTGATTTGACGTTAATACTTTGCTAATACCTATACACTTTGCTGATTTGGAGCATTGAGCATTAGTGAAGCTCGAACTAACAAACTGGACAATTAAGGTGTATGATTCGATGCAGCATGAAGGCCCTCACAACTCAAAGGTCCGAGGTAGAATGGTAGCTCTATCAATGTTCATTCCATTGCTGGCAGAACAACTAAGTCTGTTCGAGTTCAAACCAAGATGGAACTTACCCAATACCGGTCACCATATTAAAAGATCTTCCTCGTCAAGGCAACGGGTAAGTACGGGTAATAATAAGGTTTGACATATATTGATGGTTATGTGTTTGTTTAAATTGATTTTAATTTCGTGGCACAGGAATGACTGTGAGATATTTACTATCAAGAATGCTGAATGCTTGATCGAAAGGAGGGATGTCTGGTATTGGGTAATCCAAGAACGAATGCAAATGTTTAGGGGAGTGGATGACTTGTTACTTGTGGAGCCATGCAAGGTGAAGGCTTGAAGGCCATTACAACAGCGACGAGGACGATATGGACTTCTAATTATATCAAATTTTTTCCCTTGTAATTACGCCTAACCCTATATTTTTCAAATTTTCCCCTATTTTCTGCCAAACCAATAAAATTTTCAAGTGAAAAAACCAATGATTCACAAGAGGATGCAACGGTCATAACACTGATGACCAAGCGGTCATAACTGTTATGACCAGGTGCCTACTATGTATTGCTTGATTTTTTGTGCAAACATTCCATGAATTTCAAAGTACAACCATTTTGGGTTAATTATGAATGGAAGATTCAGTCTGAAAGACTATTAAAAAATTAAGTTTAAGAAAAAAAGTGAAAAAACCAATGATTCACAAGAGGATGCAAAGGTCGTAACAGTGATGACCGAGCGGTCGTAACAGTGATGACCGATCGGTCATAACTGTTATGACCGGGTGCCCACTATGTGTTACTTGATTTTTTGTGCAAACACTCTATGAATTTCCAAATTACAACCATTTTGGGTTAATTATGAATGGAAGATTCAGTCTGGAAGACTATTAAAAAATTAAGTTTAAGAAAAAAAGTGAAAAAACTAATGATTCATAAGAGGATGCAACAGTCAAAACAGTGATGACCGAGCGGTTATAACTGTTATGACCAGGTGCTTACTGTGTGTTACTTGATTTTTTGTGCAAACATTCCATGAATTTCTAAATTACAACCATTTTGTTACAATTATGAATGGAAGATTCAGTCTGGAAGACTATTAAAAAATTAAGTTTACGAAAAAAAATCATAATATATTGTCCAGTGTCAATTGTGCAACCTTTGTTATAAACAACAAAATTATGAATTGGGAGTGCTGATCGATGGATTCGACCTTGTTGGACGGGTTATTAAGGGTACTGAATTGGTACAGGTTTGTCGGTTGTGTCCATAACCATTACATGTACCACATCGAACAGACTCATGTTCTTCTCCTTTGGACAAAATCCTTCGAACCCGTGGCATTCTGAGCCCACGCTTTGTTTTGGGAGGATTGACAATTTACGACCTGACTTATTCAGGAACATCCCAGCCATCGGCGCTACCAGTAGGATGGACTACAGACGAATAACACAGTTTCTGCGCATTGTGACAGGAGTATAATCAGCAACAACTACTGAGCCGGATAAACTGTCACTGCTTGGTACATTATCGGATTGAGATGTAGTATTATTGGCAATAGAATGTGCTCCAATACTTGCTGCGATACTATTCTCGTTTGTTTGACGAGCATCACCCCAAAAGTTCAATTCGTCTACATGAGAAGGAAGATGAGGGATATGAGGAGTAGAAGAAGGGATGATCATATTCCTCTCATCTACATGTTGCATGGCTTCATCACTTTGTACACCCTCTCTGGAAAGTTGAACGTCTATTAACCGCTTTCACCTAGCTCCGGTGGCATGGTGTCAGTTGCAGACTCATCCAATACGTCGATGGTAATAGGAAATTTATAATGCACACGAACATCGTTCTTCTTCAATTGTATATAGAATTTAACGTTACCATCACACTGTATCCTGACAAGAGGCAATCTAGGTTCAACACCGTATCTCATGACTATAGTATTGGTTGGGCCCTTAATACCAATTGCATGTCTGACAAACTCAATAAGACCAATGTATATTGTAGTCTCGGGTATCAATATTCCCTTCATTTTGCCACCAACATATCTCAATGTGCCGTCGCATTGATCATTATACTTAATGAAAACACAAACGTCCTCCATTTACTATGAAACTGTAAAATGTTATTAAATAAATGAAATTTTTGCCGTTAAAAAGAGAGGAAAAAGTATAAATCACAATAGGATGACTTATATCTTAGATCTGGTCACAATGATAATGACCGGATGGTCAATATGAAAATGACCAGTTTATTTCATACTGGTCACAATGATGTTGACCGAATGGTCAACATGAAACTGACCGGCTTATTTCATACTGGTCACAATGATGATGACCAGTATGGTCAATATGAAACTGACCTGGTTATTTCATACTGGTCATCACAATATTGACCGGATGGTCAATGTGAAACTGACCGGTTTATTTCATATTGGTCACAATGATGATGACCAGTATGATCAACATGAAACTGACCGGGTTATTGCATACTGGTCACAATGATGATGACCAGATGGTCAATATGTAATGACTGGTTAATAACCGGTTAATTTCAAACTGGTCACAATGATGATGACCATATGGTCAATATCACAATGGCCGGTTTGTCATGAAAATAACCTTTTTGTTTCAGATGACCATCTTAACATACCCCAATTTAAAGCATGTATTAATAAATAAAACTAACTAAAAACCACGATTATCTCAAATTGGTTGATTAGAAATGGAAAGATCTCCACTCAAATGGGGTTGAAGTAGATCTGACAGCTTCGGATAATTTTAACAGAGTGAAAAAAGATATGGACAGATTTTTTATGCTTAGAATTAGTTTCGATCAATGAGTAATGGTGCAGGGAGGATTCGTGAAGATTGAGTGAGAGAAAATCAAGGGAACGAGGGAAGAAAAATTTCTCATTTTTTTGTACAGTTGGTTATATACTGTCGCTATGGATGTGAAGGGAAGGAAGTGAGGGGGGCGGGATAGTAGGAAAATTTTTCAGCTTAGGGTTGGTTGAGGGCAAAGATGGAACTTGGCATACATTTAATGCTGTTGGGCCCCACATATCAGAGATGGTGGTGACGTAGCGGTGCTAAAATTGAAGGGGACAAAAAGTGCTACTGTTTTTAATATAATTTATTCCACAAGTACTAAAAGTGAAATTAACCCTATTAATTATTAATTAACTTTCTTAGTCTAATTACATTTGATTATGTATTTTAATTAATTAATCAATCAAGGTGAGAAGGTCACTTGAGTTTCCACATATGTACCACAAGTCTAAATTTATGGGTAAATTTAGAAAAATCATAACAATTCACTAACAAGTCCAAATAAGGAAAAATATATCTCATTGGAAATCTTATGGTGTCTAGTTCATAAAATGAGCATAGTTTTATAAAATATTATGTTTTACTAACCCAAAATATACAAAATCCGTGGCTAGCATGAGGTTCTAATAAAGATTTTCGGTTCGTAGTCCAAACTTGTAAAATTCACTAAAAACTATAAATTTAATCATTTGAGACACATGATACCTTGTTGGAAAAATTAAAGAATCTAATTTGTAGATCTATAACTTATAATTAAAAATTTTAGGACTAAGGGGTTCAGAGTATAAAAAATTCATGGCTAGAGTATATCCTAAAGGTTCATTTTCTATCTAATTTTGTATCACAATTTGAAATGCCCATAACTTTAGACATACAAAAGCAAACTAAGTGATTCCAAAGCCTAAAATGAATCTTAAACTTTATAGAATCTTATCATATGATTTGTTTTTTATACCAAAGTTTCTAATACAAGTCATATTACCACAACAACCACAAGCTCCAACAAAGTTCGTAGATCTTACCGAAATGGTTGGAGGATCCTTTAAGATCTTGGACCTACAAAGTTCTTCTCAAAATCTTTTCTTAGATAAGAAGAAGCCTAACATTAAGATTCTAATTGAACATCAAGCTTTAGTTCTCTAGAAATGACTAAAACACAAATAATACCACTAGGTTACCTCTAGTAACACATCCTCTAACTCCGCTTTACACTTCTTCGAACTTAGTTTCGGGGTTGCTTGGAGCTTGAAAATGGAGGGAGGAGGCTGCTGGAGGGGTGTTGGGAGATGGAGAATGGTGTTGGTAGTGGTGGCTAGAGAAGCTAGGGTTTTTGTTTTAGCATAACTTGTGTGAGAATTGAATGAGATATTAGGGCTTATTTTTAGTCAACATTTGCTTTAAAGGAACTATATTTTGAGGGGTAGTAAAAATGGAAAATTTTTAGCTGATTCTCCTCTTCATTGCAGCCACTTAAGGGAGGGAGTTGGGTTGAAAATTTTGTTCAACAAAGTTGAGACAAAGGGCCACTTTCACTTATCTTTCTTTGTGACATATTGCCAAAACAAGTCATGTCATCTCTTACATAAGGTTGCATTTATGCACCACTTTCTTTTTTTTTTTTCCTCATTTATTCAAATTTCTTCTTGCTCTTTGACTACAAAAATCTGGATCCCTTTGATTTTTTTTTTCTCATTTTCATTTTGTTTTTCTTTCTTCCAATTTTTCCACCATTGATCAAAAGTTGTCATCCTTATTCTCATCTATTGGATCTTCCATCACACCAAATCCTTACCTTAAGCTCTCATTGGTCACTTATCATCCAAAACTTGGCC
This sequence comes from Ficus hispida, assembly GCA_025413025.1. Lineage (NCBI taxonomy): Eukaryota > Viridiplantae > Streptophyta > Magnoliopsida > Rosales > Moraceae > Ficus > Ficus hispida. The sequence goes on from CM046373.1 coordinate 13,449,804, forward strand.
ATTGATTTGCTTAAGATTTTTTAACGTAAAATTTACACCGTTACTTTCAAACTAAAGCAAAATTCTTGATCAATCTTCCACCTTTGAATTTTCTAAGAATAAATCCTAATTATTCATCTTCTATCTATGTGACACATTAATTTCCCAGTTATATTCTGAAAACTTAAATATTGATATGACCAAAATAAATACTAAGATCACTAAATTGACCTACTAATAAAAATCAGGTTTTTTTTTTTTTTTTCCAAAATTAACATTTATCCCTCTAATACGACATGATAAATTTTTTTTTTTGTATAAATTTAAATGTCGTTTAACTAATTTTCTATGTATCTAAAATTTCTCATTTAAATAGAGAAACTTAACATTATTAGATCATCGATATCATCATACTGATGATACATATAGAATCATTTATGATCTTAAAATTTGATATTCATCAAAATAATTCATTAGAAGTATATTAATGAAGGAAATACATGATAATAATTCATGAATCAAATTTATGAATTTCTAGGATGTCCAATCTACGTTCCTTACAAAATTTTTGTCCTCGAAAATTAGAACAAAAACAGATAGTTTTTTCTCATTTCGTCTTCACATTCCCAAGTGGCTTTCTTGATCTTGTGATTTCGCTATAACACCTTAACAAGAGGACAACGATTTGTCCTCAATTATTTGTTTACTAATTATTATTCAAAGTCATTCCTTGGGTATTTGGTTATTGGTTTAGTATAAAACTGCAGGAAGACCAGTAGTGATATATATTTTTAGTGATCACACATAATTCAACTTACAGTCATAAGTAATAAATAGCTGATCACAAAAATATAAAGATATAGTAGCTGATAATCGTGAAACTTACTAGACAAATACTTACTTATGACCCATGATTAATGATCCAAAAACTTAATTGACGATCTCAAAATTTAATTGACGATCTCAAATTTGCCTTTCGCAAAAAGGCAAAAAAAAAAAAAAAAAAAAGGGACATTTGCCATTGAAAGTTCGATTTATTTCTTGGTTTCTTTGTCTTAAAAAAAAAGGTTTTTCTATTCATTTATTTATTTCTAACTAAGTTCCTTTTATTTTTTTAATCTTCATATATATATTTTTTAATTTTTAAGAATTGATTCATGGATTTTCTTAAAATAAAATTAATCTGGGTGACAAGGATAAAAGGAAAACTACAGAGATGAATGCTTATTTATGGTTGTTGATTAAAAAATTTAATTAACGATTTCAGACTTATTTAACGATCCTAAATTAGATAACAACGATATCCAATTAAACGAAGATAACTTACAAATTTAAATGATTGACTTGCACAATTTACAAAGAAATTGTGTTTATATGATAAGCTTAACAAACTTACGATAAACAAACACAAAAATGCGTAAAAATACGAACAATTAACGATAAATTACACAAACATACAAATAGTTGTGGATCCCACGTTGATACATACACACTATTAAATGATTTCATTTAATTTAAAAATCTTTTAATTTTTTTTTAATTTATCTTGTGGACCCCGCGTTTCTTTTATCTGACACATCCTCATTAGCTTTACAATTATTTTTTATCACCTTTCCTTCTTGACTTCCCTTTTTCCTCCCCCCGTAAACCGTAATTGAGGAAGAAACTAAAAGCTTTTAGCTAATTTCCACGGCAGACCCAAAAAGAAAAAAAAATGTCCATTGCTACAACCCATACCCAGACCCAATTCTCTCTCTCTCTCTCTCTCTCTCTATATATATATATATAAATAAACCCAAATCTGCATTGTAATCTCCAATCTATTGCTTAACTTTTTTCCGGTTTGAAGCAAAATAGCATGGAGTGATTATATGCCGTCTCTGTGAGCATTTTTTTTTTTTTTTGCATTTTTACATTTTTTTTTGTTGGAAGAAATATTTGAATCACATTCTTATTATTTTATTACCCACGAGATTAAACCTATGGGGAGGGAGGTTGCGGTGAGGTTGGATTCGTAAAAATAAAGATATAAATAAAAGAAAGAATTAAGGAATCAAGAAAGACAGGCACAAGAGAAATTTAAGGACATTTTTTTTAATATATAAAATGAAAAGAGAGAGAGAGAGAGAGTTGATGACGTGATGTAGAGAAAAAAAAGGAAGAAAATGGTTCAACAGGTAATAAGTTAAACTGTTCTTTCCACATGGGAAGATCTTCTAATCCAACGGTTCAAGATGAACTTCTAAAACGGTGGCGAAAGAAGCACTCCTGTAAGCGTAAGTCATCTTACTTTGCTTAAAGAAAATGGAAAGTAAGAGTGACCAATTAATGAAAGTAATTTTTGTTGCCAAATAACCTTATACAGTAGTCCGAAAAGAGAAATATATAGCAGTTTCAAGATCAACGCAGATAGAATTTTACTGCACATGAAGATGCAGCATTGAAAATTGGACATCAAATTTCTAGATAGATCAAAATTTAGAGTGTTTACATTTTTACATATGAAAATTAGATAGATTACCTTTAACAGTGTCTTTAAAATATAGAAATGGTCAAATATGAAGAAAGTAGAACTTAATAAAGGGAAAAGAAAGACTGACGCCCATTTTTTAAATATAGCGTACTAGATTTTTTTACGCATGATTTGCACATTTATTACGTACTTTTTTATTCTATGGAGAAAATCAATTTAAGAAGGAGTAAACGTGAAATATCTTATATAAATTTTCAGTTTCGGTGACAGAAAAAAACAGTCTCGAAGATTAGAATAAGTTGTCAGCTCGGCCACTTGAAAATTTTTTTCAAGGTCGTACATAAATAATACATTTCATAATTTGATCATATTCAGATTGAATGCAATAGAATTATTAATTTCAACTAGGCCATATATCCTTTAAAAAATACGATGTACTCTAGCTTCATTTTAAAGTAAATAATACAATAAAATGATTAAACTAATACACGTCAAACAATGCAGCTTGTTCACAAACTTGAAACCAAGTAATAAATCTTGTCTTTAGGTAAATATAAACTACCAACTCCCTGTCCCTTTCTTCAATCGCTGCATGCAAAATGATATTTAAACTTCGGGTCAAGTTTAAGGATCAGAAAGCTTGTCTTTACTCGTATTATGTAATCACTGAATTTTTGATTAGGGAATTTTGTGAATTAATAATTAAATTCACTCAAATTTTTTTAAGTAATTTAAAGTTTAGGTTATAATTTTAACCTAAGTGTGAATGAAACTAGGATTAGTCTTTTGATGTGATATACATGTGTGATGTCATAGCTATAGTCTTTTTAAATGCAAGTTTATGATATGATAATTATTGTCATAATAAATAAGGTTTCACCAATTTTATATAAATGGAGGAATTTTAATATTATAAGCTATGTTGGATTCATGGTGTGACAATTTATAATTATCATAAAGTTTTGATCATCTTACTTGTCTAAGGTAAGTAGAAAGTGAGAAATGACCCATTGATGTAAGTAGTTGTGTCAATGAATTGTCAAGTCATCCTGTACTGCAGTAAAGCAATCTTAGCAGTGTAGAAAGGGCGGGGTAGCAGTCTTAAGCTCATCACAGATAGAATTCTTACTGCAAATGGGAAACGTAGTATTGGAATTTGACATCAATTCTAGACAGATTCGATTTAGACCATCTACTTTTTTCACAATTGAAAATTAGACAACTAGGATTTATATTGTCTACTTCCTACAGATAAGAATTAGACATCACACCTATTAGCAATATAGAAAATCCGAGGTTAAGTTTTGTCTACAGTAGAGGATTTTATTGCTCTTCTATATCAGTATCAAACTTGGTGACCAAGCATTCAAGGCAGTAGAAATTTATAATGTGTAGGTCCTCCACATTATGGGACATTGGGGTTCGTGCTAGTGGTAGATAGAGGAAAATACTGTTAGGATCCATATGCAGATGAAGATTTTGTCTGCTTAGGATAATATCTAGGAAAATCCATATTTTTCTTAATTCAAGAAAATTGGAACTTAAATTCAAGAAAATTGGAATTTTGGATCTAACGGTTGAGAGGAGATAAAGCCAAAGAAATCAAGGGCTAGAATTTGACAAGACCATGTGGTCTACCTTTATCCAAAATGGCGCCAACCCATTCACCATGACTAATTTGTGCATGGTCTTAAGAGATTAGACTATACCATGCAATGACATAGCCATGCCTATGCATTTTAACCAAAAGTCTAGACAACCATTAATCTAATTAAGTTGATTAAGTGTACGGAAAAAGATTAAGCCAAGAGTGAACAACATTAGTCAAGTTAATCCTTGTTCAATAGTGTGGGTCTATAAATAGGCCACACTTATCTCTTATTTTAACCTTTAGCCATTTTACCACATAAGAAAAATCCTCTCTAACTCTCTTTATTTTCCCCACACTTTCTCACCCACTTTCCCACTAGCCAAACGCCACCCTAGCTCACAAGAACTCAAAAGTTCTCCAAACTCACTTCACAAAAGTTTTTTTTTTTCCTATGGTGTCCTAAACCTTGTTCCGGAGGAAAAATGATCTCGGAGGTAGTATATTCTTCACTTGTCATTGTGTTTTATTCTCTTTAAGTTTTGTTCTCTTAGGTTCTATGCTTAGAAAGTTGTCTTTTTGTGTTTAGTTGTTGGAGCGTTTCTAGAGTCTTGCTGGAGATCATGTAAGGTATGATCTCTAGACCTTTGTTTTGCTAAGATTGTGAATATGTTTAAGTACGGTTTTAGTGTTGGTGATTTGACAATATATATAGATCTCTATGTTTTTAGTTAAGGTTAGTATGATTATGGCTAGCTATTTTTAATGTTTGTTAGATGCAAAAAGTTTTGATAATGAACGTCAAAATGACGTTTTTAGATCGTGACAAAGTTCATTAAAAAGTTTGTGCTAAAATGGATTTTTACGAGTTAAAAAGCACTTAGAGATATTTTAAGTAAAAATATATTGGAACATGGATTATGGTGTTTAAAAATGTTTGTGAGGTTCACAAACAAAAAATATACTCTCTAAGTAAAGATTTTTACATTTCAAGTAAAAACAGTCAAAATCGATTTTTAACGGTGACTTTCGGAATTTACGAAAACGGAGCCTTTAACAACAAAATCAGACAAAGTCATAAATATATGTAGATAACGAAAAAATGAACAACTCTTTGGAAGAAAGTTTTGTCAAAATCCTTACTGTTTATAAGATATGATTTTCAAAGTTAGAGTTTGAAAAAGAGGAAAACTGGGAAAACCCCACTGCACACAGCAGCGCCACGGCGCTGCACTTGAGGAACGCCGGCGCTGCAGTGTTAGTCAACCACGCCGCAGCGGCAAGCAAAAAAAAAAAAAAAAAAAAAAGAGAAAAGAAACGAAAAGAAAAAAAAAAGGATTTTTTAAAATATAGTTTTGATATTTAAAAGTATATGGTATTTTTCTATAATAAGATACATTTTGAGAAAAAAAAAAAGAATTTTAGGCTATAGTATCAAAATGAAAGTTTTGATACTAAAAAATTAGAATATGAAATTGGAATTTAATTCCAATTTCCATAAGATTGATAAGATTATTTTAAAGAGAATTTTTGAAAGTAATTTCAAATAAGTTTTAAGAGAGTTTTATATGATTAGAGAAAGGAGGATTTTAAAGTAAGATATCAAA
>CM046373.1:13455550-13476268 GCA_025413025.1 Ficus hispida
CCACACTAGGTTGGGTTTGGTCCACGGATATGATTGATTATGTTAGCTTTCAATATGATTATGAAAGCTCAGTACTCGAGTGAGTACATATGATTATGCATGAAGATAAGTTAAGTTCAAAGTAAGAAAAGAAAAAAAAATTTTACTCCGAATTTTCCGCAGTTTAAGCTTTTTAAATTAAGAAGTAAGTTAAGCAAGTAATGTAACGGCCCACGTCTGCGCAGTAGGACGCCCCTACGTGTGACGGTTCGGGGCGTTACAGAGATGGTATCAGAGCAAGTTTTTCTGCCATCCCAGTTTCACATTCTGCCGCCAGAGCCACAGTTTTGCAAGTAAGTTTTCTTACTCTAGTTAGTATAGTAACTATGTGAGGTCATAGTTTTATAGTAGTATAGATATGAACCTGGTTTAAAACCCGGGTACGATTGAAGAGGACCGCAAGACTTCGACTTCATTAGCATCCGAAGGAATGGAGTCACGCATCTTCGATGGACTCAAGAAGTGGCTGCATTTGCTGAGTGGCTGCACGATATGAAGATGATACGTCAGTTATGTTGCAGCTTGGCGCGTTTATCCAGATAAGTTTATGGGCTATGATTGCTAGTGGATCAGAGTTGCGCAGCGAAAGCGTGATGAATAAGCTAAGCCTACGGTATGATATGATGAGATCGTGAGGAATCTCTAGTATGATATGTTAAGATATGGATGAAAGAATGAGCGTTAGACATGTTGAGAATTAGAATTAGAAAGTAGAAAATGGTTCGTTGCTGGTACAACCGAACCAATTTCTGCAAGAGCCTCATCTTGCAACTATGATAGCCAAGTCATGATGATAAATGCTAGAGTAGCAATAAGAAAAGAATGGGCTTCGAGATTGGATAGCTTATCGCCTTACCTCAGTAGGGTGATAATTTGGAAGTTTCCATTTTAAGAAATAAGCTAGATGCTATAGAACATAAGTTTCGTGGTTGTGAAACTTATGCTCCCATAAGAATGATAATAGGTATGGAGAAAGATGTTTTGTAGTGCCTTGACTGGTGGTAATATCAAGGCAATATACAAGCAATAAGTGGGATAATGGCTATCATTATGACGAGGAAATTAAGGATATGATCCCTTAGTAAGGGAAATTATGAAATAATGGGAAGTTTTAGACATTCCTAAGGATTATGATTTTACGTTATGAAGAAAATGTTAGAAGAGAAGCTTCTACCATCTAGCAAGTAGCTAGTCGATATGATATGAGTATGGCATCACTCGAACGATATTATATTTCTTCAATATTGACTTTGAAAAGATTCAAAGGAAAAATTTTCATAAAAGATGCTTAAATCTTGAGTTCATGCTCAATAGAACCCCTCATTTTATAAAATCCAGCCGAATCCTTGAGGAGGAAATTCCAAGATAGGGGCTGTTATGAACAGTAAAGGTTCCAAGATAGGAGCCGTTATGTTCAGAAAATGACCGAATCCTTGAGGGACAAGTCCCAAGATAGGGGTCATAGGCCGAATCCTTGAGGGACAAGTTCCAAGAACGGGATGAGTTCCAAGAAAGGGGCCATTATGATAAGAAAATGGTTCTAATAGCATAAGATCAAGGTTCAAGAAAGAAGCTATTTTAAGCTATGTTTTCCAAGTGTGGAAAAATTTTAAAGTATGAAACGTTTTTCACGTATGAAAAGTTATATGACAAGATATGTTTTTCAAGTGTGGAAAAATTTATAAAGTATGAAATACTTTTCACGTATGAAAAAGTTATATGTTTTCCAAACATGGCAAGTTATATGATATACTTGCTCAAATTTTTATGAAGATAGTTCTTGTGATGCAATATGAAAGGAGAATATGATAGCATGAAAGTATGTAAGTATGTAAGTATGAATGTATGTATGTAAGAAAGTATGTAAGCATGTAAGTATGAACGTACGTAAGTAAGAAAGTATGCAGTATGAAAGTAAGATAGTATGAAGTAAAAATGAATGAAAGTATGATGACATGATATGAAAGTAAGAGTATGGTTCTAGACAAGAAACATGATCCCATTAAAGTATAAAAATGGGAACATGAACAAGTTACGATGGATCAATAGTGGATTTGAAGAAAAGCCACTTAGAAGTATTCGAATTTTCGAGGACGAAAATTTCTTTAAGGAGGGTAGAATGTAATACCCGAAATTTCGATGAAACTATGATTTCCTTTTAGACAAGGAAAATCCGAGTCTTACTCTTGGATGTCGATATAAAACTCACGATCTGAGTTAAATATCAGTATATGTTTGAGTTCTCGTTTAATTAGCTATGAGACTCAATAAGCAGTTTGCTTAGTCATGCATCTGACCCTTGAGCAAAAAGGGAAGGAAAATTCTATGATTTCATGCTGGTCAAAGTTTGACCGAAAAAGTCAAGGTTGACCGAAAAGTCAAAGGTTGACCAGGGAGGTCAAATAGATGAAGGTGTTGAGATATAGCAAAGCAGTATGGAATTATACTGCGAAAAACCTTCATTACGGACAATTTAGCAAGCATAAGCATGAGACCACCCTAGAAAAATCAAGCACACTAAGTATGGTATGAAGGGCAAGAAAGTTTCCAAGAAATAAGAAAAATTTTATTCAGTTAATTTTTACACAGATGAATTTTGGACTATAGTACAGTATAAAATACTGTTATTAGTTAATAACAGTATTAGAAATATCTGTGTAGCATAAAAGTGGACTGAATTCTAAGGAAAAGCCAAACAAGGCTTATGATGACATAGCCTTATCTTGATTTATGACATCATAATTGGATTAAATAAGCTTGGAAAGAAAACCAAGAACTCTCTAGAACAAGATGACATGGCCGGCCACCTCAGGGATAAAAATGCAAAATTTTATCTTTAGGGGTTAAAGTGAAAATTTTGGAATATTGATGATGTAAGCGAAGTGATGTCATCAAGATGATGTCATCAAGGTGAGATAAGCTTGGCTTGTTCACCAAGAAAGCAACCGGCCACCTAGGGGGCATTTTTGTAAGAATTTTCACTTTTGGGGCAAAAGTGCAAATTTTGGAAATTTGGTGATGTAAGCAATGAGGTAAGCGATGATGTAAGCCATGATGTCATCCCTTGCTTGCTCTCCAAGTCTTGGCCGGCCACCTTGACACCTAGCATGCCAATTGCATTATTTCCTCCAAGTTTAGGGGCTAAAATGTAAATTTTGGAAAGTTTGCATTTGCCTATAAATAGGTGCCCATTTTATTCAAAAAAATCAGAAAATTGAGCCAAGTTCTGCCCATTTTTCTGCTCCAAAACCGTCCCTTAGCAGCCAAAGGAAAACAAGAACCAAAAACAAAAATCCAAGAGACAATCCCTTAGGGAGAGTTCGGATTTTGTGAGGAAGAGAAAGAAAATAGAAAAGTGAGATTATGTGGGTTTAGGACAACCGGATTTTTGTAGGAAGAACCACCCAATGACCAACAAGTTTTGGTCCTAATTAGAGGAGCAAAACCGGTTATGGGCAGCCAAGGAGAAAGGAGAAAAATGCACCAAACCCCTAGCCTAGCCTTGTGTGCATCGAGGTAATCTCCGTTGATCTTAAGCTTTTCGTTTAAGCTTTAAATTTGGGAAATTTAAATGTATTTCCAGCATTGGATGTAAGAGCTTAAGCTCACCTTTTAGTGCTTGATTATGCTTGATTAGGTGGTGGTCTCTAGTTTACATTTTTGATGCATGTTTGATGATGTGCTTATGGGTTTGAGTTTGCCTATCACAAGTTTGTTGTATGTTCCCATAGAATTTAGAATGAATGTATGATTATGTGTATGATGGATTGGAACATTAGAAACGATTGCATGTGTGACTTTAGGCTCCCGCTGTGGTCGGTTGAGGTAGCGTGCACGTTTTAGGACGTAAAACGAAATTAAGAAACGAAACTGCCAGTCTCGGGTCAAGACTGGGCAGTGTTCTGGAAATGGGAATTTGAGGCCCTTAGAGGCCGAATTTGAAGAAACTCAAAACTACAAAGTTGTAGATAAGGGTTTTTCCTAGAGGGAAACTCAGACCGTTTTTCAAAATAAGGCTCCAATGGCCTCCGTTTTTACGAAAATCCGAGGCTAATCTGCCCAGACCTAGTCTACACGTCCAGTAAGTTTCAAATTAAAACTGACAAGAATCCAAGCAGAACTGGGTTTTCCTCAAAACATGAAAGTTGTAGTATTATCCGAGATCTACAACTTTTATGAAGAAAGTTTTATCAAATTATGAACAGATTTTAAAGTACAATTTGATTCCCAAAACTGTGCAGGAAACAGAAATTCCAGCACAGGATTTTCAGAAAAACAGTGCATAGGCAGGATATTCCTGCACATGCACTGATAACCTAAGTTTAAGAAACTGTTTTCAAAGATTGTTTTCAGAGCTTGACAGTTTTTAACTGTCTTTGCTTAAATGTTAAGATTTGATGAAAATGCGGTTTTCATTAAGATTGTTAAAGAAAACTTGACAACGGTTTGTCAAGAAATAATTGAAATACGCAGGGTCCTATGGTAAACAACTATAGGACAAATAGTAACCGGGAAGGTTACCTAATTTTATTGGGCCAATAAGTTAGGTTACTCATAGTAACCACTTGAGATAGCGGGTTGGGCCTTAATAACATTAGCAACCTAATATTATTCATGTATGGTTGGGCTTAGTACCCAAGGTTACCTGAAGTAACCTAATTAGTTATTGTTTAAGTATGTTGGGCCTTGGGCCCTAGGGTTACGGAAAGTAACCGAGCAAGTTATCATGTGATGTTTTTAGGGGGAACATATAATATAACTAAGGCTACTCATAAATGTTGGTTAGGACTCCAACATTTAACGATTATGATTTATGGTTAGCAAGAATGTGTATGGCTCTTATCTTACGTCCTGTTTGGAAACAGGAGTAGGAACTGTTGTCGTACCACGTTTGGACGATAAACCAAGAGCATAGGACTAAAGGTAAGTATAACTCCGCCTACAGCATGGGCAAAATGTTTTTAAAGAACATGTTTTTCAAGAAATCATAGGTTGATGATTTATGGTACTTACGCTATGCTATGATGCTATGTTATGAGGTTTATGTCATGATGTTATGCTAAGATGAAATGTTATGATGCTATGTTATGAGGTTTATGTCATGATGTTATGCTAAGATGAAATGTTATGATGCTATGTTATGAGGTTCATGTCATGACATATATGATAAGATACTATGTTACGATGCTATGCTTTCAAGAACGTGTTAAAGAATGGTTTTCAAGGATAATGGCAAGCAAGTTGCCTCGTGTCGTACCGACCCACACTAGGTTGGGTTTGGTCCACGATATGATTATGTTAGCTTTCAATATGATTATGAAAGCTCAGTACTCGAGTGAGTACATATGATTATGCATGAAGATAAGTTAAGTTCAAAGTAAGAAAAGAAAAAAAAATTTTACTCCGAATTTTCCGCAGTTTAAGCTTTTTAAATTAAGAAGTAAGCAAGTAATGTAACGGCCCACGTCTGCGCAGTAGGACGCCCCTACGTGTGACGGTTCGGGGCGTTACAAAATCAGCCCACTTTATTGCGATTAAGGTCACCTTTTCAGTGGACAAATTGGCTGAGATTTACGTATCCCAGATAGTCAGATTACATGGAGTACCAAAATCGATCATCTCAGACCGTGATGGACGTTTCACTTCTCGATTTTGGACTAGTGTTCACAATGCTATGTGGTCGAAGTTGAAGTTCAGTACGGCATTTCACCCCCAAACTGACGGTCAATCGGAACGGACCATCCAGACACTGGAAGATATGCTCAGATCATGTGTGCTGGATTTCAAAGGAAACTGGGATCAGAAGCTGCCACTGATCGAATTCTCCTACAACAACAGTTATCATGCTTCGATTGGTATGGCTCCATTTGAAGCATTGTATGGAAGAAAATGTCGATCGCCTATTCACTGGCAGGAAGTGGGGCAGAAGCAGCTGCAAACCACAGACTTCATTAAGAAGACCTCTGAGGATATTCAGATGATCAAGCAGAGGCTCGACATAGCTTTTAGCAGACAGAAAAGTTATGCCGATAAACGTAGGAGGCCCTTGGAATTCCAAGTGGGAGATGCGGTGTTCATCAAGATTACTCCTATGAAAGGAGTGATGCGATTTGGTAAAAAGGGAAAGCTTAGTCCGAGGTATACTGGACCATTTGAGATTCTCGAACGGATTGGAAAATTTGCCTATAAGCTTGCCCTACCGCCTGAGTTAGCTTCGATGCATAATGTTTTCCATGTGTCGATGCTCAAGAAGTATGTGTCAGACCCTTCCCATGTGCTTAGTCAGGAACCAGTGGAGGTTCATACGGACTTAACCTATGAAGAAAAGCCAGTTCGAATTCTGGATCGGGAAGAGAAGGTCTTAAGGAACAAAACCATTCCCATGGTTAAAATATTGTGGCGAAACCACATGGTCGAAGAAGCAACCTAGGAGTTGGAGGATGAGATGAGAAAGAACTACCCTGATTTGTTCTAATTTTCGAGGACGAAAATTTTTAAGGGGGGTAGATTGTAATAACTAGAATTTTTCTATGTTACAATTTCTTGTATAGAAATTTGAATTGTACCATGAAGGTAATTATGAAAAGCCCGGTTTAGGGTTTTTATTCAGAATTGTGAGTTCTTATGCTTTTATAAGACTCAAAAATAATTGCTTAGTTGAGCATACGACCTTTTGAGGAAAAAGGTATGAAAACGCTATGATTTTTACAAAAGTCAAAGTTTGACCCGAGAGTCAAAGTTTGACCAGAAAGTCAAAGTTTGACCAGAAACCGTCAAAGTAAACCAAGAGAGTCCACGTTGTCAGAATAGGCAACATTGACCAAAGAAAGTCAAAGATTGGCTAGAAAGATCAATTCTTTGACGATATCAAAAAATGGTTAGCGGTATAGGAAGTATACTGCGGAAAACCAAATTTTTCAGATAAAATGGTTTAAGTTAGATTCAAAACCACCATAGAAAAATCAAGCACACTAAATAAGAGATTAAAGGCCAAAAGGCTCGAAGCGAAAAGAGAATTTTTCGTATAGTCCATTATTAGACAGATAAATTTTGGACTGCATTTTAATAGCAGGTACTGTGAATCAAAGACCACAGTATCAACTATATCTGTTTAGTATTGAGTTATACTGTCTAATGAAGAATTAGGCCAAATGAGGCCTTAATGGTGATGTCACATACCTTTTGATTTATGACATCATTTAAGGATTTAAGGAAAATTTGGAAAGAATTTTTAGTTGGTTCTAGAATTGATGGCCGGCCACCTCATCCCCCTTAAGTGCTAAATGGTGAACTTTGAAGGACTATTTTGCAATTTTAAAAAGTTCAAAATTGCCTATAAATAGGAGTGCATCCTATTCACAAAAAATTAGAAAAACTAGCTAAACTTTGGTCAAATTTCCAGCCCAAAATCCGAACTTGAGGGAGCTGCCAAAGAGAAAGAAAAAGCTTGGGAAATCAAGGAATTGGTCTTAGGAGTGTTAGGTATTCACTAGGAAGCAAGCCAAGAAGTTGGAGAAAATTTGGAGACCAAAATTGGCCATAGTAGCCGGCTGTGTGGCAGCAGCAGGGTGGAAGGAAAAGTGAAGGGGAAACCAAGTGGGGAGGTGGCTGTTTTGTGTGAAAAGTGGCCGGAACATTGGTAGGACCAATCCCTAGGTGGCTGCAAAATTTCAAGCTCATTGGAGGAGCATAGGGCCGGCTGCACCAAGGGGAAAGGAAGAGAGAAAATTGAGCCAAGCATACCCATATTGGAACAAATAAGGTAAAAATTTTCTTGGCCCTTAAATCTCTCAATTTAAGTTCTAAATTAGAGATTTAAATGTATTACAAGCTAAATTGTAATGAGCATAAGCTCCCTTTAATTTCTGCCCTTAGGTCAGATTTTTTTTAGTGTGTGTGTGCTTGATTAGTTAGGGGTGGTTGATTTAGCATATTAAGCTATGTTTTGTTTAGTGCTTAATTGTGCAATTATATGTGCTTATGAGTATGATTGTATGCTAGATTAATTAAGGGTTGTATGTTTCCCCAAATCTGCCCAACAATATTTAAATGGCATGTTAGGGTGTTAGATGGAAATGTGTATGCTATGTGAGTAGAAATCAAGAAAACTAGCCAAACCGAAACCTTAAAAATTTAGTTTGATTGTTTGACTTGCATGGACGGGTTTGAGCTTCATGTGAGTTAAAATGGGACGTTAGAAACGCGTTGTATGTTGATTCTAGGCTCCCGCTGAGTTCGGTTGAGGTAGTGTGCACGAATTAGGACGAGAAACCAAGAAAATACCGAAAACTGCCAATTCGGGTTAGATCTGCCCAGTTTTCTGGAAACCGAAATTTGAGGCCCTTAGAGGCTGATTTTGGAAAAACGTAAAACAAAAGTTGTAGAGTAGGATTTTTCCTAGTGGAAAACTCAGACAGTTTTCGAAAATAAGACTCCAATGGCCTTCGTTTTTAAGAAAACCCGAGCCTGACCATGCCCAGACCCTAAGCACGGCCAGGTGAGTTTAACAGGGAAAATGAATGGGTTAGAGACCGATTTGGGTCTCGAGTTCAAAACGAAAGTTTTAGGATTTTGAATGCTTTAAAACTTTCATGAAGAAAACTTTTTCAAATTCGGCTTTGATTTTTAAATAGAAAATTGGATTTCAAAACTGTGCAGTGAACAAGAAATTCGTGCACAGAAACTTCTAAAACAGTGCAGGAAAATGACATTTCTGCACATCCACTGATTAATTCTCAGTGAGAAACTGTTCCAAAGGCAGTTTCTATTTTTAATGATTTTTACAAAGACCCGTTCTAAGTTTTATCAAATGATCTTAAAATCCTAAGTTTTTCCAAAGTAAAGAAAGAGTTTTTAATTGAGTTAAGTGAACCATGACCGGGAAAAGATTCCGAGTTATTGGTTTGGGCCCTAAGCCCAAGGGTTATCCAACGTAACCCAATAAAATAGTGAAAATGATTAGTCGGGCCTAAAAACTCGGGTTATCTGAAATAACCAATTGAGTTATATTTTAGAAAGCGTAGGCCCAAGATTTAAGAACAGTAGTCCAACGCTACTAAGGATGGCTGTTTAGCCAAGGTTACTTTATGTAACCAATCAAAGTACACGTTAAGTGTAGTAAACCCTAAACCTTAGGGGTATCCGCGATACAGAGGAAGTATCCGGGTTTTTTAAGAAAAGGGGGAAACATATAACTATGACTAGGTATGAATGTTGGTTTGATTACCAACATTCTGTAAGAACTAAATTCTTACTCTATGTCCTCTGATATAGCAGGAAATAGCCTGCTGAGGTATCCTGCAGTGGATCAACAAGTCTCGGGACATAGCACTCAAGGTAAGTACAACTCCGCCTTCAGCATAGGCTCTTGTTGATACTTACCCAAGTATGAATAGTGTTTATGATATGATGTTATGTTTATGATAAGTATGTTCAGTTCATGATTATGAAATTAAAGCATGATTTATGTATAGTGACATCATGAAGCATGTTCACTAATAAGAATAATTATGAGTTCATGTAAAGTAAGTATGATGGCAAGCAAGCTTGCCTGTGTCGTACCGACCCGCGTCAGGTCGGGTTGAGCTATGGCAAGAGTAAGTCCATAGAGCGCGCCCGGTACGTACACTCATGATAAGGGGCCCATAAGTAAGATAAGTTAAGAATGAATACGATGGCATAATAAGAGCATAATTGGTTCATGCATATATTATGCGATGTTATAACATGATATGTATGTTATGATAAGTTCAAGATGTTATGTATGAGTTAAGTATGTTATGTATGCTATGAGAAGTTATGTATGATGGGTTATGTTTAATTGTTGCGGATATATATGTTGTACTTGCTGAGCGAAAGCTCACGTGACTTACGTCTATGCTGTAGGTAAGCAACCTACCAGCAACTGATGGTGCAAGGTGGCGAGCGGGCAGGCAAGCTGTGAAATGTGGGGATTTTAACCGCTTCGCGTTTTGATCTTATTATGTAAATTATGTTGTATGCAAACATCGCTATATTTTGCAAGTATCCGCACTGTAAAAAAAAAAAAAAAAAATTTCCGCTGCTTACGTTACGCCTATTAAATAAGTACGTATGTATGTATGTATGTATGTATGTATGTATGGTAACGGCCTGTGCTAGGCGGGTCGTTACAGATACATAGACAGCTACCATTGCATATAATACCATTGGTTAGGGCAAATTATGATTATGCCTAGCATAATCATCAATTAAATGCCATAACAACGATAATATGCTTATACACCGGCAACTGAGACTATATATCGGGTAACAAACTCACCAATCATATTATATTACAAGATATATAAATGGGTTGTATACATCATAGCCAACTTGGGATGAAAGGTGAACGTTATCCGAAAACGTGTTAAACTTGTAAAAACACACCAGCACCTGTAAAATATGCCGTAAAGTGATAAACTCCAAAAAAATTAAGATACAAGACAAATTGACACAAAAATAGAAAATCAGTGCAAAAAACATTGGGAAGAACATGCACCAAGTATCAAATTAAACCAACACCCAAAAATGACTTAGGCAGCACATCTTGCACCCAAACTCTGCAATCACAATGCACACAATCTGCCAAAAACTAGCCCAGACCTGGTTTGGGTCAAGATCTTGGAAAAAAAGTGCCAAATTCTTGCACCAAGTATCAAACCATTGAATCAAATTGAACCAACACCTGTAAGCTGACTTAGGCAGCCCACCTTGCACCAAAACAATCAAATCACAATGTACAAAACACCCAAAAACCACCCCTTTCATCTGTCATTTGGTCAATACATACGACGAAAAGTGCCAAAATACAGCAACAAGTATTAAACCATGGAATCAAACTTACCAACACCTATAAGCAGGATTTTTCCAGCCTAGATTGCACAAACATAATCAAATCACTAAGCACACAAGACCCAAAAACCACCCCAAAAAACATTTAGGGCAAGAAAATCCAAAAAAAGTGCCAAAATCATGCACCAACTATAACAGATGAATCAAATTTAGGCAGCCTATCTTGCACCAATCAACTCTGAAACCACAATGCACAAAACACCCAAAAACCACCCCAGACCTATATTGGGTCAAGATCTGGGAAAAAATATGGCAAAATCATGCACCAAGTATCAATCTCTGAATCAAATTTAATCAACACCTGTAATATGTCAAAACAATGCAAAATCCTTCTTTGGACCGAAAATGGTGTTTAGAAACAGCTCCGACGGTTCAGGTGAGAAGATAACAAACAAATATGAGATTGAATCCCCAACATTACATGTTTATAAACATAGAATTGTTATTTTCCATTGTCAACTTCCATTAACAATCGAAAATAAGTAAAACCATTTCATCATCTAAAATAAAGCAAATTAATCAACATAAAGCCGGGTTGGAGAAGTAAATCCAAGAACTGCGAAGATCATCTCATCCAAAACATGGGTGGGAAATGAAATCAAACATATATGAGCATTAAAGTAGTTTGCGAAGAAAAATTAGGGGATGAAATACATACTAGGGTTACAGAATTCGAACCAGATGAGGAGTGTACAGGGAAGACGTCTGATTAGGGTAGGATTGAATGGGTCTCCGAGAAGATCCCCGAACTCGAAAGTAGTGGGTAATTAGCCCAAGGGTTCGTCTTCGGTTCGAGATACCCAACCGGCGCCTCATTACATTCACGGGGTTTGGGCAAAGACAGAAGGTACGATTTAAGCTTACCTGAGAGAGAGGAACTCAAACCAGTCAACAGACCTCCTGCGAAGTAGCAGATGGTCAGAAGGCTCTTCGCCGGTCAGAGCCCACAGCAAAACTGACAGCAGCACATGGGCACCGGTGGAGAGGAAATCAAGAGGGATGAACAGGAGATGAGGCACACATGAATATCAGAGTTGTAGGGAACATGGGTGCACAGTAAACCCATCTCAGTTCACTGTGCAACAGTTCAAAGGGAGAGTCAAACTGGACTGGCTCTCCAAACAAGTTCAGTTCGAACTGAACTGAAATATACCAGCTTGAGCTGGTCCACCAAACAGCTGCTTAGACACTAAATAGACTTCAATTTATATATATATATATATATATATATATATAAAATAAGATTTCAGTAAATTTCAACACCAGATGAAAAGGCTTGCTCAGTCAACATATCGTGCGACTTTGGGTTCATGATGGTTTGCATCAAATTAGTTTCATTTTTTGAATAGAACTGGGTTATATGTTTTCCGTTTCATTGGTGAATCTCGGGAATTCTTCTACAGATGACCAATGATTTAAAAAATAAAAATAAAAAATGATCACAAAAAAAGTTAATCCCTCTACCAACCGGTAATCTCGGTACCGAAATCCAACAAAAATATTAGAATAAATGAACCCTATTATGTTTTAGATACCAAATTAGAAATTTCATGTGATCCGCGGCTGTTAAGAGTAAATCACTCAACCCCTTTTTTGCTTAAAATTTGTTGTAATGATGTTAATAAAGAGGCTTAAATTCTTGCTTTACCAAGAAGATGATTTCCAATTCTAAGTACTTCTAGCATGAGACTGAAATACCAACAACAGTAAAATGATTGCAAATATAACCTAACAGAAATACCACACATGACTAACGAAAAGTGCAAAGTTCGAATTCCCACACCTAAATTCAAAAAAAAAAAAAATGATCCCAATAAAAAGTACATAGCTGATTGGCAAAGATTGCCAACCATTTTAATTACTTGGCAACAATGTTATGTTATTATTACACAATTATGTATTCATAAATTATTTAAATGGATGATATAGAGAGAGAGTCAGTTCCAGCTATCCAGATATTGCTTGTTTCTTTTAACAGATCAAATGATACTAATGAATGTGCAGGCACTACAGCGTCTATGTTCTCTCCAGCAGTTTGCAGCAGACTTTTTGTTGGCACAACCTGCATTTTATTGGGTGCAAAAAATTAGTGAAAAATCTCTTCCGGTGATGGAGACCACATGGTGTTTCTTCCCATGCTGGGGGATCATGGAGCCCCCTAGCAACGCTCAGAACATTAGATCGAATAGCGAAGATTTGGGGATTGAAATGTACGTAATCGTAAATTGAATTCAAAGGATCAGCACCAATGTGACAAGCGTGGTACGAGTATGCCTAGTTCATCAAGTCTGGAGAGATTGCATAGACGCATAAATGGGACACACAGGGTAGGAAAGTACCTTCGTTGGTGCATCGAAAGAATTCTCATCCATCAAATTACTAGATGTGAGCACGGTCTTGGTTGACCCAGAAAGTCGAACGATATTCGGATCAAATCCATCTACAGCAATCTTGAGATTTACCGTGTCACTTCCAAAGTTCACAACCTGGTCAAATCATTAGCCAGGTGAGAAATTGCAATGTAGGGCATCAACCTTATTGGTGTCGGTGATTAGTTAAGCCATTTCCATAACATAAATAACAAATACAAATTTCTTATATATTTTATATATATATTTGTGTGATTTTAAGTTCTTAAAAATGAGAAATGGATCATGATAAAGCACAAAGGAAGATTCTAGCTTGAACGATACCTTTATTCTAAGGTAAGTTTCGTCATCTTCTGAACTTTTGAAAGAAATAGCTGAGGCGAGAAGCGAAGCGTATGAATTTGTTTGTAGAGTTGATTTAAGAAGAGTAGCCCCACTTGATTCAATGAAAAATCGTTGAACCCAGTAACTAGGAGTTCCATACACCTTTGACGAGTCAAAGACAATTGCATCCGGATTCCACCTTAATCAAAGAAAGTTTTCCGAGTAGGTACAATAAGATAGAAACACATTTCACTTGAGCTATTCCAAGATTTATTCAAAAAATTGAATTGAACAATCTATAAAAGTAAAGAGAACAGGCTATATAAATACCGTCTGTCGTTGTTATTCACAAAGAGTGGGGCGTAGCTCACCATCTCAATGACATCACTGCATTCATATGTTAAAGAAAAAATATTAAGATAATATTAGTCGAGTTAAATATTTCTCACAGGCAGAAAAGGGTTTATGTGACAAGAAGTTGACAAAAAGTTTTGAAAGATATAAGCTCAAAATGGAATTCTGTAATACAACGGAAAACAAAGTGAGCATTGAAAAGCTATACCTGTTCCTCTCTAATCCAATAAGGAATCCAGCTTCGCCAAGTGCTGCAAGAAAACTTCCCTTGCCGGCATCTTTTCCAGTTACAGCATATTCACTCACAAAAGCCTGGAGAAGAGTAATTTCAAGACATCTAATAAGGATCAATACCAAGAAAGTTCTAAGTCAAACCAAAAATGGAAAATAAATTGTCAATGCACCTTCGGCTTACTACGTGGCGTCTTATCGAAATGATGGCCTCTAGAGAAAATGTCACTGGAACTTGTATAAACCTAACCAAGAAAATTAAAATATTGAAAACAACAGACCACAAGCGAGAATGAGTAATCTTGTTCTTCGACAATAGTCGAGGCAGAGGTAGCAATTGAAATTTGAAACAAGTGCTGATGAAATGACATACATGATAATCGTACAAATCAGCCGGGTGATCCAACTGTTGAGAAGAAGCATCACAGTTTGTAATTATTTTAATATCTGGATAGGCACTTTTTATAGCATCATAGAACTTGAGGTAATTTCCTGCCCAATTAAAAATTTCAGAAAAAGTTAAAGTCTCGTGTCAAAGAAATTGTTTTAACATGTATTACGAGTTGAAATTAGAGATATATCAACTTGAACTCGTAAGTTTGTAAAAAAAAAATGACAGTTTTGCAGTGAAAAAGATTATATTGAATGAAATATTCTGAATGGTCACAAAAAGGACCATAAAAGGACAATCCTCCACCATAAATCAGTAACTGTTTTTAAAAATTCAAATATTCAGTGTAAGTTTTAATGGTTACAGTAAATTTATCGTCTACTACTAATTTTCACCACTAAAAACCATCCATATTTCTCTTTAGGACTAAATGAGGAATTAAAATACTGGAGAAAATATCCATAGTTCTCTGTAGGACTAACAAATGAGAAATTAAAATACTGGAGAAAATCCCACCACGCTCTTAAGCTCATCTTCACCATTTTAATAAAACAAGTGGCAAAAAAATATCATAAATTAAAGAATTATGCAAACCTCGGTAATTCGTTTTCCCACAGTCCTCATTCCCAAGAGCAACATATCTCAAGTCAAAAGGTTCTTGGTGTCCCATGGCAGCACGAAGAGAACCCCATTTAGAAGTAGGGCTACCTCTAGCAAACTCGATACCGTCAAGGGCTTCCTATAAGCAAGAAACATGATCACGAAATTCAGTGAGTAAACATATAAGCTGAATAAACGTGAGTGTAAAGTGTATTGACAACAATCGAGACATAAAGAATCCACTGGATTAAAATAATAATAATAATAATAAGAATAAAATAAAAAATTATGAGATCAAAAGACATGCCTGCACAAAAGGTAAGACCGTAGGCGTGGCAACTTCATCACGATGACCGATTCCTGTGAACCAGGGAACAGTGAACAATTCACTTCTTGTTCGGATTATAATGATTAGCAAAAGGCCAAAGATGAGATATGAATTAAAGGAAAGTACCATTATTGAATACCCATACTGGCAATGCACCAAGGTCTTCTGCTAGCTGCAGCAACAAATTATTTTACAACTTACCGTAAGGGTCATATTACATTAAAACCCCAGGTTTTATAAAATTCATACATTTGTATCCTACATCCACAGTTCAAAACTACCTACTTGAAGAAACTCAAAATAACCGATGCCATCATCAGTCCAGTAGAACCAAACATCACCAAAATGCCCAGGTCTCTCTTCCCAAGGTCCAACGGTTTCCTTCCACCGGAACGCATTCCTTAACCATTCACCTTCGACAAAACAGCCACCTAATGCAACATAAAGTACACTATGTTAAGTTAAAACCTTTGGATTGAACAAAACAGCACTCTAGATAATAAGCTAAACATAGCGCGACAATATTAATTGGGAATTACTCGAAAGTTATCAATGCAGATATGTCCTGAAAAATGGAAATCTAAGCATTGTTTTCTGTCTTGAAAGGAACAGGATTTTAGTAAAAGAAATTGGAAGTTATAGCAAGCAGGGTTTGAAGGTCTATAAAGAGAATAGCTGTAATTTTCAAGCATTAACGAATTTCATATAGTTTTTGCTCAACTCAATTTGGCCAAAGAATTGTCATCGTGTAAACTATCCCAAACCAACATGGAATCCTCTGCATAATCTAGTTCTCATTCTACTATTAAAGTGCCTCTCATGTTGCCCTCCTCTTCTACTTGCTTTGCTATGGCTCACAAAGTGGAATAAAAGTTAACGAAAAATCCACATGCAGTTCGTCCGTTGAAGAGATATGGAAAAGAATTTTTTTAAAAAAAATTAGCATATGAACACCCAAGCTATATTAGAAGAGGCGAGTGACAAGAAAACAAATTCATACCTGGAAATCTGAAAAAACGAGGTTTTAAATCTGCCAGCATTTGGACGAGATCGGTTCGAAAACCATGTCCCTGTGACAAAATAATGGCTTTAGAAACAAAATTTGTAAAATAGACAACAAGAACAATGTTAGGCCAGTATATTTGTGCTTCCAGTTCTTCAGAAATTGCATCTGCCTTGATAAGCATTCACTACTTTCGTTTATGTCTTTCCAGAAATAGGTTCTGAAGTCGCAATTTGTCCGATTGATTTAATCCAACTTTCCCTTTAAGGGATAATCTTAGGAAAGAAAAGGCCAATAAAATACATTAATAGACACCTATAGCATCAGATAAGCAACCTGAATTGAGCTAAGAGCCTTCTTTTACGACCTTTCGTAACATAAAAATATTACCTGCCTGAGAACCCATAATTCTATAGCCACAGAACAACTAGTGACATAAATCTATCCACATCTAAGTCACTACAAAGGGTTAGAAGCTATGTGAATACTGATGGTACATTCTCCTGAAATTTGTCAGAAAAATGAACGGAAATACATTACCTTATATGTGTCCAAGGGCATTACTGACACTTGGTCAAACCATATCACGCCTTTTCTAGTAGTGGTCAGTTGAAGTCTTGAATTACTGTTGGTCCCTTTGGCCTCCAACAGAAACTCCTTCTTTGTCCAGTCTGAAATTTCATTAACAAGAGCTCTGCAAAGGTATCAAAATGAACTCTCAACTCCAAAAAAATGAAAATAGATGGTTCTTTCATTAAATTATTGATATTTGAAAAACGCAAACAAATAAAGAGGTTTCAGAATTGCATATGCAGTCGGTGCTTACATAATGTTGGTAGACGCCAGCTTCTGCGACCCGTTTGATCCTGTCAACGCAACAGATACATTGATCGCATCATCTGAACGAACATATAAAACCACGTTGTAGCTCTTTCCCTGTTCAATGTTCTGAAGAAACAAAAAAGAAAATTGAAATAATTGAAAGAAGCAAGAAAGAATCAAGAAAGAAAACTGTTCCTAAGATGAACGCATTCAAAAAGGTGTTGAGTGTATGCAGTGAGGATCTTTTCATAGAAATTTCCAGACAGATTCAGAAAAAAAATTTAAAAACAAAAAAATTGACAAACAGACGAGGGAATAAAATTTCACACCACACACAAGTTGAAGGGGAAAGTAAAACAAACAAAGAATAAAGACAGAAGAACATTAAACCATGCATGTAAAATCGGTATTTGAAAGTACTCACCATGCCCCAGTATCCAGGGTTGTAAATACCAACACCCTCGGGTGGACAGATATTTGGACCTTCGCTGTCACAAAGCACCTCCATTTTCAATGCAATCTTATTGCGTTCAAAGCATGAAGAGCGGTCTGTTGATACAATCAAAGATGAATCACTTCCAATTATAGCCCATGGAGCAATGTTTGAAGGAACATTAGGGCCTCCAGCTTCAAAACCTGCAAAAAAAAAAAAAAAAAAAGGTAAAAAAAAGTAAAAAAAGTTCATGACAAACCCGAAATTTCCAATTTGCCAAGATGAACACTACTAATGTCGACACTCAATTATTACAACTTAAGTATTAGGAACTAACCTCTGTTGCTTACAAGCTCAGCCCAAATTCCACCAGCACCAGCGTGGTTAATCTCCTGCAGTAGAAGAACTTGAGGTTAATGCTTTTCAAACTCAATAATTCGCAATAAAAAACATCAAAATGGTAACATACTTTTCTTTAATGAGAATGTGGGATCAAACCCGGACCCTCTGAAACCTAAGCCGGTAAATCACCCCACCCATCCCATCCCGTTTGACGTAGTGGTCATTGGCAAAATACTAATAACACTATGCAAAACCATTTAAAGTCAGGGAATGAACCTCAAAGAACAGTCCAAAAAACGTATCAGATATCGGTTGCCCAGATGCTTCAGAAGCATTCACTTGCAGCGACGCTGTCTGGGTTGCACTGATCTCAGAACCCGAGCATTGATAGACAAGAGAAATAAACAAATACAGCAGGAGAAGACTGTAAGGAGCCTTGCAAGAAGCCATAGCTCATTCACCACATCCAATCTTGTCACAGCCTAAAAACGGCAACAGAAAAAAAATAGACTTAATATAGCCACATTCTGATCCATAAAGATAAAACAGAAAAGGAAAAAGAATAATACATTTGACACCACATAACAAACTTTTTAGTCCCTCGAAGATGACTGTTAAAGGCAGCTATAAAAAGATCCAAATTTGCATATGTATGATCATAACAACGTGCCAATCCATTTAATCCATTTAACAATGAAAAGCATGTCAATCTCAATTTAAATTTAAAGTGCTGGTATACCAATTCATCCCGAAAGCTTAGCTACTAGGAGACGGACCAATAATAATTTTATATTATAACACTCCCTTCACGTGAAGGGCAAACATTTGGCAAACATGCAAACAAATATGAATAGAAAGTCTAACACAAATATAAAGCCCGAAACTATTAAAGACACAACACACCATCATATTGAATGGGTTAAATAGTGTGCACAATTGCAAGGGCTCAAACTCAGACCTCCCTATCTGATACCACGTTAGTTTAACAATCCATCTAAAAGCTTAAGCTTTTAGAGCCAACAACAATTTTACAACAAGAAGAGGGGGAAAAAAACTGTACGGATGCAATAATAGAATTAAAAGAAGAGAGTAACAACAAATACCAATTTCTGAGTCTAACAAACTGACATAATCAAAGCGATCTAAGCCAAAAGATAAAAATAATAACTTGTGAACATAATCAGTTAAGAAAAATATAAATAACCAAATTAATATATATATGTATATATATATCACAAAACAATGGAAGAGAAAACAATACCCAGATAAATAAAATTAAAAGGCTCAAAGATTTGCATATAAGAAAGGACCTGCGCAGCAAAGACGAATCAAAGTAAAAAGAAAAAAAGAGTGAAATGGGTGTTTCTTGAGAAGAAAACAACACCCAGATAGATAATAAGCTCTAAAAAGATATTAAAATAACAATAATATTAATATTAATAAGAACAGAGTCACGCACAAGAACTGAAAAAACTGATCCACAAAAAGTGATTGCGTATAGGAAATAATACAGGAAAATCGGAAAGCAAAGAAAGAAACCTGTAATTTGGAAATCCCTAGGAGAGTTGAGAAAAGGGTGTTGGAGAATGGAGAGGGAAAGAGAGACCAGAACAAGATCAAGTTGGGGTGTTTGTTAATTTTGAAATTTTGATGAGAGTTTAGTGTGACCAACCAAAGTGAGACTAACTGGGTGTTTGACTCTTTCTTTGTCTTCTTATCTCATCATATATCTATATACATATATATATATATAAAACAAGAGAGAGAGAAAATTATTTTCATTTATTATGATATTCCAAATATGATAATGGAGAAGGAATTTTGTTTTGCTTTCACGTAAGCTAAGCAGACCTTGATATATCATTATGATTAGAAGGAACTGATGAAAGTGAAACTCATCTTCCACCGAACGGAAAATAATAATAAAATAATAAAATAAACACCCCATCCCCCCCACTTTCCAGCGAACGGAAAAAGAGAGGGAAAAAAAAAAACAACATAAATGAATAAAATAAACCCGCCATTTTCAGGAGGGTGCTTTATTTTATACTATTTAAATTATATTTTTTTATTTCAATTTTTATATTTTCTTTGAAAAATAAATAAAATTTAATAATCAATTTTTAAAAATTTAATCAATTCTAATTTAAAATTTTTATTTCTAACTGACAAACCAAATGTAACTTAAGATTATTATTTGGTGTGGGTCCTACTTAATCCACCTCATTTGTTCTAGAAGAGTCATCTCCTGATATTCGACTTCGCTAGATCTCATGTGTAACTTGCGTTGTGTTGTGTTTGTTTTGAGGACTTTAGAATCTTCAATTTAGTATTTGTTTTGCTCTGATGTTCAAATTTAAGTTCTCTTTTATAATTTTTTTATCGTTTTTTTATAAGTCTAACAAAATTTATAATTAATTTTTGAAAAGTCAACAAATTTCAATTCAAAAAATTTCATTTCAGACTCGTATATCAGACGCAAGCTTAAGATTTAGGCTATGTTTGGAAAACGGTTTGAGTTAAAATTTTTAAGTTTGAGTTGTTGACTTTTTAAAAATTAGTTATAATTTTTTGTTGATTTTCAGAAAAAGATAAAAACTAAGATAAAAA